>CAUJNA010000772.1:65964-154743 GCA_963377175.1 Effrenium voratum
AGAAGGTGGCAATTGCAGAGCTCACGCTTGACAGGAAGTCCGAGGATAGGGATCGGACGTTGTGCAAAGCAATCAGGCTGATGTAGCTCCAGCTGAGCTGGCCCTGATCACGTTGGTACCCAGGGCCTATGGATTTGCTTCTTCGTTTTGACAGCTGTGTTTGGTGGTTCCCCTGACGTGTGGAACGAAGAAAGGTCATCGTAGGGTGCAGGAGCTCGTTCTGATGGCTGCTTTCTGACGATTTGGCTGTGAACCATGTGTTCCAACACCGGGTTGTGGCGACGCCGCGGATACTAGGAAGACACCAGGGCCGCTGGTTCCAGGGGCCAGGCGTAGAGAGTGGAAGATCGGTGAACGAGGAAGGCAGATCCCCGCAGAAATGGCGCTGTCAATGCCCCCATGTACTTACTCAGCTCTGCGTGTTTGGGAGGATGGGGGCGGGCCCGGACTTGTGTCATTTCGGTGGAGACGGTTGCCCTCCACCGCAGCGAGGAGTTCCTGGACCGCCAAGCCCGCGCCTTCACCTTCGCGGACTACATCCTGGAGTTCCCGTCGTTGCTCGGCAGGGCGACAGGCGTTGGTGCAAAAAAAATGCGTGAATTACGTGGGGGATCATGGGTCATTATTGGTGCCAAACTGTCACTAGCTGTGCTTTTTTCCTCAACAGCCCAGGTAGGCTCCGGGGTGGTCCGGGGCGGCCCGGAGGTAAGGTTCCACGAGGGTTTCACCAGGGTTCCACGAGGGTTCCACCAGGGTTCCACGAGGGTTCCACGAGGTTCTGCAAGGGCTACGGGGTGGTGCGAGCACTAAAAAGAGCACCGCATGCTGGTTGGGATATCACCCGAGCTTTTTGTTTTTCCTCAAAATTTTGCCTTTGCCCAGCAATGCCTGGTGCAATCCGTGGGGACTGCCTGGGGCAAAGGCCGCCAGATACTGAAGCGGGAAGCCTTTGACATGCCGCGGGTTGAGCTCAGGTTGAAGATCCCGGCCTGTCCCTCAGCCCTTGCACGCGGGCCTGGAGCACTTTCAGAGAAGTGAATGAATGGAGTGCCTGGAAAGGTTGACTTTCCAAGCTTTTGAGACTTGAGTATTGGGTACAGGCTGCAGAGAGGTTGTTTCAACCGGTGACCACTGAGCTCCATGGGTTTGTACGCAACGGATTTGGAAGCTCATTTCTCCCAGCTTGGCCAATCTTTCTGTTTTTTTTCGGCTTGGGTGAGCCTCTTCGCGGTTCAGACAGCTTGTGTGGGTGGGGGACGCCTTGTCTTGGCGACTGCGTCGGAGGGCCCAGAGGCAGAAAGGCCCACTTGGACAGTTGGCAGGTCAGCAAGTACGCGGAGCTGCTGCCAACCGTCAAGCAGCGCCCGCAGCTCAGATTTCATGACCGTGCCCTGCGCCCCGAGCCGAATCTCCGGTTTCAACTTCAAGGGCGGACTGCATGAACCCAGGGAAAACACAGCAATGCCTTGATTGTGGGGGAAGCTGACCACTGAAGGTCTTTGATTCTTGGGGGCAGCGGGGGGTATGCGGCCATAGCGGGACTTTGATGAAAGCTTGCATCGCTGGGTTCTGGGGCGAGCAACCCGTCGCATGCCGAGGAGTGTACTCCATCTGCTCCTCCAGCGACTACCACCCCGGCAAGTGCCAGCTGCTGGTGGTGCGAGAGGATTGGCAGGCCAAAGGCGCGCGTGGAACTCGGAGAATTGGTTCCCGCATGCCGATCTCGGCTTCATTTTGCGGAGTGTGTGACGAGTGCGCATGGGAGGCGGCGACACCAAGTTTGGTCTCTGCTCCAGCTACCTCACCTTCTTGAGGCGGGCATTGCTTTCTTCGTGAAGGGCTGGGAGTCAGCACCCTCCATTGGCATTCATGGCAGCAGAAGTGTTCGCTCACCATGTCAGTCCTGATGTCACGAATGTTTTGCTTTGGTTGTCTGGCTTCAGCGGTTGTGCCTCCTTTCCTGGAAAGCCGGCAGAGGGGCTGGATGCTACCTCACGCGTGGTGACGGCATGGCTGGGCTGGAGTCACGTCGGTCGCTCGGACCACGTTGGGTCAGCCCATCTCTTCAGACCACCGGCCCCAGCCGGCTTTCGGCCCATCGCGCAAAGTCCGCCACTTGGGCGATAGCTGCTCCTGTGGTTGGCAAGAAGCTGGGGTGCGCACTCAGCACGTGCTGCGCGCTTCGCAGATCGGGAAGGTTAGGAAAGCAGCCTGGCAGCCAGAACAGCGCCTCTCGCGCTGATCTGTTGGCATTGTTGGAGCTGGGCTATTGCCCACCGGTACAAGCAGTTCGAGCTGTTTTGGAGAGACCTGGCTGGCAAAGCGTGCTCACAAGGGATGTCTTGAAGTTGCTGGCATCGAATAGGCGCGGAGATGTCTTTTTACCGACCTTTCAGGTGCGCATGCAGAAGGGAGAGACGGCGGCTATCCGCGACGTCACCTTCGCAATCGCCGCATGTTCAAAGCTTCGCGCTTGGCAAGGTGCGTGCATGATCCTCACAGCCATGCCCAGCATAAAGACACGAGCAAACGAGATCAGCTTCAATGCGACCATCAGCGCTTGTGAGAAAGGCAGGCAGTGGCAGCGGGCGTTGACTTTGTTTCACGTCATGCCTGCAGCCCGGATCCAAGCTAGCGAGATCAGCTTCAGCGCAGCGATCAGTGCTTGCGCAAGCCATGGGCATTGGCAACAGGCGCTGCTTCTCTTTCAGGCGATGGAAGAGGGTAAGGTGCAAGCGAACACGATCAGCTCCAGTGCAAGCATTACTGCTTGTGAGAAAGGCGGGCAATGGAAACAGGCATTAGCCTTGTTTCAGGGCATGCTTGACGGCAAAGTGCAGGCAGATGGAGTTTGCTTCAATGCCACGATCAGCGCTTGCGAGAAAGGTGGGCAGTGGCAGCAGGCATTGGCTTTGTTTCAAGCCATGCCCAACACGGACCTGCGAGCCAATCAGATCAGTTTCAACTCAACCATTAGTGCTTGCCAGAGTAGTGGGAAGTGGCAGCATGCGCTGGCACTCTTCCAACTGATGCCCTCCGGCAAAGTGAAAGCAGATGAGATCACATTCAACGCAACCATCAGCGCTTGTGAGAAAGCCAAGAAGTGGCAGCAGGCGCTCGCCTTGTTTCACACAATGCCGGCAGCCAAGCTGCTACCAGGCTCGATCAGCTTTTGTGCAACTATCAGTGCTTGTGAGAAAGGAGGCCAGTGGCAGCTGGCATTTGACTTGTTTCAGGCTATGCCAACGGCCAAGGTGCGAGCAAACGAGATCAGCTTCAATTCAACCATCAGCGCTTGCGAGAAAGGCGAGCAGTGGCAGCTGGCGTTGGCCTTGTTTGATGCCATGCCGGCAGCCAAACTGCAACCAGACGAGATCAGCTTTAGTGCAACGATAAGTGCTTGCGAGAAAGGAGGCCACTGGCAGCAGGCATTGGCTTTGTTTCAGGCCATGCTTGACGGCAAAGTCCAGGCAGATACCATCAGCTTCAACGCAACCATAAGCGCTTGCGAAAATGGCAGGCAATGGAAGCAGGCAATGACCTTGTTTCAGGCCATGCAGGATGGCAACGTGCAAGTGAGCGAGATCAGCTTCAGTGCCATCATCAGTGCTTGTGAAAAAGACGGGCAATGGGAGCATGCACTTGCTCTCTTTTACGCTATGCCCAAGGCAAGCCTGAAACAGGATGTGTTTTGCTATTGCGCAACGATCAGTGCTTGCAAGGAAGGTTGGCAGTGGCAGCAGGCATTGCAGTTGTGTCAGTTCATGCCTGACGCAGACCCACAAGCGGATGAGATAAGCTTCAATTTGACCGTTGGCGCTTGTGAAAGTGTTGGGCAGGCAGCAGTGGTCGGCCATTGGGCAGATCCTGTTTTACGCCCATGTGCAGGTGGTTGACAAAGGTCTCACGAAACCATTGCGCTTGAATGCAAATAGAGAAGAAGGGTGACGGCATGGCACAAGGTGACAAGTACAAGGGTTGTCTCAAAAGATCACGTCACAAGGTGGACTGATGGCTGGGCGTACTTTGACGCAGATCTTGGATGCGTTGGTGCCTGCATGTGAAATCTAACCCACCTGCAAGCCAGCGTTTACTTCAATAAGGTGGAGTTCTCGGCAGGCGCCCACCTTGCATGTTGCATTGAAGGCCAATGTGGGCTCAGCGCACCTTGCGCCTTTTGAGCCACTTTTGCCATCGCAAAGGAGGCGCACCTTGGGCAGATCCACGGGCCCTGTGAGCATTTCGCAGCTTCCAAAGAGAAGCAGAGCGAAACGCATCACAAGGCGCAGCACTGCTGCAGATGCGGTGGGTCAAAAACACGAGTTGAGCCTTGCAGAATCGCTGTGCGAGGCTTGCTTTTCGGGCCCGCGGTTCCACGGCTTGGTTAGGATCGTTTACAATAGGATGCTGGCTTTTCTCGGCTTTGGTTTCCATGCCCAGAAGTCCTCACGTTGGGTTTGCCACTTTCCACTGGCACGCAGCACACAGCTGCACAGGCCGGGGACTGTGTGCGTGGCGCACGCCACGCACTCCGTGATGCAGATCCCAGAGGACGGGTGTGAGAAGCGAAAGCAACTTACCACACGTCGAACAGAACGCTTCCTTGGCAACGACAACGGCTTTCTTTGGAGCTGTCATGGGAAGGGGAACTGGCGCGCCCGCGACGGCGATTTTTGCACCAGCCTGGGCTTGTCTGCACGATTTTTTCTTCGCTCAAAGGGGGTGCGCCATCTCGGGGGGCAGTGCTTGTGGATGGGTTCCTGAAGGGATTTGCTTGGATGCGGTGTCCCTGGCGTGGGGACAGAAGCAGGGGCGACCGCTGCGCACCATGGACAATACACCCCCTTCCTTCTGACAAGCCGGGCAGCGATACGCTTGCTTTCAACCCTTCAAGGCAAGAATCGAATTTGGGATCTTCCGATGCTTCCCGCTGCCCCCTATGGCACTCATGGGAAAACAAGGGTGGTGGAACGCCTCGCCGCCGTGGAAGGCAAGCGAAACCACAACACAAGAATATCGACCGACATCGCCTGTCCCCCACGCCTGCCACGTTCTCTCTCGCAGCCAATGATTCAGCAAAATGCATGTTATATGGGTTTTCGCAGGGCAGATTCCCAAAAAGAAGTATTTCGCCTAGGCGAAACAAACGTTTAGCATCCCCTCCTCAAACGTCGAAAAGTTTTCGGACCTGTTTGCGCGCAGATATGACACGATGCGCATGAGCGGCTGTGCTTATCATGTGCCAGCATGTGTGCACTTCTGACATGATGACCGGGTGTGCTTATCATGTGCCAGCATGTGTGCACTTATAACGCGATGCGCGTGAGCGGGTGTGCTTATCATGTGCCAGCATGTGTGCACTTATGACACGATGAGCGGGTGTGCTTATCATGCGCCAGCGTGTGTGCACTTATGACACGATGCGCCACATGTGTGCACTTATGACACGATGCGCGTGAGCGGCTGTGCTTATCATGTGCCAGCATTTGTGCACTTATGACACCATGCGCGTGAGCGGGTGTGCTTAACATTTGGCCAGCATGCGCACAGATATGACGTGATACGCATGAGCGGGTGTGCCAAAAGTGAAGACAGTTGCACGGCGGCGAGGAGTCCCACCCTGCCAAAACAACCAGATTCCGTAGCACGTAGAGCCGGCAGAGCAAGCTGACGGGGGATTAAAAGATGGTTAGCTTTCGGAGGGGCACGAGCTTTGTTCTAAGGGTTTTGTATTACACCCTGGGAATACACCCTGGGTCATTTCCCAAGGGTGTAATCCCAGGGTGTAATACAAACACTCTCAGATGGCATTTAGCTTTTGGAACGAGGGCCTATGAAACATCCTCAACATTGGCCCAACCCGGCCAAACACCGAGCCTTGTTTTCGCTGACCGCGTGGGCCCGAGCGTTTTCTTTCAGGACAAGAGCGCGCCAGTCTACATGGCGGGCCTGGGCACTGGCCTGGCACCTTTCAGGGCTCGGCAGCCCAAAGGGGAGGCTCCAAGAGGCAGGTTTGGGATGTCAGGGTTTCACATACATACACATTTTTATTCTATTTTTATTTTTTTAAAGAGATGTATATATATATATATACATATATATACATATATATATATATACATATGTTCCATGTTAGTGCTTGGCAGGCCTTGGGTGACATGGCATCATTCAGGGAACATGTAAGCTTGAGTCAAAATGTGCTCGCCGTATGGGGGCCATTTTGGCTCAAGCTGAGCCAAAACAGCTTTCTTTCGTATTTGTGTCTAGGATCAGGTTGCTTGATGTTCGGCCATGTATTCCGCACGGCCGCATGGGCGACTGTCCCAGTGGACACGCCACGCAATCTTCGCGCCTTCCTGGAAGCCGCGGCAGGGATGCCGCGTGCTCTGGCCATGGCGCACCTATCCAATGTCGTCATTGTGTTGCACAAGCCTTATGAGTCGGTTCCAACCATGGTGCAGGGGTTGCCTATTTTGGAAGTCCCATGCACCGAGGCCGATTGCGTCAGGTGCAACAGGAGCTACGGCGGCTTTCAGTTCCCATGGCTTCACCCAGATTGGACTGTGGCAGGTGTGGTGGTCCCCTTGGGAGGGCGGTCCCTGGACTGGGAAGCAGGGACGCGCCGCCTCACACGGGATGACCTTGCCCCGTTTGGTCACCAGCATCTACCCGCAATACCTGGAGGCCATTTTGGACAGGGACCATGCTGTGGTGTCTCGAGCAGACATCTTCTCAGTATGGGCCACCTATTTGCGCCCCAGCCGGGTTTGGGAAGACCCGCCATGGGCCGAGCCTCGCCACGTGCGTGTCCTCGACGATCAGCAGAGGGCTGTGGGGACCCTATGGTCATGGCATATCCAAGAAGCCAATGGCCACCCGCTCCTGCCGGCTTGTACATGGTGTGGCTTGCCGACAGGCAATTGTTGCGACGTCTGTGACATGCCGGTGTGTGACGAATGTGCGGAGGAGTTTCAAATAGCTTAAAGGGCTTCGTGCAGGGCCTTCAGCTCTTCGTGGTCATCTCAGCCATGATGATGTGTCCCCCAGTGCAGGTGGTGGGAACCACCGGCCAGCCAGAGGTGCGCGGCCCTCGGGACACCGTCGAGGCGGCTGCATGGGCCCAACGTGTCACATGGCGACAGCATCATGGCCTGTTGGATGATGGGGATTTTGCTTTTGCCTTTACAGACGTGACACAAGCCCAGAAGATTGGGGAGTGGTTGGCACACAGTTGGCTGCAAACCCGGAGACGGGAGTTCCGGGACCTGGCCAGGGCCTCTGCCGGGGTTTATGCAGCAGTGTCTACAGTGGGTCCGCTGGAAGGCACCCCACCCAAACGCCCGCCACTTCCCAGGCATCGGGTCAGTGAGAGACAGGTGGCCAGGGCCCCAGCCAAGGTGCTTGAGGCCAGAGGCAGGACCCAGGTGGAGCAGCTGGTGCAGATCCTTCGAGCTGCGCAGGGCCCTACAGCTGGCTTACCGCCAGCCACACTGCAGGAGCGCCTGGACTCAGCACAGCGCCGGGCACAGCAGGTGCAGGGCAGTGCAGAGTTCGCGACTGTGGCGCGAGCGGTTACGACCTGGGATGAACTCATGGCTTTTCTCCAGACCACAAAGCGCCCTCTTGTTGAGCTGGAAGCTTCAACAGTTGAGGCGTTTGTGCATTCACACAAGGCAATGGGCAGGGCATATCACTCACTGAAATGGCTCCAACGCAATTTGCTGATCCCTTTGCACATGGACTCAGTGTTACAGCCGGAGGTTGTGAGGGCCAAGCCGGCCATTGGGGATAACTCCAAACAGGCCCCAGTGCTGGAACCTGCCATGTTGAGGGTTTTGGAGACCGCCATCATTGCTGCCCAGAGGGCGGGCAACCCTGCATGGACTGGGATGCTTGGACATTGGATTCAGGGCTTTGGCTGCCTTCGCATGGCCCATATTCGCCGGGCCGTTGTATTGCGGGCTAGCCCCAATATGATCCACTGTTGGTGCCCAAAAGGAAAGCAAAAGAACCTCAGGCATGGGGGCTTTGACTTCGCCATCCCACGGTTTTTCGTGACAACCCAGTGGGATTGGTGGGAGATGTACAAGCCAGCCCATTTTAGCAGTTCCACTTTTGAAGCGGCGTGATCACATCAGCCATTCGTCGGATCATGTCGGATCACGTACAGGATCCTGACAGTCTTACAAGTTATTCAGCAAGGCGTGTTTTGCCCACCCTGGCTTCCTTGGTAGGTTTGGAATCCACTGAGACTCAAGCTCTGTCCGACTGGCAGTTGAAACCGCCTGAGGGGCAGAGCTTGATGCCTTTGCGGTATAGTGCAGTGCGCTACTTGCTGTCGGTGAAGATCAAGCTGCAATTGGCCGGGGCTCTCAGGTCTGCTCTGTCATCAGTGCATGTGACCACATGGGAGAGCATTAGCCCGGGCACGTGGCAGCAACATCTAGAAAAGGCCAAACTAGAATGCGACTTGAGCTTGGTGCATGAACATGTCACTCATTGGGCGTCTCAAGAGCTTAGCGCCCGGGCGGCCCGCCGGTTCACGCTGACATCGCCCAAGATGGCTTACCGGAATGCCCCGCTCGAGAACCTGGTGCCCGGCAAGGTGGTCTCCTTGCGGTTGAAAGGCCGCGAACAAGATGTGCTCTGCTTGAGGTACCAGACGAACAACTGCGCAGATCCCGACTGCCGCCTCGATCATAAGTGCGGAATCTTGATGCGCAGCGGCAGCGCTGGACAGCACCCTGCAGCGGACTGCTTTGTCAAGAAGTACATGTCCCGGGAAGCTTTCCAAGCGACCCAAGAGCTTCAATGGCCTGCAGCTGGCCCTACATCATCAGCAGCATCTTTGGGCGATCGGGCCCCTGTGAGCCCTGCAGGGGGACCTGTACGGGCAGCAGCAGCCAGGGCGGTGAGCCCTGTGCCGGAGGTGGAGGCTGTTGAGGATGAGGAGGAGGAGCCTGCATTGCCGGTTCACTTGGAGCCAGCCCGCGAGGCCCGACCTAGGGAGGCGGGAGCCTTCCGAAGGGGTGGCCAGCCGGCGCGGTCCAGATCCAGGAGCCCACCAGAGGACGAGATCTTCAACCAGTGGGCGAGGGAGAGATGGTCCAAGCCCGGCCATAGCGGCAGGCCAGAGCCGCCCACACCTTTGCCAGTGCCACAGGGAATGGGCACTCTTTGGTTGGGCCCTTTGCCAACAGAATCGCTTCGCAGCTTTTTCGCAGAACAGGGCATTACAGCCATGGTGACAGCGTTCCTTCAGCCAGTACACACCCAGCGCGCAGCCGGGGAACAAGGGATTGTTCCTCAGGGCTGTATGCAGGTGCGCTTTGCTGCAGCTGATGAGAGATTCAGGGACGCAGAGGCTGTACAGGCCTGGCACTTGGTGGAAGCCACCCTCAAAAGAGGGGAAGGGGCATATGTACATTGTCTTGCAGGTGTTCACCGTGGACCCCTGGCAGCAGGGGTGATGCTTGCAGCGTTCATGGAGGCGACATGCATCGGGCCACCACGATGATCCAGGACGCCCGCGCGGTGGAACTCCATCGCATGTGGACAGGCGGCCGCCACCACTCACAGGATAACTGGGGATGGGCTACCAGCATGGTACGCCGCCTTCGGCATCGCACTGGAGCGGGAGCCCCAGTCGATGGCTACGAGGTGGCACGGAGGCCTTCTTCACGATTCCATGCAATGAGTGGAGGGATCCCTCTTTGCCAGATGCGAAGAGGAATCAACAGGGCCCGCTTGGAGCACCCGGAGTTCAGTTGCAGTGACATCTGGGAAGCGTTGGCGCATGAGCGAGGAGTGTGTGAGGACTGCTTGTCTTTGCTGCCGGGTAGCATCCGTGCACACGTGGGTTAGGAGCACCACTGCAACATGTTCAGTTGATGAGTTTTGATGCCCTTCTCAATGCCTTATCATCGCAATGATCCCCCACTTCAGCAGATGTTCCCAACTCACCAGCCCCCTTTTTCTTTTCCGTGGCATGAGAGCAAAAAAAGAGCCAGCTGTGGTCTGTGCAGTCTACAGTGTGGTCTCTTGTCCAAGCTGTGGCCAGTTGAGGGCTTTCTGGCGCACAGTTGTGGATTGTTCTGCTCTCACGTCATAGTTGGGTTGGTAGGACTTGTCAGGCTCGAGAGTGGTGTGGGTTTGTGTGCCTTCCCAACGGCCCAGGTCGGCTCACCGCGAGAGACGTTCGAGAGCCTGGGCAAAGAGTTCAAGTGGGATAAGAAGGTTGTAGAAGCTATATTGTCCGAAGGAATTCAGGACCTTGAAGAGTTTCGCTTTTTGTTTCACGAAGAGAAGCAGACCGATGATTGGTTATCCAAGATTAAAGATCTGCCCAACCCCTCCTTGGAAGGAGCGCGGTTGAGGAAAGCCTGGCATAGCGTTAGGCTGCAAGCTACCGCCCGTGAGAAGGATCACAGCCAGGCTCAGATCCAGGACCTGGACGATCCGTTGGGGGACGAAGATTTACTTGATTTGAAGACGAGTTTTTGGAGGAGGTACAAACTCAGTTTTCCGCCGGAAATTCACCCTTCCGATTCATTGATATCTCGAGTGGCACGGGAGTGCCACAAGAGGATGTTGATGGTCACCAATTTGTGGTTGGTGAAAACGTTGATGTTCCAGGTTACATCGTCCCGCAAGCGACAGAAAGTCGGAGACATGTTGTACATGGATGCACCTGAGGAAGTTGCACCAGCCACTAAGGACCTGTCAGGATACCTGTCGCGGTTGCACACGTATTTGCTGGCACTGGCCATTGCAGGAGTGCGGGCCATTCCAGGTGGGGCGGCGGACCCCAGCACTGAGAGGGATCTCGGTGCGGACAGTACCAAAGTGGTGCAAATTCCCCTGGATACCCTCATGGCTTACTATTTTCGGGCAGTTCGGGCTGTTCAGTCCAAAGGAGGTGCATCGGCTTTGGCGTGGTTGGAGCAGCAGGATATCCAGGAGCGTGCTCATTGGGTTCAGTCCTTCAGGCAGTCCCAAAAGCATTTGGGGGTTATCGTGAAAGAGACCATGCAATTGAGAGATGCCCACTGGATTTGTGAAACACCTGCATCAGTTGTCCCGCATGCTTTTCCACCAGCACCCCCCCTGCCGAAACCGGAGAAAGGCAAGCCCGCATTGCCAGCAGGGGCACAGGAGCAGATTGCGGGACGCCCCGTGAAGTTCACCACGGCCTCAGGGGACAAGCTCTGCAAGGACTTCCAACATGGTAGGTGCCAGGCGGCCAATTGCAAGAAGGGGCTTCACAGGTGTGCCGTGTTGCTTCGCAATGGTCGGGTTTGCAACATGACCCATGGTGCCCACGCATGTCCGGTGAAGAAGACAAAGAGTTGAGGGGGCCCCGCTGAACCCACTGAGGTGATGGGGGCAGTTGGGGAACAGTATGAGTCACCTCAAACCAAGCCTAGGGCGGCCGACCTCTTTTGTGGGCCCAACATGCCAGTCGCGTGCGCCCTTCAGGTTTGGGGGTCGATTGGTGTCTGGATAGCACTCATGACCTGTCTAGTCCCGCGTGCCAGGGATGGCTCGCTGAGGAACTGACTCGGACAGATTTCATATGTGCTGCCTTTGACTGTTCTACCAAGAGCCGGGCCCGCGAAATCCCGAGAGTTTTTGCGGATGGGTCGGAGGCTCCACCGCCCCTCAGGTCAGAAGAGCATCCTCTAGGGCTACCGGGCCTCTCGAGCAGGGATGCTCGCAGAGTTAAGGTAGACAACGAAGCCTGTGCCTTTGTCCTGCAACAGATCCAACTTCACAGAGCCCGAGGCGGGGCATCAGTGAGAGAGAACCCACAAAACAGTTTGCACTGGTTTTTACCAACAGAACTGGACATGTGGAGCAAGGGCCATTGGCAGGACTTTGATTATGACGCCTGTGTTTTTCAAGGTGCTAGATGCAAACGGCAGAGGCTAAGGCACAACATAGAGGAAATCGACATGAAGGTGGCAGTCCAGTGCCGTCACATCCACTCCAAGGAGGAGTGGAAACCCTTCCTGGTGGATGGGAAGAGGCACTACCCGAGTCACGACGAGGCGGAGTACACAGCTGCTCTAGCTTACCACATTGCGGTGTCTGCTTCGTGGTGGGCAGCCAGAACAGGCAGAGCGCAGTTGCGTGTCCCCCGCTCTCCGCCAATCAGCTGTACGGGTGATCGCAGAGCATGGCTTGACTGGGATTCCCGTGCAACCAGACAGTGGTCCATGGTATCTACGGCAGTGCTGTTGGGCTTGGACCTCAGCAGCAGTTTTTCCCTTAGCCATATACCACGGCGCCGGTCAGTGTCTGAATTTGACTTGGAGGAGCTTAAGCAGTCGGGTCTTCCGGAGGGGCACATCTATGTTGGTCCTGGACATCATTCGCACAGGCTGCCCAGCACACGCTGGAAAGCTAGATTCGTGCCAGGACAGCATGGATCACGCGAAGAGTGTTTTCTCTTGTACGTGCAGTGGCTCAAGACCTCAGAACTTCCCGGCAAACTGGAGGAACTCTACCACCAGACCCTAGTCTGCGACTGCGCGCCGCACCAGCTCTGCCATGCTGATGCTCTCATTGCAGAGGCTGCTACAACCACCATCCCACAGGTGCGCAAGGCACGAGGTGGTCTTCCCCGCGCAACAGGGCGCCGCTGGGTCTGTTTGGCAGGGATGCCAACAGCACAGTCCATGCCTTGGACGCCGGGAATGCACTTTGTCCAGCAGGAGGAGGTGATTGCCGCGCTCCGGAAGCTGTATCCACCGCAGTTTACTGCGGGGCTGAAGGAATGGCCGCTGGTGGAGGACTTGCTCAATCAGCCACCCTTCACTATCTACAAGGATTGGAGACTAGGCAATGGGCTGCAAGTGGACGGGGAGCTAGGCCCCGCGTTTCTGGATCGGCAAGGCCTCTTTGCGAGCCGAGCGGGAGCTGGGCTACAGCAGGGAGCCATGGCGCATCGTGCGGCCCTGCCGCCAGTGGTCTCCTACGGTCTGGATCCGGACTTGCATTTCCAAGCAGCCATCGCAGCAGCAGGCCAGACACTCTCCACGGAGCAACCCATTTGCCTTGACCACGACCTCCTGTTTGCAGCAGACTTCACCTGGGAGTATCGAGGCCGTCTGGAAGCAGCCCGCATGCGGAACCTAGGAGTGTTGAAGGAGCTGTCACGGAGATGGCAGGTGGTGACCAAGCACCTACGGCAATTCCAGCCTCCAGGGGTTGCTAGAGTCACCAAAACTAGGCATATTGCACTGGTAGCCCTGCTCCTCCTGATCATTTCATGGCCGGACCACATGTTCGCAGTCGACCTTGTGACAGGATTCCCGGCGGTTGCTTACGCTCCCCCGAGACATCGACCCTATCCACCTGCAATCCTTTTTGCGGACGTCGGCCAGTGAGGCTGATCCCTCGTTTTCCTATCACTCAAAGCACTGGCAAAGTGCGGCCAATTGATGATGCTGACAAGGGTGGCCAGAGCGAACTATCAGCTGATGCCAACCACCTAGAGTTTTGCTCGGCTCTCCGGCGGCGCAGCACGTTTGGGCGCTACAACAAGCTGCGGTCCTCCGAGGAGGCACCATCGCAGGCATTCCTGACCAATTACACAGTGCAGGGGAAGATTGGCCAGACGCATATCGCCTGGTGCCAATGATTCCCCAGCATGCGGAAGCATGTGTGGTGGTCTTTTGGCACCCGGAGTGGAACAGTCCAGCATTCCAGCTGTACAGTGGTATGCTCTTTGGGTTGCCAATTGCAGTCACTTCCTTCAACCGATACAGCAGGCTGTGCGAGGCCCTGGTTCGTCGCTTCCTAGGTGTGCTCTTCTCCATGTACTTCGATGACTGCACCATGCAGGACTGGGCGAGCTCCAACGGCTCCGCTCAAGTGGCCGTGAAGGGATTCATGGCCGAGCTGGGTACTCCTTGGGCCGACGAGAAATCTCAGCCTTTTTCCAGTGAAGGCGACTTCCTGGGTCTGATGCATAACCTGGAGCACCTCACCACAAAGCAGACAGTAACCTTCTGGCCCCGAGACAGGTTGGAGAAAAAGGTGATCCACTTCATCCAGGAAGCCAGGTCAGCAGGGATGCTGAAACCAGGCGCTGCTAGTAAGTTGTTTGGCTGCACCAACTTTTTCCAGGAAGGGATTTTTGGGAAAGTTGGGAAAGCAGGGTTGGGGGCTCTCAAGGATAGACAGTATGAGCGGACGTCTGCGTTGACACCGGCACTGGAAAGCGCTTTCCAATTGCTTGAGTCAGTTTTGGCAGAACGTCCCAGACGCCTTTGGTCACTAGCCCCAGCCAACCCACGTAGGTTCGTAGTAGCCTCAGACGCTGCGTTGGAAACCCCCAGGCAGGGAACGGCAGGCTTCCTAGTGGTGCTCGATCCTGGGCTTGCTAGTGAAGCTAGGCTGGGGCATGTGGTTCATGTGCCCCAGACGTTGTACGACTCCTGGCGGGCAGATGGGTGGCACATAGCACAACTGGAACTGCTTATGGTACTTGCAGCCCTTTCCGTGTACCCCGAGCATTTCCGAGGAAGAACAGGACTCTGGTTCTTGGACAATGTCGCTGCTCTGATGGCCGTGGTGCGTGGCCGTTCAGATACCCCTGACCTTGATCAATTAGCCATGCTTACACATGCTGCGATGTTCGGGTTAGAGACGTCCATTTATTTTGAGTGGATTCAATCCAAAAGCAACTGGAGTGACGCCATTTCAAGACTTGGAGCGGATGACCCATGGTCCCAACTCAATCAGTTTTACGTACAGCAGAGCTTCTTCAGACAGGAACTACTGCACCTCAGGAGCATAGCTGAGGGCAGTCAGTGACCAATGCATTAACATTCATACACAGCTGACATGCTTTTGCCTGGGGGAAAAGTGTGTGTCGGTCTCGCGCTTTATGTTTCCTCTGAATGTATATATATATATACACACGTAAATGCACACACACACATATTTCTATGTATACACTTATATCAAGATGTATAGCGTTCTTTACATATATCGACATAACCTCTGTATATCCATGTTCTCCTGCTTTGGGCAACTTCACATGGTGACTTCTTCTTTTGGGGGGTGATGTTTAAATGGGGGCACACAAGGAATTGTTGGCGTTTTTTTGTGTCTCATTTTCCGAGTGTTTCGCTTTGAAACTGTTTACTTTGGTTTCTGGCTGTTTGAGACAGATCGCTTTTGCAGCTGTGACGAATGCACATTTCCCAACCAGCTTGCAGACCATGTCTTTCTTTGGGGGCGCTGGTAGTCTTCTCATTTGAGTTTGCTTCCAGGTGATCGAGTTTCAGGTGTTGATCAAGCAGTGCGGCCTCACATAAAAGACAGATCGATTTTGGCTCCCTTTGACCCTTGCAGAATGCGCATGTGTCTGCCCCTGCCCATGTAGCTTCAAACCGCACCAGCGTGAAGTGAGTTGGAAAATATAAACTGGCCTCTCAAGGAAGAAATGTAGGGAACCCTGCTTGATTACCAAACTCGTGCCCCTCCGTGCCGCGCATGAGGCCTTCATTGAGCAGCGCAAGCACGAGAAGACCCAGGGCGCCCGGGTTGGGCCCATGACTCTCTTCTTCGGCGGACGCCACGCCCACGCGGAGTACTACTACAGAGACGAGCCTGCGCCACAGCCTACACAAACAGCGCGGTGGTGTCCCTTTCAGTGAGCGCTGTAGCCGTTTTGATGAGCTGGTTTTCAGCAAGCCCGACGTGAAATAGGGGTGGTTCCTAAAATAGAAAACCCCTCATTCTACAGGTAGCTGGTCATCTTCTCGTCCTCCTTTTTAGGTCAGAGTGCTGGGATTGGGATGCTTGCGGAGTTCCTTGTTCAGACAAGGAGGGCCGTAGCTTGTGAGCAAGGAGCTTTGTCCTAACACACTTGCACGGAAATCAAGCTTGCCGGCTGACAACCGAAAAGGCAGGTGGCTGTTCTAACCCTGCCCCGCCCCCTCCCAAAAGCATCGTTCGCCGTTTACTTCCTGGTCAACTTGATGTCGTAGCCCCGAGCACGCCACACCCGGCACATTCCCGCGCTCAGGTTCGAGAAGTTCGAGGCGGAAGGCGGGCGGAGAGTTGCATGTGCGAAGGGAAGGGACGCATACAGGCAAGGATGTGAGAGATGAGACGGCGCGCATCAGACGTGTTCCGTGTTGGTAGGCCTGGTGAAGTGCTGCAACGCTTGGTCCCGCGACCAGAAGCAGAAGGCCGCTGCGACTGGTGGGTCCTCTAGTCCGTGTGCGTGCTTAAAACTGGCGCCAAGGATTTTACCTGTCAAATGTGTGGAACATGACATCCATGCAAGGAGCAGGCAAATGGCCGCACGACAAACATCTTGGCCGACAGGTCTATGTCCAGCACAAGATCATGGAGGAAGCTGATCGGCCCTCAGCCGAGCGTCCATCCAGCCACAGGAGAGAACTGTGTGCTGGTTGTGTCCAAACAAGCACCTTCCCCACGGGATGACCTTGTTCAAAGCATTGTTTGTTCCAAACATATTGTGTGTGTGCTTGTTTGTATGTGTTTTTGGTGGGGGGCTTTCAATCAGTTGGCCTGGAATCGTTTGCTCGGTTGTCATGTATCCTTCTTTTTCCCACGCGGGTATTGCCTGCAAAGGTGCGGGAGTCTTGAGAGCTGGCCATCAAAGCTCAGAGCGATGTAGTGGTGCTTCACTGCCAGCATCAGATGCCCCTTTTGTAAAAGGTGCCGGGGTCATGGGCACTTTTGATGCCCCCTTTGCACCTATATCACAGTTCATGCCAGTGGCTGGCAGGAGGCTTGCAATTTTGCACGTCCCCAGCGGTCTACTTCGACCCCTTCACCAACCATGGGATTCCACCCCACATTTTTCACCCTCAACGCTGCAAGCCGTTGCGACCCGCTGCGGGCTGCAAGCCGCGACGGGCCTTTCAAAGGCGCGGGGGGGGGGGGGCCGGCTGAGGACTCGATCTGGGCGAACTTGGGCCGCGAGGGCTCCAAGGGCTTCTTCTTCCTCTGTGGCTCCAAGCAGCCGGAGAAGGCGAGGGGGGTTGGTGGGAGGAGCTTTTTTTCCCTTTTTTTTTCTTTTTTCTCCAGGGCGAGCTTGGCCCGGGTTGAAAAAAAAAGGTGCCACCAAGATGGTGGGAGCTTTTTTTGACGTTTCTTGTTTTTCCGCCCCGTAGGGTTTTGGTGGTTCAATTGGTTGGAGCGAAGTGGCCTGATGGGAAGCCACCCCTGCTGATTTGCATTGGGCCCCAGATGCGGGCTGTGCAGCCAGTCGCCCTTGAGTCGCTTTGCATTTCGCTTTTTTTTTTGTTTTTGTGACGCATTTTGTTGTCCAGTACGGATTGAATGCAGCCCCTTTTTGCTGAAACATAGTGTGACGGTCGAGGACTCCTTTGGGAAAACCAGCACTGCCGCTGGTTCAGCGTCCTTGCAGGCGGAAAATCCTGCCCGTGCCGCTGAGATAGTCTCCTCCATCCTTAGGGCGGTCAGTTGCTCTTGTCCGGGGACCGCCAAGCGTCCTCCGGTGCAGAAACGCAGCGCCGTAGTGGCTCAGCCGAAGGCGTGCCCTCCAGCCTCCAAAGGCACCGCCATTTCTCGTGGCAGCTTTTCAGGACATGGCGATGCATTCTGCAGCTGTGCTCTGGCTGTGTGTGGCTACCACCTTCATGGCCGCGAAATGCTGTGCGAGTTGAGCTGGCAGTTCTGGCATGCCGGTCCCCGGCATTCGTGGACGTTCCGCCAACTTGACGAGGCTTGTAGCTTTTCAAGAAAGTCAATCTCGAACCGAGTATTTCTTCGCTGCTTCGCACTCTGTTCTTCCGTGCGAGGCAAACTTGAGAGGCTTGGGCTTCGCCCTTTCCAAGCAGGCACTTTGCTGGGGGGGGGGATTGGGGGCGCAGCTGCCAGGACGTCTTCGCCGCGCTTCTGAAGATCTTCGAGACCAAGGGCGGCCTGTGCCTAAGTTCTTGCAGCTGGGCATGTTGAGGGGGGGGGGGGGGTGCAATACGAAAACATGCGAAACACACGCATGACACACGACCAGTTGGTGTGTGAAATGGCTAATCGTAGCAATGTTCAACAGGAAGGATTAGTGCTTCAACGTGAACAATTGAAGTTCTGCGACTCTCGCCAGTGATAGAGAGACTCTCCAGGCCCTTTCGCGTGTTCGCCTTAGGCCTCTCCAACCAGGAGGCCCACAAGAAGATGGAGAGCCTACAGCTGGCAGGTCGGTACGCTGGCGCCCCAGATGGCAGGCGACCAGGACGGACAGACGGACGGACGGACGGACGGATGGATGGATGGATGGATGATGGCAGGGGTTTGCAATTTTGGCAGGTTTTTGGGGTTTAGTGCCGGCATGCCCAGTTAGGGAGTTGTGTTGCACGTGGTCCAATTTGAGGCCCTTGGAGGCTTGCTTAGAGGTCAGCGCCGTAGGATTCAATCGCATACTTTGCCCGAATGCGTTTCGCATAGTTACGAGGTCAGATTGCTCGTTGGTGGCACAGAGGTGCCTGAAGCCCTGCTTGACCCAACCATTACCTGGAAAGGCTCACCACGCCCAACATTTGTTCGTTGTTGTTGCAGCAGAGGACAACTCCAAGATCTGCCCGAAACCCCTAAACAGACCAACGCATTTTCCCCAGAAGGCGCGGGCTTGCCCTGCCAAGTGTGACTGGTTCCCAAACAAACTAAACCCACCTTGGTGAACTTTTGGGTGTCGTCGTCCGTTCTTCCGGCGCTTGGCTTTGCCTTTGCCCGCCTCACTGCACGGCTCACTGGACTCGCCGGGCACCGCCTAGGTCACCGAGGTGTACTAGGCGGCCCTTCGGGTTCTGGCGCCGGCCCCAAAACCATCCAGACCCCAAGCCATCGCTCTCCGAAGGTCTGACGCGTTTGCCGGGGGGGCGGGGGGGGGGGGGGGTGGTTTTAGGCTCGTCAGCCCATGCATCCTTAGGTTTGGATGCAGCGGAGAAAGGTGACCAACACCAAAGTTGGGCGGCTGCCGGCTCTTCCGAGACCTTGTCCTTGCCCCGGGCAGCCCCTCAAGTCATTTTCTGGTTTCGTGGGGATCAGTCGGCCCCGGCAAGCCGAATTGTGCTGCGGCTTCTATTCCGCATTGCGATCTGGGGCTGTTCTGGGTCAAGCGTTTGGTGCATTTTTTCGCCCCGCAGCTGAAGACTGCCTTTGCTAGCTGTCAATCCTTCGAGTGTCCCTGGATCCTTGGCTCCATGCCAGGCAAGTTGCAGGGACACCCTTAAGCAGTCGCGCCTGCCTGAACTCAGGGCTGCTCTGTACTCTTGTGTAGCTAGCCAGCAAAAACAGCGATTCCAGCGTAGTTGCGAGGCTTGTTGGAGCAGCCCTAACGGCAGTGAACGTGGGCAGGCTTAGCCATGCCCAGACTTTTCCGAAGGGATACTGACCCTTCTAATCTTTCAGTCGGTGGGCAATAGCCGCCGGCCCACCAAGAGGTGGATGCAACAGGCGAGGTCAAGGGTTTAGGCCCTCGTGTTGGCCATTTTGGACGCCTGCCGGCTGTTCAAAGGCCAGGAAGCAAAAGGTGTATTTTGATTTGCCTGGAACAGGGATTGAATCGGCTCGGCGTTCCGATGCTTGCCACATGCTTGCGGGCTCAACGTGGGGGTGGGGTGGGGTGGCAGGCACAGAGTGTTCGCACGCACCGTGCACAACTGATTGAGGTTTCAGCAGGAATCTGCAGCTAACTGCTGCCTCGACTTGGATCTTTGGCGCGCAGGGGCCGGCTCAAGTGGAAGGGTGCCAAAGTCGTGCCCCGATGTGTGGGGGTCTCGGCCGTCAAATCTTAAGTCCGACATGGTTTCTCGGCAAAGACCCGTCTTTTTTGCTTGGCCACGATCTGGACCTCGATTGGGGCAGGGGAGGTGCCGAGTCAGCGTGCTGTCAGGTGACATGTCTGGGCGCTGAACAACGGCCCGGACCCTGAGCATTTGGGTGCGGAGGGGAGCAAAGACAAAGTCATGGGTTCAGGATATCGCTGCAAGAGCCGTTGCCAAGCTTGGCGGCGACGGACTGGGTTTTGCTTCTGGCCAAGCCTTGCGAACTGAGGTGTCATGGGCGGCACATTGTCCACGGAGCCGGCAAAAGATTCGACCAAGAAGAAGCGCCCGTGGCATCCTTTAGTCCTGCCGGACCCACACTGTTGTGTTTTCGGTCAGCAAGAGAAAGCAAGTTTCTCCCTGCAGTCGGGGCTGGGAAAGCAGACATCAGCTGGCAAGTGTGAGTGGGGCTGGCAAAAAGGACAGTCAATCCAGGCAGTTGTTGCGGGCTCTGACACTTGGCTCAAAACGACTGGCTCCTGGTTCGCATGCTTTCTTAGGGAAGCTGGTGGCTTCCCTGCCGCCCCGCCAGGAAAAGCAAGAAAAAGGGCGATGACAAAGATCTCATCGTTCCGAGCGAGCGGCAGACCGCGGACGAGCCCCAGCCCGAGGCGGCAGAATGGCCTGAGGCGGGGGGGAGGGCATCGGCGTAGGACGTTAGTCGGGGGTTGGACTGATTCTCAGACGGGTCTCTTTCTGAGAATCATCGAGAATCCCTTCCTAGAAAGGTTGTCAGAGGTTTTGTGAGGGGTTGTGGGGGCTTTCGTTCCCTCCCAACAAATTAGCAAGTGCTATCTTCTTTGCACGCGGGAAGCTAGATGCAGCGCACATGGCGGTGATGACTACATCTTTTTTCTGGCCGCCTGCAGGTGGCCAGTACAGGATTGGGACATGGGGTTATGCTGTTTGCTTTGTTTTGCTTTGTTTTGCTTGTTTTGTACAGGCATTGATGCGCATGGTCGGCAAGGCAAACACGTAGGACCGGAATGAGTTTCTAGTTGCTTCGGCACTTGGGCCTCTTATTGAACGTTTTGTCCTTTCCGATATATAGAGATAGGTCAGTCTGGCGGAATTGGACCGTAGCCCATTGAACCCCAGGAACTTCAACCGACTGCAGTCAATATTTATTTGGTCGGGGGAAACAAGAGCAGATGAGATAGATCGCGGCATTTTGTCGTTTGTTTTCTAACTATAAGGGCCTAAGCAAATGAAATTCTAATGTGGGGTGCCAAAAACCAAATGAGGTCATGACCATGGGACAATTACGTTGTGCCTTTTCGTCAGAAGCTTCAGTCCTGAGCAGCGGTGGGGGGAGGGGGGATGGGGCAAGTACCTAGCTCGGCAAGGCAGGCCAGTACGGTGGCTGTGGCTTGGGAGCCATGCCTTTTGGTCGATTGTTTTGGAGTTGAGGATGGCAGCTGGGATTTTGTGGTCCCAGCATGGTGGCAGAGTAATTTTTCTCCCAAACTTGGGAATGGCTCATGTGATAATATGAGTATGCTATTCACTTTGGGATGTTTTGGTTTGGCCTGTTCCGGTTCAAACCTCGTCAGGCGGCCACCACGGTAGAGGCAGAGCCGGAGGGGTCTGAGGAATGGCCGGAGGGGATGCCAGCACGAGGAGAGCCGTGGCCGGTGGAACGCCCCGCGTCCAGGAGACTGTGGACAAGCCAGTGGGGGGGTGCTGTTTTTTGCTTGTTGTGAACTTTGGACTTGTGACTGGGAGTGGTGGAGTTGAAATTGAGGCCTGGCTTAGCGGTCCGGGTGTGCTTTCTGTCTTCTTACGATCATTGGGCTCTCCCGAGTTGATTTGGGCGACGCGGGCTTTCTTAATGAGCGCGTTTGCAGCTTCCGGCCATAACCGCCGCATGAGGAGATGGGGTTTGCAGCGGGGGGGGGGGGGGAGGTTTTGAGGGTCTGCTTCCCCAAGCCGCCAGGAAGCCCTCTGTGCCCGACGCGGCTTCTCCGGCGACGTGGCGCACGCCGGCCACGCCCCTGCGTGGGAGGAGTGAGGTGGAGCCGGAGGCTCGAGAGCTCCTTTTGCCGCTGGCCAACTTGGGGTGTGCCGAAAGTAGATGGATCAACTTGTCGGAGTTGGTGTCATTCCCTTGTCAATTTGTCTTGCCGCGTGAAGGAACTCTTGGTCATCTGCTCTAACCCATCGTAGTGCAAGCAGACAGGGGTTGGAAGGCTGCAGTCCTCCACAAATGGCCTCATCACCGCTTCCATGGCATCGTGACACTCTTGTTTCATTTTCATGAGGCTTAGCACGAGTTGGGCACTTTGTGTCATAGCGATAGATGGGTCGGAGCTTGGTCATCACTTTGCAAGGGAAATGCAGAATAACATGTTTTTGAAAGGACACACCGTGCCCCTGGGCAAATCACGGGATTGCTACTTTGAAGCGAGCAGCTCCAGAAGAGATAGATGTTGGAGCAGGAGGCCGTTTTTGTGCAAATTACTTTACTTGAGCTCAACTTACTGGCTTTCCTTGCTTGTAACCGCAATCTCCATGTCAGCGCGAAGACCGCAGGTTGGGGCAAGTTGGGCAAGGGACGGAGGTGAAGTGGAGGTCCGTGGAGGCTTACTTTGTGTCGGAGGGAAGGCAACGTCCAAAGTCTAGGGTGTTGGACCTAATTGGGTATGGGTCAACATTGAACCACCAAGGGACCGCAGGTTTTAGTGTGTTAGTTCATGTTTCCGTTCTTCTGGGTTCCATTTTTGGACCTATTTTGACCCACAGCCAATTGGTTGTTTGCAAGCCCCTTCCCTGCAGACCGACTCCTTCGGAGTCTTCGGGATGCTGCCCAAGAGCAGCAGGACGTGCCCGCTTTTCGCTCGGGCTTGTTAGCTGCTGGCATTAGAGGGGCTCCCTTCTTCCAAGTGTCACTTTATCGTCGACCCTGCCTGTTTCCTTCCACAACTCTTGGCCTATTCGGATAGTAGAAAGGCGAAAGCTCAATCCAGCCAAGACAAGACAACTGCCCCTGTGGGACTCGTGTGAAGTTACAGGGGCGCCAGAACGGTCTGGCAGGAGGCCTGAGTGGAATCCTGAATTGCGCGAAGGCGATTGAACGGGGCATTTCAGAGATTGTTGTTTTCCATTGGTTTCCCTTTAAAACAACCCTCACAAACACTCGCAAACTTGCAAGCTGAGTGAGGTTTGGAAACTACTACAACATGTGCCTCGGCAGGACATACAGCAGGCAGTTGGCCGAGCGGACTCAGGCGTGGTGCCAGTTCAAGCCTCGCAGCATCGTTCATTTTGTGCTTCGTGTCGCAGGGAACGACGCAAAGCACATCTGCTTTGCCAGCCTCCTGCCTGCTCCGGATCAGAGTCCTGAAGGCAAGGCGGCCAACAGGAACATGACATGTGCCCCTTTGGGTTGAAAGGGACCCCCCCTATTTGCGAGGTGCCCATATTTTTGAGGAGACTATTTAATGTATGTTCATCACTTTTGGTTCTTGGAGTGGGCCTGACGGAGCACGAAGCGGCTGTTGAAACAGGCAGCTTGGGTTTTAAGGACGGACATGAATGTCGAGGTTCCGCTTTCCTTGTGCATATTATTTTTTGTTATTAGACTTGGAGATCGGGCGCTGGGGATCGGACATTCACCTTGCTTTGATGATTCTTCCCCAGACCTCGCAGATTCAATTCGCAGCTTGGGTCTTCGACTCGTTCATATCATTGCCAAGCCTTTCTTGCCTCACTTAATCCCGTGTGCCAGACGCATCCTTTTGGCACTGGGACCTTCTGGGAATGAGTAGAAAGTTGAAATTTGGCGGACACCACCTCCCATGAAGTTTCATGTCGAACCAGTTTTGAGCGGCCGATTCAGAATTCTAGTCAGGCCCAGCTGAGGAAGAAGCGTGCCGGACTGGTGGGCGACCTGGCGGAGGTCGCAGTGGTGGCGAGGCACAGATGCGGGTTGCCCCCAAATTGGTTGGTTTGGACTGGTAGTTTGGATTTGTTTTGAACCCCTTTGGCAGACCCTCCGGAACACCACCAGACCACCAATCCAAACTACCAATTGGAGGGAAGCCACTGATTGTTAGGACACCCCACGAAAGACACTCTCATGTTTGTTTTAATGTTTGGGGGGATTTTCGGTGGGATGGCGGTTTGTGGCGGGTACCGCTATCTTCCGGGAAAGGAGTCTGTTCGTCAATTGGTGCCAGTTGTGCCGTGTGGGCCTTTTGAGGTTCCCGGAAAAGGTGTCCTGGGCAGGCTGAAGCCGTTGAGCTTCCCTGCCCAAGGCCACTAGAACCCGGCAACCAGCAAGCAAGCAAGCAAGCAAGCAAACAGACACTTAAGTCACTTAGCCGTCGAGCTGGCACTCCTTTCAACTTAGGTCTCTTCATCCTTCGAGTCATTGCCCAACATGTGTGAACGTTTTCCGAGCCGGCGGTTTTTCCGCTCGTACCGTCGTTTGGCCAGGCTGGGCCGGCAGGCGGCGCGCACGGCGCTGGCGGAGCTGGGGGCCCAAGGGGCGGAGTGGCACGAGACTTTGGAGCTGCGGGTGCCCGAAACTCCCGGAGCCGGGCGCTTGGATTTGGAGGCGCGCTCGGCGGCGGGGGGGGCGGGGGGGGGGGGTAAGATGCCTGCAGTTGTGGGGTGTGTGGTCAGCGAAGCAGTCAGTTGGAAAGATCGAACTAGGCAGAATTCAATGCAATCACAGGGGTCCTACCACTGTTCCATTTATGCAAAGCAAGGCCAAATAAGTGTGTTTATGCGTTTGGTCCTCAGTGAACAGCGGAAGCCCACTTCTCCAAAGATGGGCTCCCCCCTGCAGGTGATGAGCATGCAGCTCGGCCCGGGTTGCTTCGCGTGGCTGCCCTCGGTCAGTGAGGTTTGAATTTCCAAGTCTTCTTTGGTGCAAAATGGTGGGCCCTTTGAACCCAGAGTCCGGGAAACACTGCTGCAACAGGTTGGGTTGGACATCGGTGAAGCAGCGAAGCAAGTCATTGATCGGGATTGATAGAGCAGGCCCGCCGCTGGCTCAAACTGCCCGTCCCAGTCACTCCCACTTGCGAACCGCTCATAACCGCTCAAACATCCAAAGGAATAGTTGTGTTTAGTCCTCGAACACCGGAGCACACAGCGAGAACACATGTTCCTCAAACACGTCTTTGTCAGGCCAAAGTTGGGGTGCAACTGCAACCTGGGGACAGCTGCCCTTGGCCCTTTCGAGTGGGTCACTGATTTTGGGTGTGTCTTTTTGCGGTGCCCCCTAAAATGGTGGTTTCCCTTATGGTTTGCTCCCCCCCCCCCCACCCCCCACAAAAGAAACAAAACACAAAAACGTGGTACCCGTTTGTTGAGGTGCCCTTTTCTTGTTCCCCCCGCCTCCACATTCATCCAGCCGAGGACGGTGCACCGGGAGGAGTTGTTGGGCAAGACCTCGCTGCAGCTGGCCTCGAGCGGCCTGGGCCCGGCCTGGACGCGGCGGAGGATGCCGCTGGGCGCTGGCGAGTGTCAGCTGGACCTGGAGATGCAGCTGCTGCCACCAGGCAGGCCGTTGCCTTTTCCGGATCGTTTGGCGCATTTTTTGGTTTCTGAGGCCTTTTTTTTGGATCCTCCAAACGTGGCGATGGTTTGTTGCCACCAGGACGGGTTTCATTTGGACGGCTTCCCTTGGCGCGTCGTCGGCCGCTTTTTTTGGCGCCCCCTTGGCAGATCCAGGGTTTGGCAGGCCATTGCGCTTTTGGGATCCTCCAAACGTGGCGATGGCTTCTAAAGGCCCACCTGAATTTGGTGATCGATGGGTTTGGCAAATGGGCTACATGGTTTCCGGTTGCCAACCATTTAGCCCACGAGAGCACTAGTGCGCTTAGAAAGGTTCCTGCTGCCCTTCCAAGCCATTCAAAGGATGCGTCGCTTGCAAGCAAAGATTACCTTTTGACACCCGGTTTTGAAAACACCTGGGTTAGGGGGGCCGGGCCAGGAGTCCTGCATTTTCATGAAAGCACGTTGTTTTGCAGAGAGGGGATGAAGGGGGGGGGCGTTGAACATTGCGAGGTTCTGTTTCACACCCTTTGTAATGCGTCCACGATGGGTGGTCAAAACGTTATGAGTCATTGAGGCCAATAGGCGGCATGCAAAAAGAGGCAAGGAAAGGCAAGCTGGCGGGTTGGGAAGGGCCGGCTGCGTTTGCCGCTTCTGAAGGCTTGTGTGTCTGATAGGCGTGGGGCCAAGGTGCAAGCCTCCCGAACATAGCTGTCCTTTTGGTTGTTTTGCTAGAAAAATAGATGGCCCTGGTTTACCTGGTGGTTTAATCATCCACCAGGGCCATCTATTTCCCCGAAAAGGACGCCTATGCTCCCGAACTCAGCCAGGAGTGCAGCCTCAGGGCGAGAGGGAGCAGGAGGACCTGGACTATCAGCTGGGCGCGCGGATGTTCCAACCCAAGGAGGGACATGGGCTTTGAAGAGGGCAAGGGTGAGGGGCGTGGAGTTGTGGGAAGGAATTGCAAGATGAGGGGCATGAGCCTAATTAGTGGAGAAGCTGTGTTTTCTTGGGGGATTGGCTCTTGAGGCTGGGCGTGGTTGTGCTATGTCCATCTCTCGGGCCTTCCTCCTTCCCCCGCCCGCAGCCACAAACGATGATAGAGGTGTTGTACGACTTTACACACGGAGTGTTTCCCTATTTCCTCCCTTGGAATCCCACAAATGCATGTTTTTCGATGGAAGTAAACAAGTAAGCAATTTTTTTCTTCTTTTTTTAAACAATTGGGGGGGAAACGACATATTGTGTACTACACCACGCCCGCTTAGCGGCACGCAGGGCCAGGCGCTGCCCTGGCTGGGTGTCCGGGTGTTGGAGCTCACGCGCCGCACCTGGACGGCGCCCTTCGCAGGGCGCTTGATGGCGTCCTGCGGGGCGGAGGCGCGGAGGTTTGAAGCCCGGGAGGAGGGGAAGATGGGGAGGGGGGGGAGCAGGTAGGAGGGGGGGACCTTTTTTTTTTTTTTTAATATTGTTATTATTTTATTTTTAATATTTGTAAATAATATATACATATATATCCTCAATGCCACACATATCCTTTCTTCTTGGGCTGTGCCTTGGTGATGTAGTGCTTGGTGATGTAGTGCTTGGAAGCTTCCTCCAGGCAATTGTTGAGGGAACGCAAGCTTTAAAGGTCGCGGGGGCGGAGGGCACACGACGGCTTGATGCGACCGTTTGGGAAGACCAGTGCAAGACTTAAGATCACCAGAGCAAAACTGGCTGAAACAGCCGGTTTCTTAAGAGGCCTCGGGCTCTTTGCTCACGCGACCGCACAGGTGGTGCGGTGCGCCTTCGGGGAGGAAGCGCTGCTGGTGCGGAAGAAGCAGGGCGTCAAGGTGGGGGCTGCGTCTAAGGCGCGTGGGAGGAAGGGGCTGGTTTGGAAGAGGGTGCTGAATCTCAATTGGAAGGAAGTGTTTGTTTGATCAACCAGCTGCTGTCCTCGAGTTATTGTGTGCTCTTTCGCGCTCCATGGATAGCTTTCCTTCTGGTTTGGGTGTATTCGGCGGGATGTCGGAGACAGTCTTCCCGGAAAGCGGCGCATCAATGAAGCGGTGCGCTGTGTCCAACACCTAGTGCTTCATATTTGTTTTGACAAGAAGCATGATGCTTGTCAACCCCTTTCTAAGTGAGAGGCGTTTAACGCGGGGCTTTCACTTGGAACCATCGGTTCGGGGCTCGGAGGCAGTGGCCGTTTCAAGTTTCCGCAGGAACCCCACACTTCGTGGTCTTCTGGAGTCCCTTTAGAAAGGCGAATCCTCGAAACCGGAGTTCTGAAGTGACTTGCTACGTGGAGCAGGTACTCACCTGGTAGTTCACATGGAGTGGAACTCACTCGCACACAGGTCCTCCCAAAGTGAAGGAGGTTCACATACAGACACACACACAGACATATATATATATATATATATATATTCTCTCTCTCTCTCTCTCTCTCTGTCTCTCTTTCTTTGGGGTTCCAATTCTATGAAGTGTCATGTTAACCTTGCAAGGGAGTAGCTGCTTCTTTGGAGCTTTCCGCCTTGGCAGGAGCCGCACTCGGTGCCCAAAGAGCTGCATCATGGCAAGCGTCTGGCAAAGGAGCCTTGAGGTTTCGCGAGCTCACGGGCTGAGGCGAGCACCACTCATGATGAAGGTTCCCCTCATTGGTGCCGATTTGGTGCGGGGATGCTGAAAAATAAGAGTCCCGCTGGGGCAAAGGTTGGCCAATCCACGGTGAGTCTTGGGTCCGAGTCTTTTGAAAACTCCGGCGAACAATAGGCAAAATATTCGCAGATCACAGGGGTTCCCCCCCCCCCCACCTCCGTCGAACCGAACGCCGCCGCCCAGAGGAGCTTCCAGAGGACCCGCGGGACCTGGCCACTCTGAAGGCGGAACTGCTGCCAGGTTCCTCAGAAGAAAGGAGGAGGGCTCCAGCCCCAAGGCTCATTTGCAAAGAAGCAAAGGCGAAGATTAAATCTTGAGAGACTTTGGAGTGATTGGCACCCACGTGAAGAAAAGTGAAAGTGCACAGGACTTTGGAGGCTCTGTGTATGTCTCTGCGCGTTTCTGAGCCTTTGGAACAAAGCCAAGTGGGACAAATCATTATCCTGGTTTGCTCCCGCCACCATTTCAACTAGCACGATATAACCGGGAATCAGCCTGGCTCCATGTTTTGGTCCACGCAACTGCGTTGAACACACATTTTGGGTCGGTTGTCTTGGACTGGAGTCCGTGCTTGACTTGATGTGAAGTCACTCGCACAATCCAACAGTGGTGGGATGCGCAGGCCTTGTACCACCCACAAACGCAACAAACACTCCCAACAAAACACAAAGGCGCGAGGACACAGTGTACAAAGCACGCACTGGAGCCCAACAGACCGCCGTGGACGCAAGTCAGAGCCACGAAATGCTGCTTGCACTGTCCAAACGATTAGACCTTGCCCATGCCTAAGAGGGGTGGTCCGGCATCGAGGCCGGGGACAGAGCCCAGCTCCCGGTGCTTATCTACACACCTCTTCAAGCATAACCCATTTGACTTGTCAGCCTCAATGGCCTGAACATAGTGAAAGGTCCAGGAGGGCTGACTTCCGGGACTTGTTTCTTCCAGCCGAGGCTGCAACGTCTTCCTGACAGATCTGCCTGCAGACGAGCGCCTCGCTCGAACTTGCAACTTGCGATGTGTTTCTGCAGGGCAGAGAACTGCCACAGTTCCGCAAACTCAGAACAAATACCAAAGCGGTTTTGGCGCTCCTTTGTTTCTCAGCCCGATGTCCGCAAGGCTCGATGAGATGCAGCTGGGCGCGGTGGAGTTGCGGCAGCAGTACCCTTGGCTCATCTTTGTGCACGCCAGCACCGTGGGCATGTTGGCGGATGTCAGCAACAAGGGCATCAGCGACGCGGGGGCCTTCTTCAGCCTCTCAGGCAGCGGCTCGAGCCAAGCGCAAGCGCGCGAGCTCGTGCGCGCGAAGAAGCACGGCAGGGCCTGAGGAGAGATAGGTACTCAACCCTGAAGTACTTTGCCCCAATTACTTCTCCCCGGTCGAGTAATTCACTCTTGTTCTTTGGGCTTACTTGCCTCGCATCCCCCACGTTAGAAAAACAGCAATCAAATACCTGTCTCAGGTGGTTTTTCCGGCTTTTCCCCCCAGGTTTTGCCCTATAGGCCTTCAAGAACCTGTAAAACTGTCGTATCTTGACAAAGAACAAGTTTTTCTCCTAGGGTTTCCTCCCCTCCCCCTCCCCCCGCCACCCCATGCCCCCCATGCCCCCCACCCCAAACCGGAGGCTCGGTCCCTCGGTCGGAAAAACCCCGCGGGAGGCCTGGCGGAGCAGCTGGGCCACGTGCTGGGCCCCGCGGGCTTCGCCGCGGCGGTGGCGGGCTCCGCGCTCTTCGGGGTGGCCTCCATGGCGGTGATGCGGCGGCGCTGCGGCAGCCCAGGCCGGGAGGGGTCAAAGAGGCCGAGCGGGAGGGGGGAAGGGGTGGAAGGGGTGGAAGGGGTGGAAGGGAGGAGGGGATGTGCCCCAAAGGGATGAAAAAGGTTTTATAAACTCTGGTTTCTCTTTGTCGTTTTGTTGGTTGGGCCTGCAAATTCGGCTTCCTTCTTTTTTCATTGTTTTCGCTCCTCTTTGGGCTTTGTTACGAGCCACCTGCAGAGGTGACCGGGTGGAGATGAGCATCTTCCGCGCCGGGCGCTGGTGCTCCGGCCTGGGCGCGCTGACGGGCTGGACGCGGCCCCCAGCGCCCGACCTCCGACTCGCTGCAGAGGCCGCAGGGAGGTCGGGAGGTCGGGGTTGAGGCAGGCAAAGGCGCACGAGCTTGCATGTTTCTTTTTTTGTTTTCCTTTTTTTCTTTTGCGTTTTGGGTTTAAATTGTTATTGTTTCTTTCTTTTTCTCCGGACTGCTGTTTTTGATGCCGCCCAGGGCTTTACAGGAGTTGCGGATGCTATCGGTGCTCCTTAAGGCTGATTCACCCAACACATTCTCGGGCCATGGGCTAAGGCTCACCTCTGAAGCTCAAGAGGCGCAAATGACCAAAACGGGGGAGGAGCTTGCACCGAGTCCTCCTGGCTAAACACCGCGGCCGAAACCCGCAGGGCGTGGCCGTGCCGCCCATGGCCACCCCTTTCGACGTGGAGGGCGTCGGCTTCGTGCCGCCGAAGCGGCCTGCTGGCGCCAATCCGAGGCAGCAAGGGGAAAAGCAGAAAGGGAGTTTCCAAACCTCGAAAGCCAGAGAACAGCCAATGGTAGCTATAGCTTATGGGTGATTTTCCATCAACGCCTGTTATGGGCTGCCACTTTCTGTTTTCAACAGTCATCGGGCTTACGCTTGGATCGTTCGAGCAGTTCCAGCCTGTTTTGCAGTTTGCTTTTGGGCTAGAGGGGAGCCATGGTTTCAACAAGTTCAACCAAAGATGCCCTGTCTCCCAAATCTAGCGCGGTCGGGTCAAAATTTCTTCTCTTTCAGACTGGTTGGTCTTTGATGTAACCTTCAGCCCCCGGGAAGGTTTTGAGGACCCTTCTGAGATCTTGGCACGAACGTTTCCTGGCGGTGGGGCTGTTTTGCTGCTCCCCTTTCGCTGTTAACAGTCTGAATGTGTGAGCGCCGTGTATGAGCCTCAAGTTGCACTCCTATAGTTTATGGATAAAGCACGGGGCTAAGTTGTAGCCTCATTGTGGGGCAACCAGCGCTCCACGGAGTCCATGGTTCGCATTCAAAAGCGGCCTTTACTCGGGGAATTTTATCTGTATTTATTTATATACTTTTTACCACACACACACACGCATACTTATGAGGATTCCCTTTTCAGGTCACCATCACCCACATGTGCGGCTTTCCTTGGGAGTTGTTCACATTCCTTTGGAGGGCCCGTCACGCGTCCAGGTGGTCAGTGCTGGAGCCCTCGCTGCTGCTGCCGGCGGTGCGCCCCGAGTGCCCCGTGGCGGCGGAGCTGCCGCTGGCGCGGGTGTCTGTGATCGAGCTCAGCGATGAGTACCAGGCGGGGGGGGTGGGGGGTGGGGGGGGGGGGGCGGGGCAGGGCATGGTTCAAACACCCAGCCCCGAAATGGGGGTCTCCTTAAGAGAAGCCCAAGAAAAAGTGGTCTTGACGGTGAAGGTCAAGGAGCCGGCCCGGAGGAGTTGGCTCCGAGTGGGCGGTGGTGGGATGGGGGTTTGCCGGGTTGCCGGGCGCTAGAAGGACCGTAGTCGGGCGTTTTTTTTTTGTCCAGGAGAGTTTCATCAAAGACTTTAGGGATTTCTTCACGCCAATAGCTTCAGTAGGCCGGAAGGCGAAGGTTTTGCATTTTCCGATTTGGCTGGGTTGGAGTTGGATGTGTGGGCTGCTGGCTTGGCTTTTGGACTGCAATCCGTCCATGCGGGCACCGCTTATTGCGGAGACTGCATTTGCTTTGAAGATAATGCCTAATTCCGAAGAGAACCAAACCAAATCAAACTGATGTTTCCAGGGGTTTATTCCCCATTCTTTTCAACCATCGTTCTTTTCAAAATTCAGGCGTTTTCCCTCGGTTTCTGAAGGTTCTCTAGAAAGAAGGATTCCTGGAAAGAATGGGGAAGGCACCCCTAGAATGTTGGTGGGGACTTGTGGCCGACCTCCGGTGTTTTCGGTGCTCAGAAACAAAGCCTGAGCACGTTACCAAAAAGCCGACTGCGGTCAAATGCAGGCCCATGATCGTTTTGAGGTCCATTTCCAACATCTCGTTGCTAAGCAGACAAGTTAGCTCGAAGTTCCATTTGCATTGCGGCCCAGCTGACAGAGAGTTGCTGCAATAGTGGCTCACTTTCTGAGTTCCTGGATTTTCACACTTTTTGGGAAGACCCGTTTGGATTCAAAAAGGTTCGGACTTGTTTTGGCCAAACTGAGGAAGCGAAATGCTGTTGGCAGTGGCTTAGGAAGAAGTGGGCTTGCCTTTCGGTAGCCGGGGGAACCCTCAAGCTCCCGAAGTGCGCTCAAGCACTTTCACACACACGTCGCCATGCTCTGCATGAAAAGCGAATATTGGCTGAAGGGATCCCTTTGGACCGAAATGCCATCCATCGGATATTCACACATGTCCAAACCACTCAAGCTCATGCTCCTTTGAAGCAGTCACATGTATGGATGCGAGACACATCGGAGGCTGATCCTAAATTCATTCACATGCCCCAAAGTCTCTTGCCGCAGATGTAGGTCGCGGCCCTTGCTGCTGCCTTCTTCTTCTTCTTTGCGCTCACAAAGTGCGGATCATGTACCAGCGTCCAAGTTCCAGTCTGCAAAACCTGATGCAATGCTGAAGAAACCATGTGCTTCGTAAGGCTATCTGCAAGTTGCGCAGCTGAATCAACCCACCTTGTAATTACCTTACTCATTGTCAGCCTCTCAATGACGCTGAGCAACTCAAGTGAGGCATACTTCTCAGTGAGTCCCAAACCACTGGTGTTTGCTTGACCTTTCTGCACCACGTCATACAAGCTCTTTGCATCTGTGATCATGATGCCAACGACCTTGCTGCACGTGGCCTCTGGGGATCGGAGGTCGATCTCATGGCCAATCATCTCGGCCCATTCCAAACGACAGAACATCAGTTCCTCCTCTCCTTCACCGAAGGCTTGTACCTCTGCCGATAAACTGGACCTTGCTACGCGTCGCAGTTTCATCGACCGCCACGAGATGAAGTTGAGCTTTGCTCGCTGACCCAACCTCAGAGCGGGGGAGGTAGCACACACCACAAAACCGCCTGTACTGCGACCGTCAGGGCGATTTGCAAGTGCTGCATCACTCCAACATGCAAATTCAACCTCTGCAGGATCGCAACCCAAGTTCCTTGCTGCTGGCGCCACAAAACGTTGAGCATATACCTCACGCACGAGTTTGTTGGCGTCTAACAAGGTCTGAACATCGGCTGTCGACACACGCGATTGAAGTTGACCCAACTTAGCACAGTGTTGAGGTCCGCTCTGTTGAGCACGCCATTGAACTGCGCCAAGCACTGCCCGCAATTGATCTCGTTCTCCTGCCGAGATAGGCCTGTTCATCTCCTTGGAGTCCAGCTCAATGGGATTGACTGAAGTGCAAAACGTCGAATGGTCCAAAGTGACCTCCTGTGAAGCATCTTGCTGCAACAGAACACCACAATGCTCAAAAGAATCGCACTCCCAAGGTGACCACCGATATGCGCATCGAAAGCGATAAAGAAAATCCGTCCAAGCTGCATCTGCCTGATCCCCAATCATATAAAAATCGTCAACATGACTCGCAATCAGTCCAACGACCTTGTTCGTAGTTGGGCACCTGATCCTCCAGCAACATGGCTCTGTTTTCAAAACTTCACCGCCTAGGCGTATGATCGTGGCCTTGATCTCCTGGAACCATTGAAACGGGGCGTTGACCAAACCACAACAAGATTTAATCACCTGAACCGCGCGTTTCCGTTCCACACCCATTGCGTCTGCCAGCTCATCCACCGGGACTGCAAAAACACTTCGGCTCTCCTCAGTGTTCTCCGACGTCTGAAGAAAAGCGCTCTTCGCATCGCCTTTCCATTGCTGCCAGCCTGTAACGAGCTGACGGGTACGCCTCGTCATCGTGGGAGATGCCGCTGAAGCGTGTCCAGATCAGGGTCAGTGAGCCCAACGATCACAATGCGAGCCTTCGCAGCACCTGATTGCTTGAAGGTAAGAACCCGACGCATCTTCATGGTTCTCGAACGCGGTGCAACCTTGCCATCTGCTAAAGCTTTGCACGCGGCTGCTTGGATCCATTGTGATACCTCCAAATCCTTGGCCTTCTTGAAGTCAGCTCGCTGGCTTTCCGTCAAGTTCTCAAGCTTCACCTCTGCGGACTTCTTCACCTTCTTTGCAACCCAGCTGGCAGGATCACGCTTGAACATCTTCTCATCCTTGGCGTTGTCCGGCAAGTCCACATGAAGGCAAAACATAATGTCTCCTCCACTCGGCATGCCCGGCTCATCAACCCAAAAGGATAAAGCGTCCTTCCGAGACGTCACATGCAAAGGCTTCTCCAGGGTCTCATGCCGTTTGCGAGCGTCCTGAAACTGCTTGTTCGAAGCCAACTCACCGGTGTCGGCTCCATGGCTAGGCACGGGGCGCGAAGCTCGGGAGCCCTTTGGGCTAGGGTTTAAGGGGGAAACACCAGAACTAGCCGGAACATTTCTTAGGGCTGACCGTGCTCCTGCGGTCTCTGGCGCCAGCTGGGCCCGTCCAGCTTTACTTACAGGCGCTCTTGGTTGGCCGATTTCTTCCGTCCTCTGTTCTTTCCCGGGTCTGCTTTCGGCTCTTGAAGGAGTCTTTTCTCTTTCTTTTCCGACCCCAATTCTCTCATGACTTCTGCTGCTACCGCGAGAAATCCGAGACTGAGGGGGCTGCATCCGCTCCTGTCGCACCTGCGTGGTTAGGCTCCTCGTCCGCTTCGCCGTGATCTCGGCTTTGTCGCTTCCCAAGATGTCATTGTAGGTATCGAACTGGCCCGTCTCCACATTCTCCAACATACCATGAATGGTCCAGGGGAACATGCCGGGGTCCGAAACTTCCGCCAAAATCTTCTCACGCTCAGAGGCCAACCGAATCTGCTCAGGCGCAACCCGCTTCAGACGTCCCGCAGCTGTGATCCAGATAATATGTCCGGGCCCGTCCAGTGCCTGAATAAATACGGGTTTCCGTCGCCAAGATCCTTGCAGGCCATACCAGCGCGCAATGTTCCTCCGAGAAACATCTACCTCCTTATGCGAAGCAGTCGAGGTCGTTGGCGGTTTGTAGCGCTTGTAGTAGACCATTGTCCCAGGCGCTAGCACTTCTTTCTTTCGGCTTTGGCTGTTCCAAGCTCGATTGATCGCATCTTGCGCCATCTGTTTCCGATACATCTCCTCTGCCTTCAACCGTACCGCGAGGTTGCGTGATACTTCTTCATGAGGATCACGTTGAGCTGCATGGAGGGAGGTGCCGTCCCGTCCGGAAGTATGCATCTTCTCATCCAAACCCGGCGACCGTCCCAGAGCCCACTGACACGGACTGAAACCACCAACTCGAGCCATCTCGTTGTGCGCCGCACACATGGCCATGATGGCTGCCCAAGGTTCGGAAGCTTCAGCTCGCAGATACCGCTCCACCGACTTCCTCAGAGTGCCGATAGAACGTTCCACCACACCAATCTGATGATGAGCTTCAGCTGCAAATGGTTCCAGCTCTATGTCGCGGGATGCGCAGTAATCCTCCAGCACTCGCGATCTGAAAGCACCTTCCGGGTCCAGACGGATCACCGAAGGGTATCCGAAGAAACGAACCCACGATTCCTGCAAAGCGTTCACAACCTGACCTCCAGTTGCATTCTCGTGCTCGTCCTCCTCCGTGACCGCCAGGAAACGAGGAACCATGAAAGTGCTGGCCTCATCCACCATCACCATGATATGGTACGTCCGAGTACCCACCCGGAAAACCGCATTGTCCACCTGCAGAGTGTGCCACAGGGTGTCAGCTCTATGAAAGCTCGCCTTCGATGCCGGCGTGGACCGCTTTGTCTCATCGCAATCATCACATCGAAGTTGCCGCGCAGCTTCCACGATTGTCGGATGCGAACCTCTGGATTTCAGTGAGGCCACCAATGCCCGCACTGAAGGATGTCCCGCTTGCACATGAAGGCGATAGACCACGTCCTTAATGCGTTGCCACTGTTGCACTGAGAGACCCTCCGGAATCTCCTCCACCGGGGTCTCCTGCTTGGGGTTGTCCGTGACCGGCGCGACCAGCTCCTCCGCGTGGTAGCACTCAAACCACATCGCATCTTGTTGTCTCATCACTTCTCTCGCAATGATCCGCACCATTGGCTGGGTGTAGAAACCAGTCCTCTTTGGTACCGATCCACCTTCACATTTCCCATGGGTGTGGCCACCGGTGCACTCGAGGTTCAAAGAAGATGCCATAGTCCTCGAGGTAGTGTAGATGGTCCACGGCTTCTTCAAAGGATTTCCAACTCCATCTTGAACCCCCCACCCGGCAGCCATGTAGAAGTGTCTTGTAGATGCCGACCTTCTCATGCGCTTCCTTCAGAAAGTCCTTAACTTCCTGCCATTCCCAAGCCTCATTCTCTTTCGGCCATTCCCAGCCGAATTGACCTCCATTCTCGAAGACGTGGATCCTGATCAGCTCCAAACCACGTCTCACCAAACGTCTCGACTTCTTCTTTCTCTGCTGTGAACGGTAGAAGCCCTCCGGGGTCAGCTCGTTCAATCTTTGCAAAGGACTCGTAGCCCCACATGGAAACGAGATCCAGAGCCATCGCGGCTTCTCCAATTTCTCACACATCTCTTTGCCTCTTCCAGACCTGCTGCGGTGTTGATGTTCATGCTGGCCTCAGTGACCCTGACATTCACCATAGATGCCAACAGGCTGTCCGGTGCGCAACACACCTCCAGCAAATCCATCTGCCCATTCGATCCGGGATCCGCGGGAGCTCCAAAATGGGCTCTGCCACAAAAACATGAACCTAATTCTTGCATGCGCTCCCTCATCTCAGACAGCATGTTCTCCAAGCTCTCCGAAATGAGGGACCTGGTGGAGGCCTGGGTGGCCTCCACCTCCTCCTCCTCTACTTCTGGACCTTGTCCCACTCGTCCAACTCCTCCTTCTCGGTCTGCTCCAACTTCGCCAGGCTCTCGTGCTCCTCGAGCTCCTCCGCCGTCATTTCGGTGTTCCGCTTCTGCATCTTCTTTGTTGCCGCCGTAGTGCTCTTGCTCTTCGAATTGACTTCCTTCTGCTTGCGGATCGTCTCCAACCTCTTCATCAAACTCCTCTCGGCTCCGTCCAAGGCCACCGTCGTGGTGCTCAAGGTGGCTGGGTTCGAAGCGACCTCGTTCGGCTTCTCCACCAGCTGATCCTTCACGTCCTGCCCGAGGGGCCCCGCCGACCGATAACGACCGTGGGCTCCGAAGGCCGGGATGTACTCCAGACGAAGCCTGCACACTGAGCACTTGGTCCACTTGGCCCAACCGTTCTTGCCGCTGGGGGAGCCGCGTCCCATCGGTGCTGGCTGATGCTTTCCGGCACATGGACCTCCTTCCCAACGGGGATCCCGTGTGTCCGGGCCCTCCTTCCGGTCCATGTCGTAGATCTGATCCTCGCTCAACTTGTTCGCCTTCTTCTCCTTGCCCTTCCCCTTCTTGCTGGCCGAAGTACTGCATGTTGACAAAGTTTCCTGCTGGCCGTTCAGAACGTCCTTGTTGATCTGCTTGTTGGCCAGGTCCATGGCCATTGCTCTCGGGGTTTTCCGAAGGACGGGAGGCGAATAAGCGCTTGATCCGAGCTGCTGGGTCATGAACATGTCCATCGGTTGCAACCTGCACTGGCTCAACCTCAACCGATCCCTCTTGAACTCCAGAACCAGCCGGTAACGCCATGTATGCACTCGTTCGGGCCCAATCGGCTGAGAGGTCTATCATCAGGTGTCCTGTTCTCGGACACTGATGCAAAGTGTGATTAGCCATGGTTAATATCATCATCAGGGACGTCGCGTTAGTGACCGACCTGTGGTGTTTTTGGCTCAAGTTTTGGGTTCCGTCGCGCCTCGAATGGGCGTCGCCGAACCCCTGCGTCGACCGACGGCATCTCGGGGGAGAAAGAGACCTCGGGCCGCCGCCAGGTTGGTAGGGACCAGTCGTGCGGCCTGTTGTCGACCAAGGTTGCGGGTTAACCCTTTTCTTGTTTGGTTTGATTTCCTTTGGTTGTTGTTCTCTGGTGTGTGGGAAACCCTGATCTTTGGGACCGGGGATTGGTTTGCTTTTGGGGAACCTTTCTTTTGTGGCTTGTTTACCCCAACTTACCCATTGCCTGGGCACAGGCTCGTGCCCGAATCACAGGTTATCAGCCGTAGGACTTTCCTACGCGCTTGAGACCATCAACTACAAGCTCTATGTCGACCCCACGATCTCGAAGGAGCGTCGTGGATGAGGAGGCCATCCTAGGTGGCCTCCGCTCAGGTGAGGACCTACCGGACTATGACTAGGTTCGACAGGTCAGGACCGCAGGGGTGAAGATCCCGGTAGGGATACACCCAGGAGCCGTGGCAGGTACGCCGACGATGGAGACGATCGTATTTTCCGCCAGGCCACTGATGACGAGCAGACACGAAGGGTTTACTCCGATAGGAGTGGCTCTGAATCAGGTCACAGGCGTGGACGTTTTGACTTCATCAGCATGGCGATGGACATGGCCCGCCCTCATTCGGATGACCCGGAGGCCATGCCGATTCGACCTCCGAGATCTCTTGTTCCAGGTGAGTCGCAGGTCTCGGATGAGTTTGAGAATAGGCCGCAGGGACCAGGGACTATGGTTCTGGCTCCGGGAGGTATCCCGGGCCGATCCACTGGTTCTCAGAATCCAGGTCAGTTTGATGAGCACGAGGAGCGGAAGTTCTCAGACTTCGGATACGATGATCTGTTGAAATCGACCGCAGGATGGGGCAGTAGCTCAAAGCAGGGATCTGATGCCGGTAGGCCCAACCCTATTACTGCCAAATCTGAGTCTTATGATGACGGAGATTACAATTTTGCGGATGAGGAGGAGAGCCATTCGCGCCGAAGTGCAGGCAACCGTGCGGCTGCAAGGACTAGTCCTGCCGCCGCCAAGTTTGAGGTAAATGATGATGACGAGTATGCCGCATTTGCGGATCGCCGTGATGAGGAAGAGCACCAATCACGACGAAGTGCTAGGATGCGTGATGCTGCGAGGCCCAGGAGCCTCTCTCGTGGAGCCGCCAGGGACCTTCGTGTTGACAGGGACGGCCGAAGCGAGAGAGAGAGAGCCAGGGACAGTCGGGAAGTTCTTCGAGGATTGGAGGCTATCCATGACCGTGAGGGACCGGTAGGTCCCCCGGCAATTGGTGATACCCCGAATGTTCCCCCTTTTCCTAACATTACTTTTGGAGGTCCGTTGGATCAGAGAGACGTGAACTCGAACCGGGTTACTGGTTCGCCGAGGATCACCGAGCGGGTTGCCGATGTCGTTGGGAGAGGTGCAAGAGATGGCCGGCTTGCCGACGCACTCGGAATCGAGGATCATCCGTCGATCGCTAGCCCGTTAGGGCGAGATACTAGTGACCTTGAAACACTTAGGTCTAGCAACGAGTTCACACCTCAGTGGGGCTCGACCGCTAGGGAACGTAGTGCTTCTGCGAAGAGACCGTCACCCCTGGCCATTGAGACCGATAGGTCAAAGGCGAGGAGGGCTAGCCCCTCACCAATGGATTCAACTCCGCAGGATGAGGAGATGCCTGATCCTGCTGATGTTCACATTCACTCCACCCCCGAGTCACGTGCATCCAACGTTGATCCCCGATCTGGCGATAGCCGGAGAAGGGGATCCACCCCGAGTAGGCCATCCAGGATTGATGATTGTCCCGTAGATGACCCAAGAAGGCATGCCGGGGCTAGTAGGGCTCCTGAGAGGATCGAGATATCGACTCCTCCCGCCCTCAGATCTCAGTCTTCTGGCGAATCAGGTGACGTCAGGGCAAAGGAGATGTTCGAGTTGCACATTCAGGAGATGCTCGAAAGGGGTGAGGTTTCTGGCTCAGTCGCGAAGGCGTTCCATATCTTTGCTGACCAAATCAGGGTACTGAACGGTCAGGTGAGTTCCATGCGAAGGGAATGGAGTGACGAGAGCCGACAGACGAAAGACAAGGTCGATCGCCTGGCAGCTGAGGTTGCGACTCAATCTGATGCCGGGAGGATGCGTATGATAGTTCAACGGTTTGCAAGGGAAGTTATTCCTGACAGCAATACCATTGTGAGGCAAGCCATCGATGAACAGGCTGAAGTCGTCGAGCAGAGGATCAATCTGCTTTCCCACGAGATTCACGAATCTGTTAAGGACAGTGAACTCGCAACAGATCAGCTTCGCCAGAAGATTCACGAAAATAGTGAGGCTACCCGCAGGAGCCATGCTGCTTCCGAGGACGAGATCCTCAAGGACTTGGATAAGCTTGAGAAACGGATGTTCTCGGTAGAGAAAACCGTCGGGATGCGGACGCCAGCAGGTATATGGAACCCGAATCCTGTCGCGCAACCGTCCGATAGGGCCAGCAGCAGTGTGGTTGACGCGAATTTCAGGGAGTTAAACCTGAAGATTGAGAAAGCTCTCCTTGAACACGAGAAGTTTGCTAAGTGGGCCTCCGAATCTATTGAAGGCATAAATAAAGAGCATACCCTTCTTTCAAATCGGATGTCGAGGCTGCAACACGGAAGGGGATCCCAGGAGGTCGATAGACCATCAGGGCATGATTCCCCGCAGGACTGGCATGAGGCGATTGACGAGGTCAATCGGAAGATTCAGGACCTAGCGCGCGGAGTTCAACGTCAACGTCGGGATCATGACGATATCATTTCAAGGTTTGAGACCTTGAAGTCCCGTGTCGAGCGGTCTGAGGCGAGCTCGGGAGTTCTGAATCAAGTTCTTGATGATATCAGGGGGCAGATTCGTAGCCTTCCGGTAAGTACTGAGCAGGCACGGTCTGTCGTTAGGCGCGAGTTGGAATCATTCCGCAACACACTTGAGGCCTCGGTGAGGAGGATCAACAATGTTGAGAGCAACATTCGTACTCTTAACGGAATGAACAACAGGATCATGGCTCAGCTCTTTGAAATCGAAGGTCATGTTGATGAGGCTGCTGTCATTATTCAGGGTGCCCGAGACGATCAGGCAAATCCCCCGCAGCCTAGAGAGAGACGGAACGTTGGGTACGACGCTTTCGCGGGGCAAGGACACAGGATCAGGTCTCCGACGCCCACTCCCGGAGAAGGAAATGGTCAGGGTGCTGGCCTTCCGGTGAGACCGGGCGGACGCGTTGATTTGGTTGATCACGCTTTGCCAGGTGTGCCCGGTAGGGTCGATCCTTCTCGTGCAGACAGGCATCCCATATATCCCGTTAGGGAGAGGTCCGACAGCAGAAGCCGGAGGGCTCGGGGATTGCCTGACAGGTCGCATTCACCGCCAGGGCGTGCGAGGGATGGCCCCCGCGCGCGCGCAAGGGGGGACATTTCTGTTTCTCCAAATAGGGATGTGGGTAGGAATAGGAGCCCGAGGCCTGCCGCCGTCCCCGATAGGGGATCTGAGGTCCGAAGTCGGCAATCAAGGGGGGAGAGGCCAATCCGCGATAGCGGGAGCATCTCTCCGAACCTGGATAGACCGATCCGCGATAGCGGGGACGTCTCTCCGAACCCAGACCGTCATCCAGGAGGTGGTAGGGGTATTAGGGCCCATGCCGATACCCAGAGTCCCGGCGATGACTGGAGGACTCCTGGGAGCAGAGCTAGTGCAGACGTCCCGAGTCCCGGCGAGAGGTGGAGGACCCCTGGAGCTCCATCTGATCGTGGACAGGCCTCGGCACCGGCCACAAGAGGCGCTCCCGGTGCCGGTGGCCCAGGTGTGCCAAAGATTTGCGCCCTCGATGACCCCAACGACCGTAGGCACCCGGACGCTGAATTTTCGTGTGTTACATGCAATCGTGAGTTTTGCAGGCTTTGCCGGGGCGATGATGGTGACTGTAGTAATTGTCAGTTTTTGAAAATGAAGTGCTGGGCGTGTCGCAAGAATGCTCAGGAGGTCTCCATGTATTTCTGTACGGATTGTGGGACCCACGTCTGTGAGAATCACAGTTACTTTGGAGATGACGGCCTTGAGCGATGCGCGCGCTGCAATATTCGGCATGAACGCGCTCAAGCTGGACCGCCCCCTCCTCCTCCTCCTGGGGGAGGTGGTGGGCAAGGCGGACCACCTGGTCAAGGCGGGAGCGGAAGCGGTGGTCATGGACATGCTCCACTTCCACCACCAGGTCCTGGACATCCTGGCGGAGGCCAAGGTCCCGCTGGGCCCCCTGGCGGCCCGAGTGGAGGGGCGCCTACCGGGGGTTACCCTGGTGGAGCACCCGGGTTCCATGGCAGTGCTGCTGATACTCATGGAGCTGGGAACAATCAGTGTGGTTCCAGTTTCTATGGTCCTGCCTACGGAGGTGGCGTTAGTCACCAAGGGGTTGGCGCTGGCGTTAGTCAGTCTAGCGATGCTGCAGGTTACCCCTCAAGTGTTGCGAGCGGTGGTAACCTTGGGCCAGGTCTTAGCCTCGGTTATAGTGTGAATGGTGCCGGTAGGCAGGGAGATGGTGGTCTTCTCCCTGAAGCCTTGAGGGGAGATGATGGACGGGACAGGTGCACTAAGTGTAGCAGGATCCCTGAGCCTGGTTTCCCTCTTGTTCCTTGCGTTGGTTGTGGAATGAGGGCGTGTGAAGTTTGCTGCCCTATGCCTGCTAGACTGTGTGAAAGTTGCAGGATTACCTCGTGTACCCCGATAGGGGCTCTTATTTCCACCGTTGTCGATAAGGATCGGTTCCATCATAAGTGCAACACGATCGTGCTGCCTGCTGAGCCGACAGCTGATAAGCTGCGGGAGTGGCTTTCCGAGATCAAAGAGAGGGTCAGGAACGCTTTCAGCTTTGACTCTGACTACGCGTTAGCGTGGATTTCAGAGACTGAGAGGCTCGACTATGATGCTCTTGGCGGACCCTGCAAGTACCCGATTTTGGACTCAAACTTCACGAGTGCTATCAGGGAGTGTATCAAGACCAGGGCTGTTAGGGACAAGATGAATCGCCTGACCGAAGCCGCTCAGAATATGAATCCCCCCCCAGGGTATCAAGGGGAGACAGATCTTGAAGCTTCTGCTGAACCACCTGCAGACTGGAGTCGAGGACGACCAGACCTTCAAGATTGCTGAGTTGACCAGTCTCAAGTGCCGGCAGACAGGTCACTCTGATGATGAAGCAAGGCTCCGGAGTTATCTGAGCACCTGGGACAATCTCATTTCTGGGATTAGGAAGAAGATCGATGATGGGGTACTGTTAGCTGTGTTCATCGAGAACGTTCGTCATCTACGCTGTATGCGGCCCGACATCGAGAGGTGGGATCGCGATGTGACCGTTAGGTCATTCGCGTGGCTTTATAAGGCTTGTCAGGACTGTGTCGAACGATGGCAAAAGCGCCAGAACACGCTTCAGATGTACCAGACCTTTCATGAGCAGAGGTCACGATCGGGCTCTCAATCCCGTGAAAGGGATCGACATCCTGGTGCTCCCGGTGTAGTGCGGCGGTACGACCCACTTGCCAGGAAGAGTGATCCCAGCCCTTCAAGGTCCGTCAGGTCCGGAAGGGATGGGAAACCTGACGGGAAGCCGATCATCTTCGCCCGGAAGGAGCAGTCAGAGAGACAGAGCTTCTCCTGGAAGAGGCAGTCAGAGGGATAAGCGCACACCGTCTCCCAAGTCGCCGAGAAGACAGTCCCCTGCTGGGCCTGCTGATCGGGCATGCTGGGAGTATACGAAGACTGGGATGTGCCAGTATGGCCGGGACTGCAAGTTCGAGCACGACAAGAGCCCGAGGAACCCAGCTGCACCCTCTACCCCGAGGACTGGCGATAGGCCCGTTAGGGACAAGCCGATGTACTTTGGATACTGCTACGACTGGATGTATGGTAAGTGCACAGCTCAGCCGTGCAAGTACCTCCATCAGAAGCCACCACCAGGTACGAAGCCCATCACGCCTCGTTCTACTGCTGGTCCGGTTGTTGAGGATGAAGAGGGGGATACCCCTAGGTCGCCCACGCCCAGTCCTCCCGATAGGGAGGCGAGGCGTCTCGACAGCCCCGCTCAAGGATTGACGGATTTTTAGGCGGGGCGGGCCGTTACCCTGAGGCCAACCGTACTGTTGTGGCGTGTCCCGCTGTGTGGGCTGCTGCCCCAGCTACCGGTGGGTCTGCACCGGGTTGCCTCCCTCCTTGCGTTAGCAGTTGGGAGAAAAGCGAGCGAGGCGCGTTGTTCTTCTCCGGTACTACCGGTGGAGGTCCTAAATGGGACCAGGTCATTTGGAGACGGACCGTCGACGCAAATGGGACCGTGATCGAGGATATCGGGGTGAACTTTAGTGATCGCCGAGCAACCTTGTTCAGGAGACTCCCAAGACGAAGTGACACCAAGACGACGTTTTGGTATTGCGATGGTGCGGAGGCTGTACTGTCCTGGAGGAAAAAGTACTTCCCGAAGGGTCCCGGTAGGGAACCTCTCAGGGTCAAGATTCCCGATCTTCCTGATGTGTTTGTTGTTTCGATTGAAAATGACAACACGGGCAGGGTCGTGAATCGTTGCCGAGAGGCTGGATACAGCCATCCAAATGCGATTAAGTTCCCTTCGCGCAAGAAAATTGCTAGGGAGGTTCAGAGTGCTCTGATAAGAGCAGCGGCTGTTCACGCCCAAGTGCTCTTAGACGATGACGAGGACATCGACACAAACCCTGGGGATGTGCGGGGACATCGCGTTGTTCGAAAGCCGAAGTACACTCAGAAGGTTGCTGCACCCGTTGGATACGGCGGGGTGAGGTGGCTGGTAGATACTGGCTGCCCAATGGATCTGGTCGGTCTTGGTGATTTAAAAGGACCCGATAGGGCCCTGATTGCCAAAGGCGGACACACTCACGCGCTGCACACTGCTAACGGGGCGACTCGCACCGCTGGTCGTGTTGATGCTGATGTTGGCAACCTGGACGAGGTGATTGAGGCACACGTCCTTGAGTCCACTCCATCCATCATATCCGTTGGAAAGCGCTGTATGGATATGGGATACTCGTTTGTATGGACTGCAGGTTGCAAGCCTACTCTCACGTGTCCTTCGGGCCGGACGGTAACATTGGATGTCATCAACAACGTGCCATATCTTCCTCATGGTGACACTCAGTTCGTTTCTCCCACTCTTGATGATGCTGAGCCAATCCCTGCTATGCCTGCCCCCGGGGCGGCGTATCGAGGGCTTGAAGTCAGCGAGGTTCCGCCGTGTAGGTCTGAGCTTGCGGCCAAGAGTGAGCTGCAGGACACCTGGCGCACTGAGCGGTCGGGCCATGTTGTGAAAGAGCACCGGATTCCGCGGAAGGCAAAGTTTATGCCGACAGGTGATGATTGTCCTGTTGGGATTGACCGATTGGACAACTACAGGAAAACCGTCGTTCACCGAAATGGGGTTACCCACGAGGTGCTGGTTGATAATCTATGGGGGTTATCCGAAAGAGATCAGCATGCGATAGCATCTGATGTCCCTTGGACGGGTGAGACGTGGTTTCAGGTCAAGTGCGAGACCGTTGCTCTTCCCGGGAAGGCGGAACAGGGGGGTGAGGGCGATAGCCGTTCACCGTTTCCTGGCCCAGGGGAAGGGGACAATGATGACATTGTCGAGATAAACTTTCTTTCCGGACTCCGCACAGAGGCTGAGTGGCGGGCAGATGCTAAGACGCTTCGCCATATGCTTACGCATCTCCCGAAGAACCCCTATTGCCCGCACTGCCAGCGTGCGAAAATGGAGAATGTCAAGCTTCGCCGCAAAGGTGGTGCTGCTGCGCATGATGTGGTAAGTTTCGGGGACCTGACCACTGCTGACACGATGGTGTTGCGAGGATTGAAGGATCGAGGCTTTCATGGCGAAGCGGACGCGATAGTGTTCTATGACCTCGCTACTGACTACCTCGAAGTCCTTCCAGTGCAATCCAGATCCCGTAGCAATACGCTGGAGGCATTTCGCAGGTTTGCAGGGGGGCAAACTCTGAAGTTAGTGTACAGCGACCAGGCCCCAGAGCTGAAGAATGCTGTCACTACGCTTGGAGCATTGCACCGGCTTTCTACACCGGGCATGCCCAAGACCAATGGCCTGATCGAGAACAAGGTTAAGCTCGTTCTTCACGGGGCACGTGTGCTCCTGCGTCAAGCTGGATTTGAACCTCGATGGTGGCCATTTGCCGTTAGGCATTTTTCCATGGCAAGGAATATCGAAAATCGCGGTGAGGGATCACCGTGGATGCGACGCCACGGTAACGGGAACTTCAGCGGAGTCATTCTGCCGTTTGGTTGTCTGGTCGACTTCTACCCCATTGCTCCCAAGATTCGCAGGGATAGAAAGGGGGGGGTTCAAAACGCCCAAAACGACTCAGACATGCTGGAAAGATCGACTCAGAGGACGTTGATGAAGGAGGAGACCACTGGATCGCAAATGAAGACGAGAAGGTTCTCACTCGCGTCCACGTTGAAGCGCGAACCGAGCTCTTTATCCCGATAGGGACGAGCTGTCCAGTCAAGATCAAAGACCTTGGCAGGAGGCGGAGCACAGTCCTCAACTATCTTGACGGATCGACCGAATTCGTTGTTGACGAAAACTGGCTCCAGGCCGAGAACGACCGTGGAGGTAACCACGAATGGACTGGAGAAACTCATTTCGACTGTGATTTTGATCGAGTCGATGAGGATGAGGCCGAGATCTATGAGAACGAGGAGTATGAACCCGAATGCAACGACGAACCGGACTTTGTTCCCATTGATGAGGTAGAGGTTGAAGAGACAAGCGTCACTACTGCCCTGCCCGCCGAGAAGAAAGAGCGGGACTTCATCAAGATAGAGGAGGATCCGAAGTTCGCCCCATCTTCCAAGCCAGGCCTATTTCTGGGCTATCGGTTAGAACCAGGGGGGCTGTGGAAGGGCGACTATCTCGTTGCTGATCTCGAGCACATCCAAAGGGGTCTCAGGAAACCAAGTATACACCAGGTCAAACGTATCTGGAAGAACCCTGAGGAGCCCTACGTGTTCCCGATGTTGGCATCCTATGATGCTAGGACTCGGACCATTCGGGAGGCGTTAGCTGACCGAAGGGCCGACCTTAAGCCGAGTAAGAAGATCAGGGATGAATTCGACTTTGATGAAGGTCGGTTTGATGATCCTGATGATGATGACGATGACCAACAGGACGAGGGGGGCGGTAGCTCTTCCAAGTCTGATGGGGCCATTCAGAGCAAGGCTGTCCAAGGGAGTGGTGACGCGTGCGTCTCAGATTACTGGGAGCGGCACGACGAGGACAGCGCCTGGTATCGCATCCACGTTGAGGTGCGGAAGAAGTTCTTCGGGACGACGAACGAGGACCTTCCCCCAGGTGGTCCTTCGCATGAGGAGCTTGACACCGTTAGGGTCACGCACATGCGGGGGCTTGATGCCGTTGGAAATTGGGTGAGAGATGATCGTCACCACGATGCTCCCAATCATCGGCGTTTCACGCGTGGTTTTTGGACTGGCGTAACCATCCTCTTTGATAAGGGATGTGCTCCTCACGGTAGGTTCAAGCCAAAGGAAGAAGGAGCCGAGCCTGCCGGAGGTCCGAAGAAGGGCCATAAGCTGCACGGAGACAGGATCGACTATGGCCAATCCGCCGATAGGCGTGAGCGGCCGTACTCAGGCACCGGAAAACCCAATTCAATTGATGCGGATAGTTGGAGGCAGATGTCTACCCGGTCTCGGGAGATATATGTTCAAACCGAACGGGAGTTATCCCTAAGGGAAGAACGACGCCGCGAACATCTGAGAGGGACCCGGCTGCTCCAGCGCCTGGCCGCAAGCTCCTCATTGAGTTTGCGTGTGAACCTGACTCGCGTCTGTCTGCAGTGATGATGGAGTGTGGAGGCGATGCAATTCGCGTTCACGTTGGCTCATTTGACATCACCAAAGCCAAAGACGTTAGTCGGCTTATTGGGATCATCGAGGATAATCCTGGGTGTGACCTGTGGGCGTCAATTCCGTGCGGACCGTGGAGTACATGGCAGTATGTCAACCTTTCAATCCACGGTGCTGAGTTTGCATCACACCTGAATGATCTTAGAAGGAATTCTCAGGTAATGTTTGCGGCATTCCTGCGGGCCTCCCGAGCCGTTAGGCGAGGAGGGGGCAGGGTTGCATTTGAGTGGCCTAGACACTGTCTTGGATGGAAGCAACCGTTCATGCAGAGGTTTCTTGCTGATCCTGATGTCGAGACCGTAGATTTCGACGGCTGTGATTTCGGAATGCAGGATAAGGACGGTGTGCCAATCAGGAAACAGTGGAAGGTTGCGACGACCTCCAAGGAGCTCATTGACGAGCTGTCAGGTCGGAAATGCAAGCACGAGAAGGGATACCTTCATGCACGCATTGAGGGGTCGGTCACCCCAACGACTGCTCTCTATCCGAGTGAAATGTGCGAGGCAATCGTTGGAGCATGGTACCCGAACGGCACTTTCAAGAAGGTCGCGAATGCTATGCCGGTCGAGGTTGACCCGATTGAACAGCGATGGAAGAAGAAGCCGAATACCTTGTACGTTAGTCTTAGCAGTGAAACTGCCAAGATCCCGACGCGGGCTACTTCGGGGAGTGCGGGTTTGGATACCTATGCCTCTGAGGGAGCATGTATTCCCGCAGGGGGGTCAGGCTTGGTCAACACCGGAATCTCGATAGAGATGCCCGCTGGGGTATATGCTAGGATAGCTCCCAGGTCAGGACTAGCCGTGAAGAACAGGATCGCTGTAGGCGGTGGGGTCATTGATCCCGACTACGACGGAGAGATCAAGGTCATCCTTTTTAATCATGGGGATGAGGACTTCATCGTGAATCCTGGGGACCGCATTGCGCAGATCGTACTGGAGCGTGTTATGCTCATCGACGCGTCGATCGTCCCTAGGAAAGCCAAGCGGGGAACCGATAGGGGATCCGCGGGTTTCGGAAGCACTGGTATAGCTGCTGCTGCCCCTACGATTGGATCTGATGGAAAGACCTTTGAGTTCTCTATGCCCAGGGGGGAGATATCCCTTCTCATCGGCCAAAGAGCTCGGGTGTCTTTCCTCCCTTGTACGCTTGTGTCGCTAGGCCAGTGAACAAGAAGGAACAAGCTGGGAATGCCAAGGCTAAGGCCGCTCTTCAGAAGGAGTGGGACAAGTTAACTTCGCAAGGATGCTGGGACTTGTCAACTGTCCAAGAGTGGCATGATGTTGCGGCCAAGGCACGTAAGGAAGGGGAGAAGATCCATGTTGGTAGAATTTTCGACATTTGTGTCGAGAAGAATCACGAGCTGCCGGAGGACGATCCAAATCGCAATATAAAGGGCGAGTCGTGTTCGAGGGATGCTTCGTCCGTGACGAGATCGGGCATTGGGCCCTGTTCTCCGAGAACACCTCCTGCCCCGCTACTATGGCGGCGGGTAAGATGGGTGATGCTCACGGGTTACTCCCAGGGAATCTTCTGGAAGTGAGTGATGGGGAGTCTGCGTACACTCAGGCCCGCTTGAAGGGAAAGAAGACTTGGGTGAGGATTCCTCGTGACCAGTGGCCACCTGAGTGGTTCGACGGCAGCGGAAATCCCAGATACAAGGATCCAGTCGTTGTTCTCGTGCTCGCACTATATGGACATCCGGACGCTGGTACCTTTTGGGAACAGCACTGCGAGGCAATGCTGAAGAAAGTCGGATACGTCAAGGTGAAGGATTGGGCCAGCGTGTTTAGGCATGAGGAGCTCGACCTCTTCCTTGTCGTGTACGTGGATGACTTCAAGATGAGTGGGCCGGCGAAGAACATCGCAGAAGGATGGGCGCTGATCTCGAAGGTCATCAAGATGGAGGAACCAAGGCAGCTCAAGAGATATCTTGGCTGCGAGCACGAATTCACGCAACAGGTGGTCAAGGGTCACTTTGACCCGAGACTGGCGTGGACGGTCGGCAATCCTCCTGATAAGGAGCAACCCGACTTGAGGTTTGGTCCAGAGGGGTTACTCTCTAAGGACATCCCCAAGCCGGAAACCACGATAAGGTTCATCAAGTACAGCGAGAGCAGCTTCATGCAGGCGTGTGTCGATAGGTACATTGAACTGTGTCAGGGAAAGTACCCGAAGAAGCTGCAGAAGGTTGAAACTCCGTTCCTGGACGAGAGCAAGCCGGAGTTTGACGAGAATTCCGTCAATCCTGAATTTGACAAACTCTTCAACCAGGCGATGGACATGGAGACCGTCAATGCGCAGCCAGGATGCCTCGGAATGACGCGGCGGCGGTGCTGATGAAGGTTCTCTACGGAGCTCGGATGGGCAGATATGACCTGATTCGTCCCGTGCAGGCGTTAGCCAGCCGGGTCACGAAGTGGAATCATCTATGTGACCGCAAGCTCCACAGGTTAATTTCATATGTGAACTCTACGCTCGATCTTCATTTGTACGGTTGGGTGGGCGATAGCCCAGAGTTCATTGAGTTGGTTGCTTACTGTGATGCGGATCTGGCTGGGGATCGTACTGATTCCAAGAGCACGTCGGGAGTGCTTATTTGTCTTGTGGGTCCTAGGACCTACATGCCCATCACTGGAGTAAGCAAGAAACAGACTTCCGTTTCGAAGTCGACTCCTGAAGCAGAGATTGTTGCTCTCGACCATGGAGTGTCCAAGGAGGGAATGGCATTAGCTACCCTCTGGCAGCACGCTATTGGGAAGGGAAAGGAGACCCAGCCGTTTATTATCAACGTGCTGGAGGATAACGAATCGGCATGCCGGATCGTTATAACTGGGAATAATCCCAACATGCGCTATATGTCAAGGACGCAGCGCATTGACATCTCGTGGCTCAACGAACGTTTTAATGCTGGAATTTTTCGGTTCGTTGCGTGCCCGTCTCACTACCAAGGCGCAGACATTTTCACTAAGGCCTGCATTGACAAGGTCGTGTGGAATAGAAATCTGCACACCCTTGGTATGTTTCTGCCGGGATACCTGCAGGAATATTTGGCCCAACCCACCCAACCCTGTCTTAAGCCCCCTGCCGCTCCTGGACTGCCCCCGCTTAGGGGGGTACGCATGGAATCAGGTGCAAAATCCGGTTTCAATCGGCTCATTGAGAGGTTACTCTCTGAGTACGAGGGAATCGTGATTGACGAGGAAAAAGGAGGGATAAGATGCGAGAAAACTATTATTGCGGACCAGGCGATAGCCGGAGTTCTTGCGTATAGTGATCTTTGCAGGGTTGTCACGCTTCAAGTTGCTCCTGGCTACAGGAATCACATCATACGGTCTGGTAGGATTGAAGGCGATAGCCTTTGTTATGTTGTGCTTGTTCTTAATGATCTTGCACCCGATAGGGTTGATTCCAGGACTGGGAAGTGGGGACAGACCAGAAAGCTTAGGGATAGGACCGAGGCTGCCGTTAGGCAAAGGTTCAACTTGGCTTGTGATGCTCGAACCAGTGGATGCGTTCCGATCATTCTCTATCGACCTAAATGCAATATCTTGAAGGAAGGTGAGGTTGAAGGAATCGCCACCACGCATGGGTTTGATTGCAGGTCTGTTTGCGCTTGCCAATGTGGTCTCAAGAGGCATGGGATTGTGTTTAGGTGTTTTTCTTCTAAGTCTTTCAATTCGTTTTGGAGTACTTGCAAGATGCGAGGAGGGGATACTCTCTCTCAGCACGACCGATTGCTTGCTGTTGGGAAGTGGTTGAACAACTTCGTTGCCGCGTAGCGTTTGCTTGATCAAGTTGGCTCACACCGCGGGCAACCGCACCACATTCACAGGCGACTCAGTGCGCTTACTGACCAGAACAGAAGCATGAGGCAGATATGCCTGTCTCTAAGGTTTTTCTTCTTCTTCGTGAAAGACGGATTCGGTCAATTATTCATCTTCTAGGTTCTTGTTCTAGGGAGAGGGTCTCTGGCCGATAGGCTGAGCCTTCTGAAGGACAGGGGAATTCTGGCCGGTAGGCTGGGTTCCCGGTTCCTCCGTGGTTCCGTGGCCGGTGGCCCGAACCTGCTGACGCATGGCGGCAGCTGGCGGAATGGGCCTGGGGCGCTGCATGGCGACGCCTCCGCGGCCGTCCTGGGACCTGGAAATGGGGCTGGGCATGGAGAAGCCTAAGGCTGTGGCCAGTTGTTTGCTTGCGGGGTACCGCGAGTGGACGATTAAGGGGTTTAGGGGACAGGATCCGAAGTTCACCACGATTGATCCAGATATGGAGAAGGCTGATCAGCTGATTGAGGATGACAGTGCCGCGAGGTTCGACGAACTGGTTGGCAGAGTATCCCACATCAGCAAGGACAAGCTTGACAAGTCCCACATGCCGGTGACGGACCATGAAAAGCTGATCCGGTACCGGGCGGTCAGGACTGCTGCGATAGTGGCGGAAATGAAGCGCCGGGGAGTGGAGGTTACGGAGATGAACGCCGTGCACTTGGCGGCCATCCTCTGCGCTGCGGTTCCGACGGACCCTGCTTTCTTGCTTCCCTACCATATCGCGTTCGTGTTTGAGGAGAGCATTGAAAGTGGCAAGAGTGCGCTACCCATGGATAGCAGTACGGAGCCGGCAGCTGAACCATGCGGAGGAATGTGGGTTGGAGACCCGAAAGCCTGGCCGGAGTGGAAGACGGTTCACCCGCAGACTGCCTTGGTAAAGGCGGTCGCTGATCAGGCAGAGGCGGCATTCGGAGATCACCCTCTGTATAGTGGAGATGATTTCGGTGATGCGGAGCACCATTTCAACGCAATCCGTGCCTGGATGAGCGAGAGGCCGAACGCACTGTTCACGCCTCCGGAGTTGGTCGTGGACGCGATGATGCTGACGGAGGGGAGAAACAGGGAGGAGATCGTTAGATGTTCCTCGGGACGGAGGCTTTCGTCGGTCCCGTCGGTCAAGAAGTTCGCGTCGGCTGATAAGCCAGGAATGCGGGGTTACCTGCACGCGATGGGACAGATGTCAGGTGTGATCACGTCTTTGCATGATGCCTTTGACTGGGACCGTAGACAGGTGTTGAGGATCTCGCCCAAGAACCCGGCGAGTGCCACTGATGTGGAGATTGGTCCCGACGATGGATGGGCATTCTTCGATTTGGCCATCAATTTCAGGGGCCAGACGGACACTGAAAAGGTCCTCATCCATGGAACTTCGCAATCTTCATTGTGGAGCATTCTGGGTGGTATGCAGGTTACTGCGTCCACCGCGAGCGATGAATCGGTAGGTGTGTGGACATCTTTGAAGGCGGTTGAGGCCCTGGGATACAGCACTCTGTCGCACTACGGTCAGAACACGTGGGCGAGGGTCGCGATTTGCATCGCGCAACCGGACGAGTCCGAGAATCTGTTCAGCGACAATCCCCACCTGAAGGGTGTCAAGCGAGGAGCCCAACGAGTGTTCCCGAACGCGAGGTTGGGGATCTGTGGGATCTGCATCAAGCTTGAGAAGCCTGCGGCGGACTCACAATATGTGGAGCTGTGCAACTCAGGGGGCGATAGCACCCTGCAGTACTACAACCCGTTCGTTGAGTGGAATCCGCATGCTCCATCGGTCGTGTGGGCTATGCACAAGTTCTTCCCAGAGAACTACATGGGACCGATAGGTCTATCTGTTGAAGAGGAGAACATGCGTGCTGCTCCAGGGACCCCTCAGGCTGCCGAGGCGGAAGGTGGGGCACTATTCGCCAGGATCGTGCCGAAGTCGAACATGTTTGAGGCCATCCGGGGTGAAACGTTTGAGCTCACCCTAACGAAGGGATACCTTACCGAGATCAAGGACGAGGCAAAGGCCGTTGGTCGGGGTGCTCTCTTCCCGAAGGAGCTTGAGTGTTTTGAGCAAGCTAGGAAGGTGATGCGCCTGATCAGGAGTGGGAAGGTCATCCCGCCAACTCTGGAGCTGCCGAGGGGAGGATACTCCCGTGTGGCGGTTGATTCCGTACAAATGGAAAGGCTGTGGGACGCATGGGCAGTCGCCGTGTTAGCGGATGTGATGCTGTCCATCTACCCATCCATCGTTCTGCACGAGATGAGTCGCTACCAAGACAAGATGGTAATCTTGCTTCGATGTTTAGCGGCTAGTGGGACAGGTGCTGCGGTGAGGATTGCTGCGGCCTTGGCGGCCGGGTACGGTCCTCCGGTGTTCAAAGAGGAGTCCGCGGCTCCGGATGCGACTGTGTTCTACCTGCTGGATCAGACGTTCAACACTGCATCCACGAAGAACAAGAAAGGGATGGACCCAGCCACGTTGGCGGAGGACATCCTCAAGTGCAGAGCAAAGAACGATCGGTTGAGGGGTTCCCCAGATCACCGGCCGTTCAAGAACTATGAGGTGCATTACGTGACCAGCACTCGTGATAACGAGGAGACATCCCTTCGGATGATGGTTGACAAGGCGTACGAGCTGATGGACAAGCGGACTGACGACTGCATCCAGAAGTACGGCAATGCAGATGCCGCCAAGCATGACCTGTATGTCTTTGGTTTCCGTGGCTCCTACCTGTATAGGTGGGAGAGGAATGCATGGAGGGCCAGAAGTGATGCGGCGACCGTGTGGAGTAAGGATGTGGAGTCGCTGATCGCGCTCAACAACAAGGTCAAGGTGATGGTTTGCGGCCCGGGGCGATCGTTAGATCGAGAGGGCGACCAAGGGGTTCACATGACTAAGGAGATCCAGTATAGGATGGGCGATCTCCGTGCGAACCTGATCCCAGTGGTTTCAGCAGACGCTGTGTCATGGGGGAGTGAAGTTGACAGCTACGGCAGGAATCGGCCGGTCCAAAGAGCATGGGCTGTGGTGCCGCCCTACCTCGCGGCTGTCCCGGACTTTTTCTCCCTGACTAGGACTACATGGTCTGGTTCTGTTACGTTGCACATCAGGGACAACATCCTCAAGCTTCTGAAGGAGGGTACTTCTTCGAAGATGGGTGATGGCGGATCGATGTCTGAGTCTGAGGATGTCGACATGACAGGTGCCGCTCTGGGAGGACCGCCGGTAGGCGTTACCCCTGGTGGGCAATCATCTGACGCAGGTCAGCATGCGGGAGGTCAGACCGCTGCCCCGAAAGCACCTCCTAAGGCGTTAGTCACGAAGGAGATGCTGGCATCGGTGAGACCGAAATCTCCGCCGAACCCACCTCGGAGTCCGAGGGTTTCTTCACCTCAGGTCACGGCGACCGAAGTTGGGAATCGATGGTCATCGAATCTTCGAACGCCTAGAGCGACGATTGAGGAGGAGAACACGGGTGGCTCCGCCGAGGTCGATGATCTCCTACCCGATAGGGAAGGGGTCGATCTTCCTACGGATACCTTCAACGATGGTGGGGATCCGACCGAGGCCGAGGTGTTAGAGTCCACCGGAGACGTTGAGATGGAGCCGGAGAAGGAAGCCGAGATTCCCGCTGCAGGTGAGGAGGAGACTCCCGGTAGGGAAGCTGAGGTGCCTCAGGCCACTACGACTACGACAGAGCCGTCGGTGGGATCGCCTGCGGCGAAGCGAGCGGCATCGCCCGTTAGGGAGGAACGCAGGGCTCGAGAACCTGTTGGTGCTCGGGAGAAGGAGGAGGCGTCGGGTGCATGTGGCCCGGGTGTGCCAATCTCCTATGCTCCGAAGTACACGGACGACGACGGGGACCTGCGGGATACTGCAGCGACCCCGAAGGCGGCTTCAACCCAGGAGTCTCGGGGGGGCATACACAATTATGCGAACACGCCGTACCCGGAGCATCCGGGAGAGGCGCCCGAGCTGAAGTCAGCGGAAGTTCGGCATCACCGTGAGCATAGTTCCTATCAATCCACGAGGGGCTCGCGGACATCGGCAAGACCGGCGGAGAGCAGGTCGAATAGGAGGTTCATCGTTCAGCACATCCTGGCTAGGGAGGCTGGTGAGCCCTTCATCTATGCCGTGATCAGGAACAAGGCAATCACTCAAGAGCGGGTTACCGCAGAGGAGTGGAGGAAGGCGAACGAGACTAGTCACATTGTGTTCCCGAATCGCGATAGCGAGTGGAATGCGGTATTGGAGAGGGCCGTACATAACGATTACATGTACGGGGCGTTGGATGCTTCCCGAGCTGCTGGGAGGATCGATCAGGAGTACATCAATCCTCGAGATCGGAAGTCTACGCCGTGGGGTGATCAGCAATGGAACATGAAGAAGGTGGCGTCCGAGGCTGCCCATATCCCGTTAGGGATGAGGCAGGACATTCAGGCGAAGTACCATCATGGGCGAGCACCTCCGGGGGACTGGGCAGATATGCCCGATCGGGATGATTACATGGTTCGTGGTGTCGTTAGTGACCCGAACCGCAGGGCGTATGATTGTCTTCGAGCGCCGGGAGTGAGGGCTACCTTGCTGAACGCGCAGACAGGACAATGCATTCCTTTGGACGACCCGACTTGGGTGCCGGAGATTGCATCGTCACACTTGCTGGTAGGGACGATCACTGCGATCGCATCGCACGTGGATTGCGCCCTTGGGCGCGCGTGGCGGATGCCCATGTTCCATCCCCAGCTGATGGCGGCGACGGCGATGCTGGAGAAGCTGCAGAAGTACTTCAACGCGCTGAACGAGGCGGTGTTGGGCAAGCGGTTGGGGACTGCGCCTTTCAGCATGATTGCCGGCCACCTCGCTCCGGAGCTGCGGACTATCCCGACGAGGGAGCAGATGTCCGATACGCTGGCGCAATCAGCGGCTGAGATCATGCTGTCCCACGTATCAGCGTTGTCCCATTCGGGGTCTACTTCCGATAGGAAGGAGATCATCGGAAGGGATGGGCTCCCGTTCCGGAAATCGTGGTTCGAGGATGACCCTGAAGGAGCCACTTGGCCTGGACACCATATGGCTGGAGGTGTCGCTGTCCCGCTGAAGCCGAAGACGAAGATCGTGTGGGGAAAGCGACCACATGTGGACGACGAGGGCGATGTGGATCCTGGGGCGAGCTCTTCGGGGCAACCAAGGACCGAGCCGGCCCCCGATAGGGGCGCCGGGTCAGGAAAGGATGATGATGTGACCCTTCCTGACATTGGGAAGCTGTCCGTGACGGAGAAGAAGAAGGACGACATGGACGTGGATCAGGAAGGCTCCAAGAAGGATTCCACCGGGACGAAGGAGCCCACGCCTCGGGGTACTGAGGCTGGGAAGACAGACCCGAATGAGGTTACCAACTTCAAAGGGGCTACCGTCGAGGAGTATCGGAAGACTGCTCCTGCCTATGAATACAGCGGGGAGGGAGATGATCGAAGGATCCTTCCCAAGAACACTCCGATAGACATGGAGAAGTCGTTGCCGGCCGAGGTAGCGCTCTTGATTCCGAGGGCAGTGGCCACGCAGAAGGAGGCTGAGGAAGCCGAGAGGGCCGCGCTGGAGGCCATCCGCGGGGATTATAGGCTTCCGGATGTGGGTCAAGAAGACAGGGAGAAGGTCGACCCTTACACCGTGACGGACGAAGACTTGGCTGCGTCGGTAGACGCGTTGACTAGGAGGTTGAGCAACATGCCTGAGTGGTCGGGAAATTTGATCGACCCTGCGAAGTCTGCTGAGCTGGTCGCGGCGAGATGGGGCGGAAAGGCGAGTTATGACAAGCCTGAGGCTCCTCTGACTGAGGCTGGGATGAAAAGTGCGTCATTGGAGGATCGTGCCTACGCACTATCGCAGCTGAATCAGATGGTGAACTTTCACAAGAAGCACCTCTGCTCTGGGCGAGGAGCGCCTCTGGTGAGTGCAGCTGCCCCTAGTGGACCCTTTGCTCCTGACCAGCTGGATGATAGCAGGAAGTTCAGGCCTAGTGGGGCGGCGAGCAAGATGACCTACAATCTTGTGATACTGGATGGGAAGGAGGATTATCTTGCCGATAGGCGAGAGATCAATCCAGAGTTAAGGGAAACGGGAGTTATCCCTGATGAGGCCGTCACTTGCCAGATTGTGGTTCCCTCGAAGACGAGGTTGGGTGAATACCTCCCGAACTACGAGGAGACCGTGGGCACTGTTGCAGGACGGGAGGCGGCGAAGGAGTTGATGAGACTGCTCTCGTGCGATTTCGACGGTTTGGTCATCAATTCAAAGAGAGTCTCGGAGTTATTCGAGGAACGTGTGCTGAAGGAGACCGGACGCGAGGCTGGAAACTGGGTGAAAAGTGACCAGGCCATCTGGTTCCTGAAGGAGATTTCGGGCATGGAGAACGCTGAGATGTCTTGGAAGTTCTTCATTCCGACGCTTAAAGCTTTCCCGATAGGGCAAGTGGAGGCGATGCTCATGGTCATGTACGACGGGGATGGCGTTCTCCTCAAGGAGAGCACCAGGTTGGTTGCCGTTAGGCACACGCGGATCGGACGCGACTTGAGTTACAGTGCCGTTAGGCACAGGTATACTCAGGAAGATGCACCTGGCGGATCTCTGATGTATGAGATGCATTGGAATGAACTCCCCATGGTGGGATACGTCATCATGAAGTTCTCGGACTTTCGGAAGGCGGTTCAGCTCCAAAGGGTGAGGCGAAATGGAAAGGCCATGATCGAGATATTGATCACGAGGCCCGATGTGTACGAGACCATTGGGGATGGTAGGCAGGATGAGGGCCTGATCCCACTTGTGGGAGCCATGGCGCCGGATGCCGAGGTATCGCCTTCGTGGTATGTCAGGGACAGGCTGCGGAACTACTCCGGTAGGTACGTGGTGGTAATGGTGGATCTTCAGGTGCACTGGTCCTTGGTTGGACCCGTGTTTTTGACGAGAAGGAAGACTCTTGCCGTTAGGAACGAGATCCACATGGGGGCTTGGAAGGCGGCATATATGTACGATGATTACACGATAGTGTACCATCGGGCATGGGACTACGGTGACTTCACCCCCGTTAGGGGAGAGCACAGGCGATCACGGGAAGAGATCAGGCTGAATGTGACTGCCACGTTCTGCTTGAGGTGCGCAGAATTGATGCCAAATGGGATGCACTTGTGTCCCGGGTGCGCGCTCCCGGTCTTTTACCCGAACTTTATCCCCAACGCGGAGGAAAAGGACTTCGAAAGGTGCCACATCGTGCCGGAGTGGGTGAGGACCATGGGGCAGTTCAAGCCCAGGAGGATTCCCTCCGAAGTGGTCGGAGTCATCAAGAGGAATTTGATTTCCTATTCGATGGCATCCGATCTGAGGATGACGGTGCAGAGCGGCATCAGACTTCCCCCTTATCTTGGTGAAGGGAGGTGTCGATGCGGCGTGGGATGAGCTGGCGAAGGTGCTCTTCCAATTCTCCTATGTGTCCGGGATTTCGGCCTCGGATGCGTTCGTGGAGAAGTGGGTGGCGAAGCACCTGATCAAGACCAACCAAGTCGATAGATTTGAGTCGGTCACGGAGTACTTCCGGGCCAACCCAAGACACGCTGCTCAGTGGGGTAGGCGTATGACGACTTCCGTTAGGAAGTTCGCTCGTCATGACACGTACTTGTCATTCTATATTCCGATGGCATACGTGATTGGCTCCGCGGCTGGTCATCTGACCCCATTGTACCCGACCCATCGAAAGGACGTGGACATCCTGGAGAGTCATGCGTTGATTTCGCAGCTCAGGCAGTACATGGTATCGGAGACAGGGTACGATGAGAAGAAGAGGTTGAAGGAGGCGATAGCCAAGGTGCAGAAGGCGATCAGCGCCGGACAGTCGGAGCCTCCCGCACCCTTCCGTGACCCGTTCGTCTACGTTAGTGACGAAAGGGTGAGGACGGTTCTTGACGGTCGTCAACCCGAACCATTGAACGTGGACATCGAGGGACTCCAATCGGTGCATCATGCTGCGCCGGGTCCTGGTCCCAAGCAGGAGCCGGTCCCCAAGGGCGGAAAAGGAAAAGGGAAGAAGGGGGAAAAGGGCGGTAAGGGCGGTAGTCCTTCCGGCCCACCACCAAAATCAGGTGAAGTGCCAGGTAAAGGATCTGGTAAGGGCGGTAGCCCATCTGTCCCAAAGGCGAAGGATGATGCTGGACCTGCTCCGATGGAGGTTGATACAGCAGCAGCTCAGCCGAAGAAGTCTTGGGCCGAGATGGTGGTTGAAGGGGCCAGGCCGAGTGCTAAGGCTAAAATGACCCCGGTTCCTAAGGCCGAGCCGAGAGGGAAGGCTGCTTCAGCATCTGAGGCGAAGAGTGCTCCGGCTCCAAAAGCTGTGGCTAAGGAGACGAAGCAGGCCGAACCGAAGGTTGAGGTCAAGAAGGAGAAGACAGGCGGAGGTGACGCTCCCGGCGGTAGCCGCGGGTCGGCCGAAGGGCAGAAGAGAGAAAGGAAATCCCGTTGGGATCCCGACGAGGCTGCGAAGGAGTCGACAAAGCGGGAGGCGTCCACGAGGCCTGGCGACGTCGACAGCAGACCAGGTGCGGCAGCGAGAGAAGCTAGCGGGGATGATCTTCACTCCGCGCTTGGCAGATCTTCGGCAAAGGATGCGGTAGCGCCTTTGACGGCCTCCAAGGCGATGGCAAAGAAGCCTGAAGGCGGGGAGATCCGGCTGCAGTCTGCTGAGCGGGCTGCGGCGAGCCCGGTGGAGGGTCACTTCCTGGTGCTGCCTGAGAGTTCGGTGGTGGACGCTTTCTTGTCGATCTCCACCAACAGAGTGCTGAACAAGCAGGTCAGGGATTTCATCAGGAATGGTGAGGACGCGTCGGCACTGGAGGCTCTCAACCAGATCGTGACGAACTCTCGATCTGGGAGGAGGCGTAGGGAATCGGATGTTTCCCGTACTCCTTCTCGGAGGTCCGTTAGGACCGTGGACACCAGGGATTCCAGAGAGTCGAGGAGGCGCAGATACCGTCCGCGGCGCGAGGATGATCGCGACAGGAGGAGGGACGATGCTCGTGATCGTCGTGATGATGATTCACTCGATCGGGAGCGAGATCGAAGGCGAGATGATCGCAGGAGATCCGAAAGGGATCGTGATAGGGACCGTGCGCGGGGCGGACGTGACCGGAGGAGACGTGACGATAGCCGGTAGGCTGAGTCACGAGGATTGCGGCCGATAGGCTTGCGTCCATTCTCCAATGGTCGGCGCGGTGCGGAGGTGGTGATGTTCCTCCCGGACCGCTGAGGCGCGGAGGTCATGTCTCTCCCATACCGCTGCTGGGCTGCTGGACGTGTTCATCAGGAAGCAGTGTGAGTGAGAGGGAAAGCAAACTGATGGGGGGGTTACTCCCGGGTTTGCGGAATTCAAGCATTTTTCAGGTACGCATGGTCAGGGGTACCTCTTGCCGTTAGGCGAGGGTACTAATGGACATACGTTATCTTTTATTTCATGGCTTCTGATAAGAATTAAACTTCTTGCATTGTTGATGCAAACAGTTGTGACCTAGTGTCGTCATGTGGACCTTTCCACAAGGTATGTTGGACAGCGTTACCCCGATTAATTCGGGGTGGTGGCGGGAATTTAATGCCCGGGATGTCGCGCAACTGCCTTTGTGGGTTTGCTCCACCGCTGACGGCGGTAGTGTCCAGCTGTTTGCGGACACATGCGAGCAGTTAAATCCTATCAGTAAATGGCACGCTCCACCCGTCATATGACGGGCTCCTCGTGAGGGGGGTGTGATTAGCCATGGTTAATATCATCATCAGGGACGTCGCGTTAGTGACCGACCTGTGGTGTTTTTGGCTCAAGTTTTGGGTTCCGTCGCGCCTCGAATGGGCGTCGCCGAACCCCTGCGTCGACCGACGGCATCTCGGGGGAGAAAGAGACCTCGGGCCGCCGCCAGGTTGGTAGGGACCAGTCGTGCGGCCTGTTGTCGACCAAGGTTGCGGGTTAACCCTTTTCTTGTTTGGTTTGTTTCCTTTGGTTGTTGTTCTCTGGTGTGTGGGAAACCCTGATCTTTGGGACCGGGGATTGGTTTGCTTTTGGGGAACCTTTCTTTTGTGGCTTGTTTACCCCAACTAACCCATTGCCTGGGCACAGGCTCGTGCCCGAATCACACAAAGTAATCATATCTGGGCTCAAAGTAGGAAAAATAGCGAGCCGAGACCTAAAGTCCACGACCACCTCCAGCTTCTGCCGAGTCCTCATTCCGATGAGCATAGGAACGAAGGCGTCCTCGGTGTCCAGGGTATAGGCGCCAAGCCATACCTACTGGCCGTTCAAGAACTGCGGAATCTCCACAAAGGATGAAGCTAGCATAGTTCGGCCATTTCCGAACCTGAAGGATTTCCCATCCGCCGGGTAGACCTTGACATCCTCGTCACCGAACAGCTCCTTCCTGTAGTTCATGATCTCCGTAAGTGCGGTCAAAGACGTCACAGTCTCCGTCGCTCCACTGTCCTGCTTCTTGCACCGTCCAAGCTTCGGCGTGAACCGTCTCCACCTCATCCGCGTAGGATTCATAGCCACAGCCATCTTCATGGTCCTCCTCCGGTAGATCAGGAACTTCCCAGCCGCTGATGACCACCATGGCTTGTCCTGAAGACGAAGACGACCTTTGCCAGGTCCACGCGTCCGCTGAGGGCAATTCTGATACCCGTGATCTCGACTGCCACAAATGAAACAGCCGGTGTAGTTGGGACCTTTTGCCTTCCCTTTGGATCCTTTGACTGCCATGAATGTCGGTGAGGCAGCCGCCAATGTAGGCGTTGAACCCTTGCCTTTTCCTTTTCCTTTCGAAGCCTTGCCCTTGCCCTTGGCCGCCTGATAGAATCCTCGATTCCGCGCCTTGTCCTTCATGAGAGTGCGCGCCTGGACGAAGGTGCGCACCTTATCTTTGTAGGCAGCATAGGCTTCATCAACTTGCTTCTGTTCCTTACTCGTGAGCTCCGGCTCACTCCACTCCTCTGTCCACCACGTTGGAGATGACCACCATGTAGGCTCATCCCAGGTTGCCGTAGAGCTCCACCATGCATCACCGCCTGATTCAGCATCAAGTTCACCTGCAGAACCGGCAGCAGATAGGGCGTACACCTCCGCCGGAAGCTCCTTGCCAATCCAATGCACTGGGGTCTCATCCGAAGAGTCCGGGTGCATGTCCAGAAGGCCCCATTCTTGCTCCTGCTCCACCCAGTACGATCGCTTCTGTCGTCCGCGTCGTTCAGATGCCCGAGCTTCAGCTTGAAGAAGTTCTTCTTCTTGATCACGTAGAGCGCGCTCCACTTCCGTGAAGCGCAAGGAGTTTCCGATCGCTGCTTGCACGGACAGACGAGAACTCGCAGGAAGGCCAGCTCGCCTGAGAAGCAACCATCCAAGGACCTCGTCGGGCAACACCTCCATCGTGTCCACCTCCAACTCATCCCAGGGCAGATCATCAGGATCTGGTTCTTGAGGCTTGTCTTTGGATTCCATCTCTCGCCATTTCTGCCAATCTGCCTCAGTCCACTTGCCGTCCTCGCCTTCCCAGGTCATCTCGTGGATCTCGCCCTCCAAGTCGCCAGCTTCTTCGCGTTGGCCGTCAGCAGGGGCGCTGCGAGTGCTCTTCGCAGGTGATCCAATATCCCGAGAAGTGTCTGCCGAAGGTGGCTCCGGCTCGGACTGAGTCTCCATCGAAGCTCGTCTTGGCCGCGTCGAAGGAAACAGCAGATGTCGATCTGCAGCCTTGCCCCGCTTCTCGTCATACTCCTTTCTCGCACGAACCAAAGCTCGTTGAAGGCGACGATAGGTTTCCCGAACCTGATGCGCCCATTGAGAAAAGGGAGTGCCGGGTGTCCGCCGCAAACGGACCAGAAGATCTTCCAAGCGAGCTCCGGCATCTGGTACAGGGGCTCGGCATAGGCGATCACGAAGATGAGTGAGGAGAAACTTCGCTCCATGTTGCCCTTGCAGACGTCCATGGTCAATCTCGAAGCAAGCCTCCCAGGCTCTGTCCGTCAATCGACTCACCAACTCAGGACCCAACAGATATCTCTTCTCCAGGGCCGTCTTCTCGTATTGAAGTCTCACCTTCCGCACATAATCTGGCCATTGATGAGCATCTCCGTTCCACGAGACGCAGAAATCCTTGGCTGTGACCGTCGTCATGGGGCACACCAACTTCCAACAAACCAGAGCGAAAGCACCGAAGGAGAAGACCAACAGGATGCCGTAGAGCAAGATAAGGAAACGAACCCACCAATTTCGGTAGCCGGGGGAACCCTCAAGCTCCCGAAGCGCGCTCAAGCACTTTCACACACACGTCGCCATGCTCTGCATTAAAAGCGAATATTGGCTGAAGGGATCCCTTTGGACCGAAATGCCATCCATCGGATATTCACACATGTCCAAACCACTCAAGCTCATGCTCCTTTGAAGCAGTCACATGTATGGATGCGAGACACATCGGAGGCTGATCCTAAATTCATTCACATTGCCTGTCCGAAAGCATGTTGAACATTGGCCAACTCTTCCCGCACTGCCAACATGCTGAGCCAAAACTGAGAAATTCGATGGGAAGGGGTGGCCCATGCATGAAAGTAAAGGCCGGATGAGATTTGTAATCTTCCGGTGGCCATCGACATTCAATCAGGCAGCTGCTTGCTGGCGCAGGTTTCTTTTCGGCGGAGCATATGAGGTTCGGTCACGATCGCTGGCAGTCTTTGGCATCCCTAAAAACTCACTGAATTTCCAACAAAACTGGGGGTTTGTTCTCCAATGCATTTGGCTGCTTGTGTGCAACCCCCTCCCCCCCTGCTTGTGTATTTACCCGCCCAGGCATAGGTTTTCGTGCGTACCCACCCCACGTGCCAACTGCTTGCGATTGACCGCGGCCTCACGCGAGCGCGGGGAGGTGTCAGCCACGGCACTGGGGGCCATGCTGGCCGACCTGGGCGCTCAGGTCACCAAGGCGAAGTCAGTGTTTGGGCTACTGCGGGAATTCGTTGTGCAAAGGTTCCGAGTTTTATTGGAGACCACCTGGTGCTAGTACATATGTGTAGATATGTAAATGTATATGTATACATTTAAATATATATATATATATATATAATTTGCCCCCTGTACTCCTGCGCAGGTGTTGCACCCAGGATTCCTCCAGAACAAAGGCCTGACGTCTCCTGAACTGTTGAAGGGGGCAGGCTTCCGCACCGAGGAGAGGTGTTTTTTCTGGTTTTGGTGTCCCTGGCCGTAGGCTTTGCTTCCAGGAGAATGCATGTTGCACTGGTTTGCTGTGAGCCGATCGCTTTGCTTGGAGCCTGCGCATGCTGCGGCTTGCTCCGTTTTCGGTGTTCATGCCGGTGGGGACTTCTGCTCGGCCTTGCTTGGCAGTGTGGACTCGCGGTTGGCCCAGGGCTGCATTTTTCGGCGCAGGTGGAGCGGCCGCAGCGCCCGGATCCCTGGAAGCGCACTTGCCCCCAGCTGTACCAAGACCTCACCTGCCGCAAAGAGGCCGTGGGATGCGGAGGGCTGGGAAGGTGATTGGAGGGAAGAAGCGCAAGGGAGCCGACGGGGTAAGGACCATATGCGCACGTCGAACTTGAAAGGACCATCAGCGCTTGATAGAGCTGAAAGTCAAGGCTTGCCCCAAGCCCCCCGGCACAATCAGACGCCGCAGAGTTTTGCGGTTGGCCGTGCGCTTAATGAGGCTAGTCAGCTGGCAGCTTTGTCCCCGGAATGACCACCACCGCGGATTACTTTTCCTGTTTCATCTCCGCCGCTAAAGCGCAACAAGCAAATACTACAGAATTTGCGGGCATTCGCACAATTCAGTGCTCATGTGCTGAAGCAGGGAGACGCTTGCCAACAGTTGGAGACGGCCCGATAGAGCGCACTTGGGACCCTACCAGCCATCATGTGTTTGCTTTGCCGTATTTCAGCAACTTGCAAACGCATGTTTCGCATGTCATTTGGGCACAAAGCAAGTGCGAAGCACTTTGGGCCTCGCGCATCCAGGCAGAGCCCTGTTTGGGTTAGAGCCTTTTGAATGTCTACAAGCCCCTTGCTCCTGAATTCCCCCATTTCCATAGGAATTTCCCCAAGACTTTCTTCAGGATTCCGGCCTTGAACCCACAGCCCTGGTGAGGTGCAGCAGGTGAACTACACGGGCGTGGGGGGCAGCGACGCCAAAAGCGGCGCGCCGCTGCCGGGCCAGGCGGCGCTGTACCGAACGCTGGCGGAGGCCACGGTGCTGGTGACCAATCTGCCACTGGCCGCCCTCGAGGCGGGGGGTTACTCAAAGACTCTAGGTTTAGGGGGCGTGGGGTGGGGTGGGGTGGGGTGGGATGGGTGTTTGGGCGGGGTGGGTGTTTGGGCGGGGTGGGTGTTTGGATGGGGGATTTGTGGTTTGGGATTCTGTTTGGGGGTTTGGGCGCGTTTGGTTCATGGGGCTCATGGAGCAAAACTCTTCTTCAAGTTCATATCGGCGCTCCCTGATGCTTTACCCGGTGTTGCTTGCCTGAGGGCTGTTGAAGACAGTCTTAGCATTTGGCACCTGAGGCCTGTAACGACAATTTGAACATTAGTTTTGCGACTGGAGGCAGGTGCATGGAGCAACAGCATTCAAAAGCATGGAAGTGTCGAGTTTGTCTGAACTGCCTTTTGCCATACTCAGAATCGACCAGGCTTGGGGCTTGGAGCCGAAGCGCTTGAGGGAGATGTTCCCTCACCTGATCATCGCCACTTGGTGGGTTGTTTGGTGGGTTGTTTTGGGTGAGCTTTGCGTTAGCTTAGGTGTAGTGTTGAGGTGGCTTGGCTGGGTCTGTTGTAGTTGACTTTGCGTCGTGAAGATTGGAAGATCTTTGGACCGGAGGTGTCCAAACGTGGTCCCCCAGACATACAATTTTGACACCCATTGAAAACGCACAGTGCAAGAAGCCCACGGCACATGGAGTCTACTTGCTCCTATGTCCACAATTCAGTCTGACTCATTGAAAGGTTTCACCCACCCTGCTGTGGGCATTCAGCTTGCTTGGCATCCAATCTGCCCAACTCATGGCTTTCCGGAATCAAGCAACATCCGGGTCGATTCGACCGTGTCCGGGCACCGCCTTGCTCCACTCAGTTCTCACGACAGGCACGCATTTGGGGTACTGGCCATGGAGAAGGTTCCTCACAGGGATATCCCACAGCTCCGTGTTTTTCGTTTCAATTTCAGCACTTTGAATGGAGAGGGTTCAGGGAACAGGCGAACCAAGAGCACAAGGCCAATCACTGCAGCTTTCCGTAGCTTCCCTCCTTGCCGTGTTTGCAGTGCGGAAGCGTGAAGAGCTGTAGCAGTAAACAATGACCTTGACTGGCTCGCCAAGCTGCGAACCAAACAGCCGATTTTTGCGGGAAAGAATGGCTCTCAGAGCGAGGCGCTCCCTTTCCCTCCCCTCCCTGTTTTCCTCCCTCCTCCCTCCCTTCCTCCCCCCTCCCCTTCCTCCCCTCCCTCAGGTGCTGATCACTACCTGGGGCTGTGACGTGTGGGCGCGGGAGAGAGAGCTGAGCAGCCGCAAAGGCGGCCAGGAGTCCCATGCCTTCTGGGAGGCGCATCGGAGTACGGTCGCCCGGTTGCCCCTCAAGCTGGTTGAGCTTTTGCTGGCCAACTTCTGGCCTGAGTTGTGACGATGTTCTTTGGGTTCACGTTCCCGTCGCAGATGAACCCCCAACACCGGCAGATTTGAGTTCGCAGCAAAGTTGGCCCAATTTTGGGTCTGGTGTCGCCTTTGCTGCCCTTTAAAAGACAAATCCCGAATTTTTGCTTCAAGGGGATCCCTTCAGACCGAGGGCATCCCTTGAAGCAGAAGAAGCCCAGCGAGTGCCAGGCCAGCGGCCTGGGCCAGACCTTCGGCGTCCGCAGTGAGCCCCCGGGCCTGGGTGAGCTGAGCCTGGCGCAGCTGGCGCTGGGGGGCCTGGGCGCCGCGCTGCTGCGGCAGCAGCGCACCGGCAATGGGCAGCTGGTGCAGGCGGACCTCTATCCGGGCATGCGGAGATGCGACTCCCAAAACCCAGAGAAACCGCTGGAATGCCCTGGTCCTCCCTTGGCCCCTTTTTGGGGTGCTTGGCCTTTTTTTGGCCGAGGCGGGTTGCAAGATTCCACACCCAACATGGGAAACGCCTGTGTTTGGGAGTGCGTTGCCCTCGAAACCTCCCTTTGTTGGGTGCCTTGTCATGCCGTGGCATGAAAAACTTACTTCCGAAGCTATCGTGGGTTCGGGGCACTAAACCCGGATTCTGAAAGCAAGTCCTGAAGTGTTTGTGACTTGGATCCCACTCACCCTGCACTCAGTCGCAGGACACCAGTTGCCAACCTGCAAAGTGCATTGGTTTGCATCAGTGCGCTGTGCAGGTGAGCCGACACCGTGCTGGAGTGTACTGCCCCTTGGTTTGGAGAGATGGGCCACCGGGCAGGGTGCGGCTTTGGCTGCGTCGTTTGGGCGCCCAGATGGAGTCTGAAACCGACAGATGCTGGGAAGACGAGGGGGGGAGCCAAGAGCTGGGAGATAGGTCGGATGCACGAAGCTGTTGCCTTGACAAGACCCTTTGGACGCGAGAGCGGGAGAGAGACAGAAAGGGGGAGAGAGAGAGAGAGAGAGAGGAAGCCAACGTTTTCAGGTGCAACCAGTATTCTTGGTGCCTCGGGTGAAGCTCAATGATTGCCGAGGGAAGTACTTCGTACTCGGCGTGCTTTGCGAAGTTGCTCTTCATCAGCTCATGCCACCTTGACAAATGGGCGGTATCTCCACAGCTTTTGAGGGATCTTTTCCAAGCTCAGCAGGTGCAAATTTGCGAGAGGGCTCCAACGGTGGGACACCGTTGTTGGTATCGAAATTTGGGCCTCAGGTTTCTCACTCCCACCAAAAAAGGAGAGAAACCGATATGGGGCGATTCTCAAGCGGTGATCCTCATGGTTTGTGTCCTTTTTCCCCCCCTTTCGATGGTATCAATGCCAACTGAATCGAGTCATCAAGGCCAGCGCCTGTCGGCGCTCGAGCCGCCGGAGCCGCTGAGCAGCCCCCTGCTGCAGACGCTGGACGGCCGCTTCCTGCGGCTCCTGGGCCGAGGACGCCTCGATTCGATGGGACCGAGGAACGCCGAGGTCGCTTTGGCTGGGGAGGGATAGGCAAATGACTGGCAGGGCAGGTTTTTCTGCCTGTGGTTGGCCTGCTGAACCTCCGGTTTTTGAAATGCCAGAGATTTCCCAGAAGCAAAACCCAGGGCAGACCCGATCTACAACCCCAATGCTTGACGCATCACCCAGTCTTAAGCAATTAAACAATCGTTCCAACTGAGAATAAAAAGGGTGTCAAGCATCCACCCACCTGTTTGGCTAAGCCCGGAGCTCGGAAAGCTGGCAGGCAGAAAGGCCTGGCGGCCTGGAATCCAGGCACTTGAGCCTTCACTTAACCAAGCATAGCAGTTTCATGGAAGGCTTTCCCTTTTGAATGGTGCAAGTTTGGAGGACGTAACGCGCGCTGCCAACCAAAGACTCTATGCCCTCCTTCGGTCCACTCTTTCCCCCGAGTTTCCCCTTGTAGGGCCGGTGGCTTGAAACGTCACCTGTCCAAGACCATCTGATTTCAGCAAGCATTCATTTGGGGTGTCCCCGACAACCCTTCAGGGCTGTACCAGCATCAAAGCGCACCAGCCAATAGCTTATGGCCGATTTCCTCCTGGGCCGCGAGGACATCAGCCGCACGACGCCTGGGTCCTGCTGCACGCGGTTGGCCGCCGCGAGAATCTGGCGGACCAGCTGGGAGGCCGGGGGCGAGAACTGACCTCAGGCCCCACACAAGAGGTTTGCCGTAGCTTCGCCGAAAACTTCGGCCATGGCGCCAAGAAATTGGCAATCAGAAGCCAAACCAAGCAAAAGCGCATGCTGAGATTGCTGTGGGGGGCCGGCCCGGAGGTTTGGCTTCTAGGGCTGGACCTCAAACAGGGGATGTGCTCACATTGGAGGTTAAAGCGACTGTCATGGAGGAATTTCTTCATTGGCATTTTTGGGCGGCCAGGGGGCATCGAGAAGCTCCGGCAGAAGTTGGAGGGTTACAGCTGGGAGGAGTCGCGAGAGGGCGAAACTCAGAGGCTGACTTGCGGGTCCACGATTCGTCGCAGAAAAGGGCTTGCGAGTTCTCATGTTCGGTCACAAATTGACAAGTTGACAATGGTTCATTCAGTGACGTGGGGGGACTCTAGAAGTTTCCCATTATAAGGTAAGGGCAGCCATGGGTGTAAGGGAAAGAAGGGCTGTGAAATTTGTTTCTCCATTGCATCCCGTTGAGATGGTCCGAAATCATGCACTAAACGGCTACGGCACAAGGGTCGGCCTCATACCATGGAGGGCCCCTCAAGTATGCCAAGCTTCGTATCAAACACGCGAGCCACAGTCTATAGTTACTTCCACCCTAATGTTGACCCAGGATTAATAAACCCGTTCCTCTATTAGGGGGGTGTTCCCTCCAAAAGTGATGAATCCCCACTAAAAGGGGACACCCCCCTATTAATCAACCAGAGGGGTGTATCAATCCGGGGTCAACATTACAACGTGATTGACCAGAGTCCCTCTCCAGGTCCCCTAGCCCTCAGGAGATCCAGAAGCACCAGGACGAGTTGCTGGCCTGCGCCCGTGAGTGGACCTTTGAGGAGCTCCTTCCGTCAATCTTTCGAAGCACTGAGGGTTTCGCGTGCCGGGCATCGCTTCCCTTCATGGCAATTGGGGGCTCCATAAATGGAGACCACATTGACCACATCGCACCAAAAGAACAACAAGTTGCCCTTCTCAGGCACACCACACTGTTCATCGCAATGAGCAGTCGGTTTTGTAGACGGCAATGTCTTGCTTTTTGCTTGGCATTTTTTCAGTTGACGGCCTCTATTACCAACCCGCTCATCTTGGCTTGCTTGGAACGGTATGGAATGGTCCATGCTTGAGTTCCGTCAACTCCTTCTTCGGCCCAAAGAAGGAAGCCCCAGCCTTGCCAGGACCTGTCAAAGGCCTTCCAGGCTGGCGGCCGGGAATGGCGGGGCGAAGAAACCATGGGCTCCTTGAGAGCCCTTTGTCGTAGGTTCAGCCTTGGGCCCCAGAGCCGGAGGAAGAATCTGACAGTCTTGTTCCCAAAATTGGAGCTATGAACAGCCTTCTCTTGGACCACGCGTAAGCAAGTTCTTGGGTTGAAATATTCACTTGTCGACGGTAACCAAAATTTGAGTGGAGCAAGTTCGAAGAATCGAAGAAGCAGTCCCTGCCCCCGATGCGCCTTCAGCTTCTAGGCTCGCTTTGGGCCCAAATTGCCCCTTCCTGCGCTTTCGTCCGCCCTCCTGCTCAAATAGGGCGACGGCCGGTCCTCACTGGTTTGTTCGTGAACTTTCCAAGCAGCCGAGAATGGCAGAGTGTTGACCCCGGATGAATAAACCCCTGTTTATTAATATGGGGGTGTCCCTGGGTTCAGTGGGGATTTATCAGACAAGGGTGTATTAATCCGGGGTCAACATTAAGAATTCAGGTCTGAGCTTCCAGCGGTTGCCTTGAGACGTAGGATGGTTGTGCTTCCCCTGCGCCGTGTGTTCATGGCGGCCTCGCTTCCTCAAAATGGGGATTGAAAGCAAAATGTCAGCTTTCTTGAAACTTCACCACAGATGCATTCCGTGAAGCTGTCCACTTCACTGGCGGGGCAGACCGATCTCGTTCGCAGGAGGCACTTTGCTTGGTGCTGCCCCTTTTTTGGAGGGTAGGTTTCCTGGCCCCGGTCAGGACAAAGGCATCACCTGGTTTGTGGAGGAGATGAGGCCCACAGACGCCGAGGCGTTGCACAGGCGTGCCATGCTGGCAGGGCGGGAGGTGGGATGGTGGAATAGGGTAGGCCCCTACCTCCACTTCTCTTCGTTGGACAAGTGCGGCCGCCGAAAACGCACTTCAAACTGCTTGCTCGCCCAAGCTGGACATGAAACGCACGAGTGTGCTGCCCCAACCAGGAAGCAAGCTTCAAGGCACAGGGGTGAAATGACTCTTGACCACGAGTGCCTTGCAGGACGTAGCTCAGAGGGGGGGGGGGGTCAGGGGGTTGCTCACACCTGGACATGATTCGTAATAGTACTCATGGCTGTTTGATGAAAGTTGAAGATGTGGAAGTTGCCTTCCTTACTGTGGATGGACAGAATTCTGCGCCACTTTGAAGCCTTGAGAAAACATTGTATGTTGATATCTACAGGGGAATCAGCAGAAACCAGGGTTTCTTAGGTGGTGCAAAATGGTTTTTGTCAATCTAGAGTATCACCCCATCCCTTCCCCGTGCTCGTCACGTGGCCTGGCTCAGCCGTTGGGGGGCCTTCGTTGCCGCCTTCTTCTTGGGGCCCCGCGCGCTGTGGGGCCCATGACGCGCGACCGCTCCCGGTCGCCGCGGAAGACGGAGGTGAAGGAGGGGGTTTTCAGCTCGAGCTGGAGCCTTTTGAAGCCTTGGGTGCGGGCGGCGCACGCAACATGGGGCGTTTCGATGTTTTAACGTGTGGCTTATTTACCTAAAATGTGCGCTGCTCACGGCCTGAGTCAGGGCGGGACTCCTCCCAGCAAAAAGAAGCGGTCGCGCTTCGGACGGCTGTTGTTGGAAATGCCGACGCATTGTTTTTTTTTCTCCCCTTTTTCCGTTGCCAGCCAGAAACCTAGCGTCTCCAACCTTTGACTCCAAGATTGTGGTTTTGTAAAATGAAGGATCCCCATCAGCGCACCTGATTCCATGGTTGTACCTTGAGAGCCGCAACACCATGCCTCGTAGCCCGAACGCTGGCTTTCAACCACCTCCTCAAATGCAACACCTGGCATGAAGATGCTCTCCTGGTGACACCAATGCGCCAAGGTGGCGCACGGTTCAACCGAACCAGGGCCAAGAAGAATTGAGTTGAAAAGTCTCCGAGCCAAAGGCCCCAAAGATGCCCCGCCGGCGCTGGGTGCCGAAGCCTTCGCCTTGGCCCCTGATCTCCTTAGGAGATCCCGGTCATCGGGGACAGCCGGGTACTCATCGCGGCCAATTTGTTGGAGGAGATCCCCTCGCGGCTGCATGCGTTGGGGCTGAAGCCGGCCGCACTGGCGGGGGGCCCAAGGATTTTGGGGTACATGTGCGGAGCTTTTTCGTTGCAGCTTGTTGCTTTGCCTTTTTGTTCAGTTCTTCGGTTCTTTGGTTAAGTGGACCTTTGGTTTCTTTGGTTATTTGAAATCTTTGATTGTTTTTTGCGGTTCTTTGGCTCTTGAGTTCCCACCGTGTGCCAGTGTCGCCGACTGGCTCTTGGCATATGATTTCCTGCATGCCTACGGATGCATGGCTGTCGCGTGTCGCTGTGTCTTTCTCCCACGCAAAAACAAGGTGCCGCTTTTGACATCACCCTTTGCTTTGAGCAGACAACTCGACTGTCTAAAGTGTGAGCAGCCTTGCGGAAGTTCTGGTTTGGCATGCAAGTTCAGCACGACAGCAGTCAAAGTGTTGGGCCCAGCCTTCTCAGGCCGTTGTCAGCGACAAGACGGTCGATGGTCACCGCCTCAGAGCGACACCGGTTTAACGGGAAGGTGGAGGCCACTGCTTTTTTTCTTCAGCCCTTGGATCCTCTCTTGACCAGACTCATGGTCATGGAAGCGGACCGGGCCGTTGTAAGGGGACCTTTTGCCTTCCATCCCGTCCGTTTCCTCGGCTGCCTCGCGGTTTTCGAGGCCTCTACGGGGAGCGCCTGGCTGCGGCCTTCCAAAAGCACGGGGCGGAAAATCCGGGCGGCCCCCGCGTGCTGCGCTACGCCTTCGCGCCCGGGGAGTCCTCCAAGAACCGGGAGACCAAGGCAGCGATCGAGGCCGGGGTACGGAAGCCTGGGGCAAGCCCGGCTCAGGGTCTCCGATTTTTTCTTCAGAGGAGCCACACTCAAAACCTGGATTAAAGTTGGATAGGGGACAGTTGCAAGTCCCAACCTCAACCAGCTGCGTTGGATTCTGGGTGGGCCGCTTTAGTGCCAGGTTTTGCTGACGGCTCACGCAGAACTGTGGTTAGTTGCAAGCAGCCGGCGAGAGCAGATCGCGCATTCGCACCCGTACACGCAGATAGAACTGGGAAGTGCATATTCTTTGAAGCTGACCATCGGAAGCACGCTTGAATGTTTGGAGTGCGGTGTCGTTCATCCACCTTTTGGACCACTTCGAGATAGCTTTCATCGAGTTTCAATTTGCGGGCCCAGAATTGTTGCCCCAGACCCTGCGGAACCCTCTAGAAGCGCTCGCCCCGAAACCGTCGCCGAAGTGGCCCCATGGCCAATAGCCAGGACTTCATGCTGGCGAACAAGTGCACGCGAGACAGCGCCATGCTGGCGCTGGGGGGCGGGGTGGTGGGGGACCTGGTGGGCTTTACCGCTGCCACCTACATGCGCGGGGTGCCGGTGGTGCAGGCGGAGGGGTTGGGGTGTTTCGGGCTTGTTCTTTTTTTGGGGGTATGTGTGTGTGTGTGTGTCTTTGTGGGGCGTATGTTTTCTTCTCCCCGGACGGGGGGGTGGGGTGCAGGTGCCCACCTCCACCATGGCCATGATCGACAGCAGCGTGGGGGGCAAGACGGCGCTGAACGTGCCCGCAGGCAAGAACCTCATCGGAGCCTTCCACCAGCCCAAGGCGCCTGGAAATCACATCGTCCTCTTGTTGCGCTGTGGGGTTCGGGAATGAAGGGTGGAATAGGTGTTTCTCTTTGCTTTGGGTGGGTGCCCCGTGAATTACACCCCGTTTGCTGGGGATTGAGATTTCTGCGGCTTAGCGTTGACATTTCGCGGGTCACTTCGCAAGATGCAGTTCGAGCCTTTGAAACCGCTAGCAGCCGCTAGCAGGCTCTTTGCACCTAGATTTCAATGTGATTACCCCTCGGGCTGTCCACTTTTTGTTGTATGTTTCTGATTGTTCAGGCGTTTAGGCCCCACTTTGCTTGCCGACCCATTTGAGTGGCGTATTGGCTTCCGATTGGTGTGGCAAATCCACTTTCTGCCGGAGCTTTGGCAGGCAGGAACAGCACGGACATGAACAAACTAACTCCAACCTCACAAGGACACAGTCGTGCGCAAGAGTTGTTCCTAAACACCTCGAGCCCATGCAGTTGCGCTTTTTCCAATATTTCGGGGCCCTCCGCCGGGGGCATGGGGGGGGAGCGGGGTGGGGCGCCAGGTGATCTTCGCGGACCCCACGGTGCTCCAAAGCCTGAGCCGCCGGGAGGTGGCGGAGGGCCTGGCGGAGGCCATCAAGATGGGGATCATCCGCACCTCAGCGCCGAATTCGAAGTCGGAGATTCGAAGCAGAAGGGCTCCCCCCGGTTGTCGGTGGGGACGCTTGGCTGTTCCACCGGTCCACCCAGAACTTTTTGAGGCGCTCCCTCCACGAAATGGAAGTATGTCGGAGAGTTAAGGGGGTTTCTCAAAATAGAAATGGGCGCCGTCTTTGCCAGAGCGCTCGCAAATCGTGTCGTGCAAGAAACTGCTCCGCTCCGTTGCTCCGTTGCTTCGTTGCTCCGCTCAGCTGCCCCGTTGTTCCACAAAGCTGCTTCGCTCCGTTGCTCTGTTGCCCGGTTCCGTTGCCTGCTTTGCTCTGTTGCTCCGTTGCTCCGTTGCGTTGCCTGGTGTTTTGCGCTCCGTTGCTCCGGTGCTCCGCTGCCCTGCTCGGTGGCCCTGTTCCCGCGAGCCGCTTCTCCATTGCTCCCCTTCGCTGCTCCGTTGTTCCGCGAAGCTGCTTTGCTTCTTGGCTCCGTTACTCCGTTGCTCCGCTCTGTTACCTCGTTGTTGCGGGAAGCTTCTCTGATCCGTTGCTCAGCTCCGTTTCCCGGTTGTTCCCCGAAGCTGCGGTGCTCCCTTCCTCCGTTGATCTGAGAGACAGAGTAGCAGCGGAGCAACGAAGCAAAGCAGCTTTGCGGAACAGCGGGGCAACGGAGCGGATGTCTGGCGTGTCTTTTGAGGCGATGTAGACAGCGGTTGAAGTACGAATTCTTGAAAGACCAGGCTGCGACTTTGCAGCTGCTTTGTGGGGTGGAGTCGCCAGAGAAGCAAGCAGCCGCAAGCAGGGGAGGGGCTGTGGTTCTGGGATGGCCCGGGAGGTTGCTAAGAGTTACGCATATGCTATGTACTTAGAAGAGGCAGTGCTGCGCCGCGCAGACCCCCTCATAAAATCTACATCCTATGTTGCAAACCTTGTTTACTCCTAGTAACTTCCTCATGTCTTTTAAGAGCTGAGGTCTTTTAGCAGAGGGCTTAGCTGAACAACATAAGTTGTAAATATGCGTGGCTTATGGTATTGCAGTTGCAGCGCTTAGCTGGCTTAGCAGATAAGCACTTATACCCAGATGCTAACATGTGAGCTAAGTGTGAACTGGAAAACACAACAATGGAATTTAATGCAGTTATGCCAGCTCATTGTCACGGGCTTGCACCAATTCACTGCTGCCTTGTTGAGCTTGGGTTTGAATTGCAAACTTGCGTGTTCAAGCCATTTGTTTGCATGCAAGTTCATAAGCACAATAGCAGGCCAGCGCGTGAAAGTCTTTTTGTGGCATTTGCGTGCATGTGCCAAGTTGCCAAAATACTCTGAAGCCAACTTTTTGGCATCTTCGCGATTTTATATGTGCACCTGTACATGCGCACCCAGCAGCATCTGCAAGTTGACAAAGTTGCAGCGCAAAGCCGGCGCATTGACAAGAGTGCTCATGTTGCAGAACACGCTGAAAGCAGCAAAGCGCGTTTGCATGCTAATGTCAATCATGTTTGCAGGTGCATGTTACTTGTGTATTCCGTGGCATGCCTATACCTCATTTGGGTCAATTGCAACTCTGCGATAGAATTTTTTTCCTTTTGCCTGTCATGGATGACTCAGCGAAGGAGAGAATTCAGGAGTTAATGAACATGCTTACAAGATGAGAACGGCATCTTATTCAAGTGGGTGAGCGTTGGGAAGGCGCACCTTGATGCCAACTTGGCTTTCAAAGTGAAAGAAAAGCCAACAAGCATCTCGACGGCCCTTCGGGCGGCTAACAAGGCAGCTGTGCTCCCCGCTGGCTGCAGAAAAAGCGCGCAGTGTGGTTCCTATAATAAGCGGCTCTCGGAGGAAAAAGACTTTGAATTCGCTTGCGTCTCGGGCGCCGACGGAAAGGTGAGCCAGAGAAGCTGGCGTCGTGCCAGAACAAGTACTCTTTGCTCCCGGAGCAGGTGCTGCTCCTTGTCCTGCCAAACGTGCAGTTGCCGGAGGCCAAGGCGAGCGCTGCCAAGGCACAACCATCAAGAGATCCTCTACATGAGTTGCAGCTGGAGTACGGTGCCAAACTGGAGAGATTGCCCCCCATGATTGTCAAGACCAAGATGATGTTTTTGTCGCAGATATGAGGCTGGATTACCAAAGCAGCAGTTTATTCCCGACGCTTGGGGGAGGAAGCTGCTGAAGCCCGCTTAAGTTGGTTTTGCAGCATGGGCGGTTTGGAAATGCGCTGGTGATGTCAGGGCCGGCCAGGCTGGGCCCATGCAAGCATTGATGGCGAGTCGATGAGTTTGGTCCATGATGTGCTGCAGATTCCCAGGTGAGTGGGGCACGATTGCCCAAACGCCCGTGCAAAGTTGCGCATGAGGGCCGAATCCAAGACGGAAGTCAATTCCTTGTGTGCTGTGCTGAGGTCTATGGGAAAGCCAGCCATGGCTTCTCAGGTGGAGAAGCCTCGTGCAGCTAGACTTCCTTCGCAGCGTTGCAGCAACATTGAGGCAGTGATGGGCTTGAGGCTTCGCATCCCAGCCCACGGAGACTTGGTTGGCTCTGACTTCAAGCGCGGTTCTGGAATTTCCAAGAAGATTGACACTTTCTGTGGACGGGTTCGGCTTCCATATTTTCTTGTATGATTTGGACTTAGTACAGAGGAGATGAGTCAGGGTCTTAGTTCCTTTTCTAAGCAAAAAGTGAATCCTGAGACGCGAAGAGCTGCAAACAACGACAACAAGATAACACTGCTGAGCTTCAGAGACACGCTTGTGGCGCAGCGAGCGCGGCGCGTTTTCGTGATTGGCACTGGCTGCCTCGTGCAACTGAAATTCACAAGCTTTCACGCCTTTTGAACGTGCAAGCTTCGTGCTAGTCTGGCTTGTGCTGGTCTGGCTGGCGCACGGTCTTGAAACCAGCATGCTGTCCAGTTGTTGGAGCCCAAGGGCTTCAAACAAAGATTTTTTGGAGGTTAGCACGCTTAGCTGATTCATGTAGACTCTTAGTTCTTGATGCCTTGTGAAAGGAGTCTAAAGCACTTAGTAAGCCTGTTAGTATCCTACATGTTCCTAGCCAAGCAACATAAGACGTTTAGCAACCTCCCGGATCATCCCAGTAGAGCGGATGGGCGAGCCGCGTTGTGGCGAGAACTTCATGTAGCAAAGGAAGTAGAGCAAATCGTAGAATGCGAAGAAAGCACAAACGTAACCTAGCGCCATGCGTGCAAAGGTTTATGATTATATATACGCCCTTTCTTGGGTATGCAACATTTATGCCCTGTTGCAGCAAAGTCACCAAACACAGCGCTGCCGTCAGGGACTTCAAGACATGTGCAGGGGTTTTCGGTTGCATTGACTGTGCCAAAGGCGACACGGAGCTCTTCAAGACAATGGTTGCCAACCCTGAGAAGATCATGGCCTTGGACCAGAAGTTGATGCAGGATGTGATTTCCTTTACGGGTGGGTGGGACATACAGTACAGCCACAAAAAGGAAAGGGTAAGGGCCACGCCCCCCAAGAAGGCGACCCTTGAAACAACTGGGCTAAATGAGCCGAAATCCGAGTGCGAAATGGTTTTTGGCAACCCACCGCTGGTGGACGGCCGAGGGAGAGAGAGAGAGAGAGAGATGCCAGCCTGTTCCTTCGCCATTGTGTGTCATGGGGCCATGCACCTTGAGCAGTGCAAGTGCCAAATGTTTGGAAGAGAATGTGGTGATTGAAACCACGTAACGCCAGGATTATCAAGTAATAGTAATACTGTACTGTGGATGAAGAATAGCCCCGTATACACCGTTGGTGCACAATCCTTTTGAAATTCCTCAGAAGACATCAGGAACACGCCAGGGCAGAGGGCTGAAAAGAATGGGCAAGAAGTCAGAAATTTGGAATCCACAATGCCACAACGAAAAAGGCGGAATGGAAAGGGAGTTACTGCGATCCCCCGGCAGATGGCTCTTGGCAGCCAGGAGGTGCTACACAAGGCGGTGGCGCACAAGGCGGACATCGTCGCCATCGACGAGAAGGAGACTGGCCTGCGCGCCACCCTGCCGCCTGCTTTATCCAAGCGCGGGTGCATGTACTTCACTTCCCGAGCTTCTGGATTTGAACGTTTTGGCGGCATCCTTCGAATGGTAGGCAACCAACTTACATTTCTTTTGGCCAATCCGCCCAGGAACTGCAGGCAGTCGCAGATGGGGTATTTGAAGTTGTTTGGTGGCTCGGCGCTTCGGAGCCGCGGCGGCCGAGGAACTACGGCCATACCATCGGCCACGCCATCGAGGCGCTGGTGTCGCCCAAGCTGCTGCACGGGGAGCCGCTCGCTGAGTGGGGGGGGAGAGGGGGGGGGTTCGCAGCCAAAAATCGAAGGGAAGGTCTCAAACATGGATCAGGAAGGACTTCCCTTTCCAGCCATGCAGTGGGTCTGAAAGTAACCATCTCACCGAGAAAAAAGTAGGCGAGAGCCGGGAGGTTTTTTCGTCGCACACGGCTGCCATGAGGCTGGCTCAACCAACCTTCTGACCAAAGCCCAAGGGAAGCCAATGAGTCGGATAGGCGGCAAGTGCCAGTTTCTTGAGTCAGGTTTGCCAAGCTTGCCATCAACAACACGCATGAGTGCCTCTAACATCATTAATGGGTTCATGTGTACCTGTTCCGCTGGCATAGCCAGGATAACATACCCCTAGGCCTAGTGCTGCACTGCCACTTGCTTTCACTTGCGCACTGCGCCAGAGAGTGAGACAGAACCCAACACAAGGTTGCTATTTCTCATGGTTCCTACTGAATGAACCCTGGAGTTCGTTTGGTGCTCTCTCCGCCGAGATGCAACGTCGCTGGCCCAGGTTTGGCAGGCGTTCCTTTTTTGGAGAACGACTAAAGGTTGGCTTGGCTGTTCAAAGGCAGCGCTATCTATCCTTTCCTTGGGTTGCGAAAAGGGGTGCCGGGTCCCCTCGCTGCTCCAGGGGGGTTCCCCTCGTTGGAGACATCCCCGTGTTCCCCACGGGGGCTGCACGGCTGCACGGCGAGCGGCGAGGTGTGTGGCCATCGGCTGCGTGGCGGAGGCGGAGCTTGCTTGCCGGATGGGACACCTCAAGGCGGAGGCGGGTCGGATGCGAGGAGACATGGATATAGCGGTGGACGTTTCCTGTTGGTGTTTTTTTTTTGCAGCTTTCTTCGGTTCCAAGCCAGGGGTGAGTTTCAGCAGCCAGGAAGGAGCAACTTCGAATTTACAGGAAGAAAACATCAAAAGCACAAAGGGCAGCAATGTGGAGGTCTGGGCTGGACAGATGACACCTTGTCATTACTTGCGAATTCACTGGCTGGAACGTCCAAGTTGCGAGATGACAAACAGATGCTTAGGCATCTCCATCAAAATAATGTCTTCTGCAAGGATTCCTTCTGAGTTGGCTCGCTACATTGCGTAAACCAGAATTTCCTAGCCAGCTACCCGCATTCCCCTTTTCTTCCCATGGCCACTTAGGTCAAGTATTGAGAGGGCCGTACATCTAAGTAGGGAGAATGCGTGCGGAGGCCATCCCCGAGATCCGGAGCTGCTTCCAGGTGCGCCTTTCTTTCTTTCTTTCTTTCTTTCTTTCTTCCTTTTTTTTGGGGGGGGGGATATGTCAGGTGTGAGCTATTGTTGGCATTTTCACGGTTCTCGGGTTGGTGTTTCTGCTGCTTTGGGAGGCAGGCGTGTGAAGCCCATGGGCCCTTGGGCCCTCCGAGAACCCGAGGCGTACGGACTGCCTGTGGTGCCCCCGGCCGGTTTGACCCTGGAGAAGGTCATGGAGAAGATGGCCGTGGACAAGACCCCCGGCTGGCTTCGGGTGGAACTTTTTGCAGGGGGGTCAACAGCAACCAAGCCAGGGTTCCCCTCACTGCGTGCGAGGGTGTTGGGCGGCAGCCTTCAGGCTGAAACCCTCACAAACCCACTGCGATGTTGGAACGCCGCCCCTCCAAATGGACAAGAGTCGGCACCAGGTTACCTGGTTGCCTTCTGCAACACACCACTCCAAAGGTTCAAATGGTGTGTGTCACAAGCGTGTCAGCCGCCCTTGTTGACAACCCCGACTTAAACCCAGAACCTTCTCTTGTTCAGGAAATCCACCACCCCTGTGTGACAAACAGCAAAAACCCTGCCAGTTTGGTTTGACCCTTCATCCCAGAACTGGCGACCCCGATGGCCTAGGAAGAACCAGGGCAAGACCATTCGCTGCACCATCATCACATCGGTGGGTACTAGCATCGAGCACCCCCTGCCGGTCCAGCGAGAGCTCATGGAAGCGGTGGTGGGAGATATGCTGAAAACGAGCGTGGCCTGTGCCAAAACCGACCCTCTGGTGGAGTAAAAATTCGCGTTCTTTGCATCGTCCACAGCCACCCATGAATCGAAATCATATTGAATCAAAAGAACATTTGACTGTGGGGTGCGAAAATGGCAGCTGCGCGCAGAGATGGGGGAGCAGGAGGGGAGGATGAGTTGGGATGTACGTCTCAAATCTCAACGCGCAACTGGCGACAGCCCTGCCCGCCTGTGGATGCGCATGCTCCATGATCAGCTAATCCCCGCGCGGCTGCAATTACCACGTCAAATGCGCATGCATGGCCCAGAAAGCTCAGCAAGTCTCAAGGGCCCGGGATATTCTGGGCCCTCAACTCAGCATTTACTCCCACATTTGGCTTCCACTCCCTCCCTGATCCTTCCACCAGAATGCTCAGAAAATCGGTTAATTACATGCCAAGAAAATGTACATCTGTATACATGTATATATGTATATATGAATATATGTATGCATGTATCTATGTATACATGCATACATGTACAGATGTATATATGTATATATGTATGCATGTATGTATGTATACATGTAATTATGTATGCATGTATATATGCATATATGTGGTACGCTCCCCCCCCCCCCCGGTGCCTAGGTTGTGCTTGATTTCATACATTTTTTCAGGAAATTTGCATTTTTTGGTAAAGCTTGGGCACCAAGGAAGGGTGTGTGTGTGTGTGTGCCACAATTCTACAATTAGGAATTCTGGACCCAAGATTGCTGGGAGACGTTCAATGTGCCAATCTGGAATTCAAGATTCTGAAATCCCGGAATATTGAATCTTGCGTCCCATTTTTTTATTATTATTCTGGGATTCAAGATTCAAGATTCCCACAAAACAACTATATTGAAATCTTGAATCTTGAATCTTGAACCTCATATTTTTTTTTAGACATGGGATTCAATATTCAATATTTCACAACAATCTTTTTCTGATAATCTTGAATCTTGAATCCAATAATTTTTATTTTATTTTCTAAATATCCAGGTTTGTCCCAATACTCTCGGTGTTCAACAAGATTCTCGGAAAAGCTTTCCGTGAAATATTTCAATCTCGAACCTTGAATCCAGTGGTAAAATACGTTCGAAGTTTTAGAACAACTTGATCATTTTCAGGGTTTTGACCAGGATGGATGATTCTTAGGAAAGTTGTTGTTTGTGCAATCCTCGATATTGAATCCTCAATCCAGTGGTAAAACACTTTCAAGTGTGAGAAGAACTTGAATGTTGTTTGGGTTTGGCCAGGATTGACAATTCTCAGGAAAGTGTTCTGTGTATTCTTCAATCTTGGTTTTTCCCATCCAGTGCTAAAATACTTTCAAGTGCTTAGCGATCCAGTGGAAACGCTTTCAAGTTATTAGTTAGACAAACTTTTAAGTGCTTTTGGTGAGCGGTTTGCTTCATGTTAGCTATGAAGCGTGTTGACCCTTTTGCAGGAGGTTAACAAAGGTAGGTGTAATGCTCAACAACAGCATTGTAGGAAGAGGCGCAGGATCATTAGGGGTACTATATATGTGTGTATGTATGTGTATACATATATTCATATGTATGTATGTATGTATGTATGTATGTTCACACACCCCCCCCTCTTGAACTACCTCTCCACATTTGCTCATCTACTGCCTCCGCCTTTTGAGATAGAAGGAATTTTAAATGTTGTCCTGTGCAAATAGAACTTTAAATGCAACTGATTCAGCTAGAATCCCTGTTTCGAAATATGTTTAAAATTTGAACCTCTCTTCCCTTGAATTTCCTTTTGTCTAACAAGTTTAATTTCGGACCTTTCTTATGCTGCAAACGGGCCAGGATATAAATAACACAGATCGTATCTCGAATTTCCTTGTAGAAGTCCCTTAAATGTTTAGCCATATTTAATACGAACTAAATTTGAGAAGTAGTCTCTATTTAATTGTTATTATGAAAAGCTAATTGAGTTGTGTTCGTACTAGATTATATCTAACACTTAGAGTATATTTGAGAATAAACTCCTAACTTCTTTTGTTGAAGATTAGTTGGAGTTTGCCCGAACCTATACTGATATTCCCATGTAGCTCCTATTTGGAAGGGATTTGCCTGTATAAGCTGTAGTTGAGCAATGTTGAGCATAAACCAATTTTTGTTTCTATATCCTAACCAAATTATATTCAAAGTTCCAAATCTAGTTGAAGTAAAATCCTATTTGGAAAGGGTATCATATTGGGACATTTCGGATCTTGCAATGATGGACTGCAAGCCCATTCGTCTGTGCTTAAAATCTTTTGCAAAAAAAACAACTCTAGAGCCTGCGCGCTGAAATCAAGCAAAACCTAGGCACCAGGGGGGGGGCGTTGCATATATTGTATGTATATCAAGTTTGCATGTCCTTACATTTGCTTGCAGCGCTCGGCTTAATGTTTCCAGCCCTTCGAGGGTCAACCCCGGGCGCAGGCAGCGAGCGGAGCAACTGGAGGCCTTGCGGCAGAAGCAGCAGGACGCCGCGGAGAAGGCCCTGGAGATGGCGCCCCGAAGTGCAAAGATCCGCAGCCGGAAAGCCGAAAACAAGCAAAACACGCGCCCGGAGGGTTAGGAACCTCCCTCAAAACCGGGAGTGAGTGAGTTGTCCGTTTTGGACTTTCGCTTTTTTTTTTTTTTTTTTTTTTTGGGGGGGGTTTTGGTGGCCGTTTTTGAGGGGTAAACGATTTGGTTTGGAGGTGTTTTTTTCCTGCCAATTTGTTCAGGGAGTCAGTGGGCGTTTCGGAAAATCGATCAGCCCTTCAGGTGGTTGATTTCCTTCTTTTAGTAGGTGGCACGAGAGTGGGAGAGAGAGAGAGCGAGAGAGATGATTTTAGTAGGTGGGCGAGAAACTCAAAATCGAGGAACCCACCACGTTTCCTCTTGGTCTCCTTGTTGGTTTTTTTTTCAGATGTGATATTTCCAGAACCTACACCTTGTGATAATCTGGTTTTCCATTTGTCATTTCTTTGAGTAAAGACAAACGCCAAGAACACGAAAGTTTCACATGTGATCGATCATCACACGTGATATCATATTAAATTTCGATATTTGAAATGATTTTAGCTCTTCCTTTTTCGTAGCTTTCTGGAGGCGGTCTTCCTACCCTGTTTCATGGGTGCTGTGTAGTAGGGCCCAACAAAGCCCTTTTCGGCCATGTCAATAGAAACTCACGTCAACGCGTTTTCGCTGCTCAAGTTGCAGAGGGAGTTGCCTCCTCTTGCTCTTGGGTATTTCTTCCAGTCGGTTCCTTCAGATTTGAATCCGAGAAAGAGTTGAGGGTGGCCATTGCTCGGTGGCTCCCAGCCATCCGGTTCCTTAGCTTTTTCGCCTTTTAGTGTTTAGTGGCAGCTTCCATTTAACCCACAAAAAGTTAAACCTTTAGCGGGGGATCCGAGGGCAGCCCAGATTGTGCTGTGTGACACGTATGCTTTTTTGCGTGTGCTTGCGGGCTGGGGGCAGTGCTAACCGCTCAGTCGGCTGGAGCTGGCATCTAAGGGCCAGCGCTCGTCGGAGTTTCAGCAGCTCGGGCTGCAAGGGCATAGCCTTTGATTCTAGAAGAGAGTTCAGCGATGCCCAGTAGTGGAGTTTTGCATCAATGTGCGATGACTTTTCGTTTTTGTTTATCCTCTCACCCTCTTTGGCTTCCTCCACGTGGGGGAAGATTCATCTCGCTTGCAAGCTAAACTCACGCTACAAAATGCTCGCAAAACTTGGCTTAGACAAATGGGGTACTGCCGCCCTGTTCGGCGAAGCACTTCTCAGGCAATCTTTTTAGCCAGAAGTCTTCAGGACCTAGCGGGCAAATCAAACTCAAGAACCGCACCAATACTGTCGGATCGACAAGGCACCGCAGGGTAAGATGGTTGAAACCCTGTGCACGCTATGTACGCCAATTCAAGGTCAACATGGAGACACTGAGTCGAGCTGGAGAGCGCAATCTAGTGGAATTAGGCAAGGGTGCCTGCCCCTTGTCATTGTTCTGGGGGCCCCAAATGGCTGATGTTCAGGCTGCGCACCCATCGTCAAACCTATTGATGGAGTTTTCTTCAGCCATATCCTGTACGCTGATGACACTCCAATATTCGTCGCAAACACACGATGCATTAGCCACTAGTGTCCTTTTGCACACCATTGAGCATCATCCACTCTATTTCGGAATCAATTTGAACTACGAGAAGTGCGTGAATCCAGCAGCAACCAGAGGCATTCAACAGTCCGATTTGCTGAATGACCCTGAAGCTTTAAGGCCAAGGCCAAAAAGGAGCACGTTCAAACAGTACTTAGATTCAACAAATAGTGGTTCAACCAATGGTGATGTAAAACATGGTGCCCGGAACACTGGTGATTTAAACAACTGTGGTTTTAAAACAATTTGGCTCAAGCAATGGGTAACTGACGTTGAAACAAGGGCTTTCTGTACTGCTGGCCCGCCCCCCCTTGTCCGGGATTCTCAGGCAGCAGCTCCAGGAAGCCAAGGCCAGTGCCCAGGCGGAGCTGCATGACAGGCGGATCCGGGGAAGCGACTTCTGTTGTTTTTTTTTTTGGAGGGGGGGGGGGCGACCTGGAGGGAGGAAGGGGCGACCTCCAGGGGTGGTTTTGGGGGGAAGGCTTCAGCTGTTTGACTTTTTGGTCTGAAGGGGGTCTTTCCTCATTTTCCCTGTTCAAGGAAGTTGGGGTGAGAGGGTGGCTTTCCGTGAAACCAGGTTGCCAGAGTGGCAACAGAGTCGTGGGGAGGGGAATTCCACTTTGGTTTCACGGAAAGGTGTATTTCCGCAAACATGCGTGGGGACAAGGGGCGTGCGGAGGCAGGTGAGCGCTGTTTTGCTGGGGCGCCTGCCTGGAGAACAGACAACATCGGCTGGATTGGAAGGGTAGTTACTTCACTTTTTGGAGCTCGGATTCTTCACGGGCTTGGTTGCCCCTTTCCAAGTTCAAAAGCGCTTTTCGAACGAGGGGGGGGGCAACAGGCAATTCAATTGGCGGCAGGTGGTAAAGTGTTGGGGGCCCAGAGCATCAATGTCCCCTGGTGTGGGCTTTGGTTTCGTATGTTCAACGTGGGAAGGATTTGGTTTACCCCTCTGTTTTGGGGATCACAAGTCAGGGGGGAACGGCCTTGTCATCGGCATGCTGAAGTAGCCTTGGTGAATTTTTCGGCTTTCTCGTGAGAGAGCCGGGACCGAGCAGATTGGATAAGATACATATGGGTGGGGGGATTGGGTCTGGGACGGTCTGGGTGTGCACGTGAGGCTCGTGGACCAGAATGAGCAGCAAAAGAAGATGGAGCTCTTGCGCGAGCAATTCAACACCGGGGTGCGCTGGCCAAAGTGTTTGGGAACTTCGGACATTTGCGAATGAGCAGCTGCCGGAAAGCACTTGCATGTTTTCTTCGACTTGGTCGCCACTTTGTCTCCCTGTTGGAGCTCTCTCCGACTCTTTGAGTGTCATTTTGATATTCCACAATTTCAAAGACGAACTCACCTGACTGACCTGACCTGCTCTTGCTTGCCTGATTTGCAACGAGCTCAACTGTGGCTTGCCTATGCAGCACACCATTGTTTTTTTTTGGGGGGCGGGCAGCTGCAGGCAACACTGCAACAGGAGAGACTCACAAAGGAGCAAAGGACAATTCGAATAAGACCGGGAAGTCCAAGACCGTCGGGACCCCAGAAACATCGAGGTGCCACCTGTGATCGGCGTGACGATAGATGCGGGAGAAGGCCGGCAAATGGCATCAGCAGCATGGGGCAAAAACAAGGACCCAATTGGACACGACATGACTGTGTCCTTTTGTAGGCGACTCCCCAAATTGGTGGATTTTCGTGGTTTCCCTTTAAACCAATTCAAAAAAGGGTACCCTCAAAAAAGACACCCACGCAGGCACCAGCAGAAGGTGTGTCTCAAAAACGGGGAGCACGGCTCTACAAGGAATGGATGCTAAGGTTTTGACCGTTCTTCGACGATGTTTCAGATACATCTTTGTGAGGTAGGTCGCATGTTTTCCCTATAGGTCCCAACATAAGCTCAGGTGATATCCCCAACAGCACGAGGTGCTCTTTTTAGAGCTCGCACCACCCCGCAGCCCTGGTGGAACCCTGGTGGAACCCTGATGGAACCCTGCTAGAACCCTGGTGGAACCTTACCTCAGGGCCGCCCCGGACCACCCCGGAGCCTATCTGGGCTGAGACCCCAAGGCTTTCAGCTGTTGGGGGAAAAAACGCAACTAAGACTTTGTGGATTTGGACGAGGCTCCCGCTATGTTTTTCAGAAGCTCGTGAAGCTTTGCGCAGCTCTCAGGGTGCACAGAACCTGGGTCCCTGCTTTAGGCCCCTGAGACCGTCCGACGCAGGTCTGGTGAGCCCGCTGCGAGGCAACAGGATTTGCCCGTGCGCCGCAAGAACTGCATCAGGAATTCGGTTGATGTATTGTCTTCCATGTTCTGAAGTGCGTGGTTTTCGCTTGATGGAGATGCCTGAGCATCAGCCTCCACGTTTTTTTGCCTGCGAACGTGGCACTGAGGGTGGGTTCCTGGAACGTCTTGGCGCAATTTCATTGAATTCGGAGTTGGGGGAAATTGGAGCCGCAAGCCTGTAAAATGTCCAACATGACCCGCTCGACCAGGTACTGTGTCATCGAGATTGAGCACAAGCCATACTCCCGGCTGGAGACTGCGGCACTGGAGGCGGCATGAATCAGAGGTCATCATTTGACTTGTTTTACTGTTTCTGGTGGTTTTCAAAGATGGGAAGTGGGGTTGTTTCCCTTTAGCCCACCACTTAGGGGCGACTTTGATCATGGCAGAATACCGAGGCCGGTGAATCGAAGTCGGACTCCTCAAGCTCACCCATTCCGGCGTTTTTTGGGAGCGTGCGGCATGCCGCCAGGGAACGTCGCCTGCGTGGGACTACACCGGCATCCTTCCAAGCTTCGTCTTTGGCGACATCGTGAAGTTTGCGGTGTACCACAAGGAGCCGCTGGATGTTTTGTGCTGCTCATTCCATTTGTCACGGCGAGCAGCAGAGTAGACGAGTAGCTTCCACGCCTTTCCAATGCATGCTTTCAGCGGGACCCACTGGGACTTGGGAGGCCCCTAGGTGGTCAGCTTCTCTGCCCCAACCGGCACATTGCAGCCAGGCAAGACCCATTGAAAAACCAGCCGCATCGCCTTGGTTCCAGCTGGCCGGCGCGCTTCCTTTGGGGTGCGGGTTCCCTCCCTTGGTGTCATGGCGCGGTCTCTGCTGCCTGTGCTGCTGTTGGGGGGCCTGGCGCTCCTGGCAACCCACGCCTTGCTCTTCACCGCCCCAAGCGGTGAGCGGAGCCTGCGGGTGGCGCGCCAGGCGGGGGAGGCGACACTCATCAAGCCGGAGGACCCGACAGCGATGCAAAGGGCTGGAAGGATCCACTGCTTTCGCAACTTAAGGGCCTGGGCCGGCTTCAGGGATTGATTTT
>CAUJNA010000773.1:0-57500 GCA_963377175.1 Effrenium voratum
GGGCGCTGCCTTGGGTGCTGCCTTGGGCGGTGCCTTGGGTGCTGCCTTGGCCGCGGGCGCTGCCTTGGCCACGGGTGCTGCCTTGGGTGCAGCCTTGGGCGCCGTCTTGGGCTTTGTGGGAAATCTCACCCTCTTGGGACGGAAGGGGGAGTCCGCTTCATACGCCGGCTCCGTGGGCAGGTCGTCGATCATTTTTTTTCTCTTCGCCAGGTCGTCGATCATTTTTTTGCTCTTTGGCAGGGGCAGCTCGGGCGGCTTGGGCTTGTTTTTGCTGCCCGGGGGCCTGCCTCTAGGCCTTGGCGCCGGTTGCGCTGGCTTCATCGGTTTTTTTTAATAGAAAATATTTTTTTAAAAGACCTTCGGGGAATTAGACGTGATCCAAAAACAGCACGAAGGACAAGGACGAGCCCCGCAGTCGGACGACTTGGCCTTCCAGGTCTGTCAGCCGGAAGCGCAGGTGTCTCAGGGTGATGGGGCCCCTAACGGCCATGAAGTGCCCGTCATCGGAGCCGGTCTCCACGAGGGTGCCCACGCCGCTCTTCAGCGTTATCTTGGACAGGATGTCGTCCCCCAGATTGCCCAGCACGCGGCTGGCGTTGGCCCGCTGGGGGCAGCGCAGGTAGACCTCGTTGTATGCCATCATGCGCACGAACTCGAAGACCTGCTGCCCGCCGGAGACGAAGCTGGGGCCAAGCATGTGGTCGATGCTGAAGGGCTTGGATGGCGAGGCGGCCGGCGAGGTGGGGTAGTCCACAACGTTAGGGAACTGCTGCTGCAGCTCCAGATCGTTCAGAATGTCGCTATAGGTAGCAGTAGCGAAGTTGGAGCTGATCCAGGCTGCCAGCCGGGAGCCCGTGTAGGCGCCTTCGGGAAGGAGCGCCCAATTCAGCGTGCCGAGCGCGGCGTCCACCCAGTAGAGGTAGCGACCGCGATCAGTCGACAAAAAGCTGTCCGCGATTCTGATCTTGTAGACAGCCAGCCTGGCGTCGCTCTGCAGGTGCAGGGACTCTCCCAGGTCTACCTCAAAGTCGCTGTCAGAGCCGGCTACCCTCTTGCGGCTGTCCACGTAGATCGTTGTCATGCCTTTTCTAAGGAAGCCGCCCGTTCGGCGAACGATGGGTGGCTGGACGGCTGCGACGGAGGTGCAGCAGGAGATGTTCTCAAATCGTGCGCTGATCAGTGTGGAGCTAGCGAACAGCTTCTGGCCCAGGAAGCTGAGCGCCGCTCCCATCGGCTTCTTTTTCCAGAGCGAAGCGCTCTTCGAAGCGCAAGTAGAACATCTCATTCTTTGGCTTGAGGTAGTAGACGAAGAGGAAGCTGTAGGGCTCTCGGGTCGCCTGCTCGTAGATCCTGTGCAGCTTGTCCTTCGGCAGCAGGGCGCCGAGCTCTTCGATGACGGCCTCCAGCTCGTGCTGGTTGCGCAGCCTCCAGCAGCAGAGGAATTGCTGATTGACCCGCACGGCTGCGCTGATTAGTCTCAGCTTCTGTGAGCTGACCCAAGTGCTGATCTGCGTATGGCGGCCCCTGATGAAGAGTGTATCCAGGGCGCCGTTGGCCTTGTGGAGCTGCGGCATGTCCGCTAGGTCGTCCAGGATGATCAGCACCTGATACAGCTTCTTCATCTCCAACTTCTTGGATGTCTCGGTGATCTTGCGCTGCCTCTGGATGATGCCCCGCAGCGCCGGCTCGTCCCAGTCCTCCCAGTACGCTTGCTCTTTCTCTGTGTTCACGCCCAGGTCCTGCTCAATGTACTTTTTGACGGGGATCCAGCCATCGTCGATGTTCACACTGGGACTGAATATGTAGATTTTCTCGAATACGCCTCGATACTGCTCCAGGATGAGGCTGATCAGCGCCACGGTTTTGCCGGACTTGCTGGGCCCGAGGAAGATACCTGTGCAAGGGACCAGGGGCACCACGGGGTCCGAGGATTGTTTGCTGCTGTATTCTGGCGCGGGGAATACCTTGATCTTCCCCATGACGTTCCTTTGCGTTACTTGTCAAATTCGTTGCCAGCGGTGCGTTCATCCTGCTGGCCTCCGGTGGTCTCTGCCGCGGCGGGCGGGCTGGCGCCTGTGGGTTTTAAACAACTCACAGCTACACAGCTGCCTCTATTCTGGCGCGTTCATTCGCGTCGCCGCTTGCCGTGGTGTGTAAGAAAACACACCAAGAGTGTTCAGCGATGGTACCTGTGCGCCGGCCGAAGAAATGCCCACACGGCGTTACTCCTACGAACTGCAGGCAGGGCTGCGGTGGAGGAGCGTGGTGCGAGCATGACACCCGTCGCGCGGAATGTCGTGTGTGCAAGCCCCAAACATACTGCTGTCATGACAGGCGAGTCAGATCCTGTAAGGAGTGCTCAGGCTGTCCGCACGGCTTCCTGCCGTATTTCTGCCGTGAGTGCGGAGGCGGCGCTTTCTGCCCGCATGATAAGTACAAGAGCCAGTGTCGAGAGTGCAATGGCAGCTCGTTCTGCGCGCACAACGTCAGAAGGACATTGTGCAAGACATGCCGTGGCGCTGGTATCTGCGAGCATAACCGACAAAAAAGTCATTGCTCGCTTTGCCAGAACTTCGTATGTGAAATCGAGGGGTGTCCGAAGCAAGGGCAGCGATTTGGGGCGGCCTACCGTTTGAGACAACACATGCAGAAGCGGCACGGCGACAACCCGCGCGCAGTGACCAGGAGTAAGGAGCTTGAGGTGCACCAAGCACTCCGCGACGCGCAGATCGCCTTCGAGTACCAGCACTACCTGCCCTTCCGCGGCTGCGGGTTGGAGTCGGAGACGGCCCACGCCTTCGCGGACTTTGCCCTGCCGACTCCGTGGGGCTACGTCCTGCTGGAGGTTGACGAGGAGCAGCATAAGGTCTACGACCCCAGCTGCGACGTGCGCAGGGACTTTGACATGGCCGCCAGCGTGGCGCTCGGCAGCGGGCACAAGCTGCTGGTGCTGCGCTACAACCCGGACGCCTTCAAGATCGCCGGCATGACGCGGCGGACCACCAAGAAGGAGCGCCACGCGCAGCTGATCCGCCTGCTGGGCGAGCTGTTGGCGCGCGAGCCGGAGGCGCCTTTCACCCGCCTCTTTCTCTTCTACGACCGGGCCGCGGAGAACAGCGCGCTGCCCTGCGTGGCGGAGCACTGGTCCGAGCCCGTGCGCGCCGTGTCCCGCTGCGCATGATAGTCCCCCAGAGACTAAAAGGCTGGCATGCAGCTGAAGTACATGGGAAGTAAATCCTGGTTAGCTCCTCACGTGGACCGGCTGCTGGGGGACGTCGCTGTGCTTCACTCTCCCTTCTTCGGCTCTGGAAAGCTGGAGTACTACCTCGCCGCCCGGCGTCCGGCCCTGAAGGTGCGCGGCGTCGACGCCTTCGAGCCCGTCGTGGTGTCGACGCCTTTGAGCCCGTCGCAAACCTGCACCGCTGTTACTTAAAGCAAGACCCGGTCTTCCTGCGCTCCTTGCTGCGCCTGGCGGGGCGCAAGATAGACAGGCGCTTCTACTTCAGTCGCCTCCTGCCGGGCACTCAGAGAGGCCGCGCCGGGCGCCGGGCCGCCTGCTCGTACGTCCTGCTGCGCAACAGCTTCTCGGGAAAGTGGGGCTCCTTCGCACAGCAGCGGCCACTGGCGCTGAGCAGCGTGCGGCGTCTGCAGCGGCCGCCCACAAACGTGACCGTGCGATGCCAGGACGCACTGGCCCATCTACGCGCTCTGCCCAGCCAAGCGCCGCGGCATTGTATCTACGCCGATCCTCCCTACATCTTCCCAGGCCGCAGCATGAACTACTATGGCACGAGGAGGCGGGGGCATGACCTGGCCTTCCACTCAGAGCTCCGAGACGCACTCTTCGCGAGCGGCCTGCCCTTCCTCGTAAGCATCAATGACGTGCCTGAAGCCTGGGAGCTCTACAGCAGGGCCGGCTCCATCACAAGGCTGTGCTCGGGCAAGAACAGCTCCAAGCCAGAGCTGCTGGTGCTGCATCAGGGCAATCCTGTGTGTGGCGCAGGAATGGGCGGAGCAATCCTGTTGCCACAGCAGGATTGACTGGGGCAATCCTGTGCCCGACACAGGATTGCCAGGGCCCGCACCAGGCCCGTACCAGGCCCCAATCCGACTTCGGCCTGGAGCGAGGTCGGATTTCCGACTTCGGTGGAGAAAAGTTCGGCTCTTAGACCGAAGCCGCGGAGCCGGCCGCTTTTCCAAGCCTTTTTGCGCACTTTTCGGTCCCAAAGAGAGCGGTGACGAAGCGGTGACATCGCAGTGAGACTGTTTTTGGGCCAAAAAGCGCCGTTTTGGACAGGTAACGAGAGCCGATGGTGAGATGGCTTTAGGCGTTGCTCTCCGGAGCGACGTTTCGCAGGTTCGATTCCTCCCCGGCACCTCGGCGGGCTGACGTGTTAGAGACCGGTGACTTCGGCGGTGACGAGTTCAGCGGGCTGACGCGTTACGTGGAAGAACCTCGGCAGGCTGACGTGTTACTTGGGAGCACCTCGGCGGGCTGCCGCGTCAGACACTGGCTGACTCTGGGCTGTGCCTCGGCGGGCTGACGTGTTAGAGACCGGTGACTTCGGTGGTGACAAGCTCAGCGGGCTGGAATTCGCAGGTTTTTCGAGGCAGAATACGGATTTCGGAGCATGGCGAACACCTGGAGCCGGTTTTCGAGTTCCTCTCGATGTACGAGCGCGGCAGATGTCGACAATGACCTTTCCCAGCGAGCTGGCCGATGCGGCCACTAGTGTTGAGAGAGGTTGGCAAACCTTGCAGCAGCCAGTGGTACTGGGTGAGCCGTGCGTGACGCGCTTTCGGGGGAATGGCACCATGTTTCGTTGGTCGGGAAGCTGGTCCAGGATTTCAGATGTTGGCGCCGCCGCCTCCATCGAGGAGCTGTGCGTCACTCTACGGCAACACCCTAGTGTTGGTTCTTTGTGGCAGAGCTTCTTGGATTTTTCCAGGGCGTGCAGAAGAAGTTTCGTCTGGATCGCTGGACAGTGGCTCTTGAGCTTCACTGCGAGGTGACAGCCCGCACTGGCGTTCCATCAGTCCACATTCATTGCATGTTTGATTCTGCAAAGTCTGTGAGCCTGGCTGCTTCGGACTTGCGGTTTAGAGATGCCCACCCGTACGCTTCTGTGGATGCGCCACGGGCGCGGGGTCGCAGCACTCGTCGCAGCTATGATCAGGGACACTACTATCTCCAGGTGCCCAAGGTGGGCGGAGTGTGCATGCAAACTAACTATCGCGCCTTCAACTCGTATCCTATTAGTCCAGATTGGGTGACCAACTTGTGGCAGACCAACAAAATAAGCACCACAGCTGCTCGCGATGAATATGTCAAGTGCAGAAAGCACGTGAAGGCCTATTTAGACAATCTGGCATTTTGCAGCCAATGCGAGCGTGACCAGGCAATTGTGGAGAAGAAGCATGCCGTCGAGCAGGCTTTATTGCCGCTGCAAAAGAAAGCTGCACGCATCGAAATCGTGGAGGCGGAGTTTCTGCCACAGTATGAGAAGCCCATGTTCCGACGGCGATTCCTTGTTTTGACCGGGGCCTCATGCCTCGGCAAAACAATTTTTGGATGTTCACTTTCTGGCCCTGGAAAGACGCTGGTTGTCGATTGTGGCTCCGCGGACCAACCAGACCTTCGACCTTTCAATCCTTTGGTGCATGAGACGATCATATTCGACGAGTGCAGAGCATCGACTGTGGCCAACAACCGCAAGATCTTTCAGGGAACCACGCAAAATGTGGCGCTTGGGCATTCGGCAACCAATATTTTCACGTATTCTGTGTGGCTTCACGGAGTGAAGATGGTAGTCACCAGCAATCGCTGGCATGAAGATGTGGCTGAGTTGCCAGCATCCGATCAAGCCTGGCTGCAGCATAATGCCATCGTAGTGAATTGCATTGAGAAGCTTTACGAGGCGTGAAGACGCTGGTTGTCCCAGATCCTTTTTGCTTCTAGGTAAGTACCTTGCTTGCGGGCGACCGCCGTTTCTGCAGCTTATCCGGCTGCGCTGCTGCTAGAGGCGGCGCGAGTCGCAAGAGGTTTCACTTGCTCGATCCAACATGATGCATTGGTCTGGGGAACCGGTTGTGTTGCAAAGCATGTTTCTTGCCTTGGGTGGGAGAATTTGTAATTAACTGTGACCGGGCAGAAGCCTGTAGCCTCTGAAAAAATCGGATGCAGCTGCGTTGTGTGTTGAGGAGGGTGCTCTTGTTTCTGGGTTTGCTGTTACGCCACGGTTTCAGCTTCAAACTAAAGGTAGTCGAAGTCTAGGGTCGCAGACACTTCTACCACTTTCACGCTTGAGCCTGAAGCCATTGCATTTTGCACAGACCCATTCACCGAGTTAGGCAGCAGTTCCTTTCAGCCTTCCACATACCCTCGCTCCATCACTTTTGGGCGTGCGGGTATCTTTGCCAGGCGAAGGAAGACTTGAGCCAAGTTGCGTTTTTGAGTTTTGGTTGGACCTAGAAATGGGACCGGTTTTCATAGCTTGGTTGAGCTTCCCACCCATGGCCCCTCGTGGTGTAAACACTTAGAAGACAGCCTTCTTCTTCTAACCAGACGCCGACAGATGGAAGATTCTGTGAGAAGGGGTACGAAGCTTGGATACCTGCCCAGTTTTTTTCTTTGCGAGAGTTTTTGTTTCAGGCCACTCCACAGTCAGCAGAGGTTGCAGGTCAAGGCCAGTTATTGGTTTTAGGCATGCCCCGTTGAAGCCCCACCCGCAGCCTCACAAACAGGGCTCTGCCACATGTGTACACGTATCTTTTTATGTGTGGGTAAACACAGGCAGGGACGGAAATAGAGATGAGTATGGTGTTATCTAGCACAGCCTGTGCGAACACATGTGAGTTTGAGAAGCCTTGTAGAGCCATGTGAACCTTAGCAGGGTCACCCCCACTTCGTCATGGCGGCCGAACTGCAGCAGTCGCACCTCAGGGCCGCGCTTGCAGAGAACATGCGCCAAATCAGAAGTTGTGAGCAGCAGGCTAAGAGACGTGCAGCGTCGCTGGAAGCAGGTGGCCTCACTTCCCTCAGTGTGAAGAAGGTCCTAGCGGTGTACACTTTGTCGGAGTGGCAGAAAGAGGCCGCTCTCCAAGCTGCGCAGCAACTAACTACTTTGAAGGCAGAGCACCCGCAATATCCAACCAGCGCCTTGGTTGACCGCATGTTTCTGCAGGCAGACTTAAATGATTTGCTGTGCATGTTTGATGACACGAACGTCCAGTGGGAGCAAGCGGTTCGCTTTGCGCGGCAAATGTTGGCAGAGCGTGGAGTGTTTTCCTGGGTTAAGAAGCAAAATCTCGCACATGGAACTGCGCCTCTGTCAGCAGATGTTTTCGACAGACTGAAGCGCGAGATGCGCGACAACGCTTTGCCTGCACCGGCTCCAGCCACCAGCAGGGGCATTCGCAAAGCGGTTGCTCGGTGGCGCGCTCGCTGGAGTGTTCGCAGGGCAAAGCTGCGAGAGACGGACCAAGTGGATCCGGAACTTTTGCGACAAAAGGCGGGGGCATTTCGGGGTTTTGAGGGCCCTTTTTGGGGACCATCAGGAGGTCTAGAAAGTGGGGAATTTTCAGGAACGGGCGCTATGTATGTAGCCCGGAAAGCGGGCTTCTTTTGCGGCCCGGAAGTGATGGGCAATGGGAGGGAAAATGTGTGTGTTGTTTTGGTTAACTTTGCCAGGTGTTTTGCCCTATCAGGTGCACATGTTCTGGCGCACCGTGTCTTCTGTGACCGCCAAGTGCCATGCTCTCGAGCAGGAGCCGCTATGGCTTAACCTTGACGAGACGTCAGTGTCTTACAGCCCCGACTGTTGTCAGGGCTGTGTGGTAGCAAAGAGCCACTGGTGCAACATGCACCCCGCAGGGCCGCATCGGCGAGTGCGCCCGGACCGGCGAAGGGGCGCCTTCACCTATGTGGCCCTCATTGCAAGCAACCCGGCTGTCCAAGCAGTCCTCCCTCATTTTTTGATTAGCAGTTCTGCACGGATGCCGAAGAAATTGTTCAAAGCTTATCACGCATTGCCAAAGACCAGACTGCAGCTTCTTCGTGCCAAGTCCTCTTGGGCAACCTCTGAAACCATGATCTTGATCTTCAAAGCCCTGAAAGAAGCTGTGGCGCCTTGGGTTCCAAGCCACAAGCCAATCTTGCTGTTAGACGTGGCAGGCGCGCATCTTCCCAAGGAAGTTTTACGCGCTGCACGTACGAATAACATCCAACTGATATTTGTACCTGCCTCCGCTACAGCACTGGTGCAACCCCTAGATTTGTTTGCTTTTGCATCTTTCAAACTATTCTTGCGACGCCGCCAGCAGGAGGAAAGGGAGGCAGAAGCAGATGGACAGCCGCAGCCAATTGCCTGGCTGTGGCACATAAGCCAGGCGCCGCGATGGTTCTTTGCCAGCAGGAAGTGGCAGCGTGCGTTCAAGGCCGTGGGGTGTGGGTGTGACATCAATCACATCCATCACGGGCTGAGAGAATTCATGCAGCATCCAACTGAGTTTCCGCCCCCGGTAAAACCGAGTGCTGCGGAGCTAAGTGTCATCTGGCCAAAACGGCGCAGAATGAGCTATGCCTACAGGAGCCTGTTTTAGTTACTGTCTGGACACACGGCCGCAGGCAGTGCGCCACCGTGCCCAAATTAAATTTGAGGCACTGGAGGGGCCCGCAGGCCTGAAGCTTGAAACGCTGCGTTTTTTCGGCCTTGAGAGTGAACCCTGTGACCGCTACTCGCGGCCTGAGTGCGTTTTGGGCTCCAGCTCGGCTTGGCTTGCTTTTGTTCTTCCTCGTTTGGCAAAGCCTTTTTCAGTGTGCGCCATGGCCGACACACCTGCAGACAGACCCGTGCCAAATCCGGAGACCGAAGGTGGCAGGCCTCCAGTCGATCCACTTGTGGCTTTGCGCGCCGCTCGCTTGGTCCTCAAGAAACAGTTGAAGGATGCCACCCGAGAGATTAAGAATGAGGCCTGGCCTGTCCAGCTGAGGTTTGCTATTGGCATAAGCACACTTGAGTGACCTAACCCACACGCCAGCTCGAGTGCTTTTTTTTCTTGCCCCTTCACAAACAAGAAAAAGTGTTGTCGTCGGGCCAGCATGCATTTGCGCAGGCGCGCAAGCGCAGCCGGCTGTTGAAGAAAGCCGGGGGGCTTTCATCGTCCGATCTCGTCTGGCTCTTGTCGCGGAAGTCCGCTGCTGACTGAGCGGGGAGAATGGACGCACCTTTGCAAAGGTGCCTCTGTTGGCACAACTTTCTGATCAGGTGAGCCGGCTGAGACATTCGGACAGCTAAGCTGACCCTGGAAATGTTTCAGGCCGATTCTACTTGCTTTGTGGTGACAGCTGAGCTGACACTGGAGTTACTGGAGTTGTGTCGTCCAATAGCATCTCATTCTTGCCTGCCTGCCCAGCTGAGCGCGCAAAAGATTTAGCTTGCCACCGCCGTGAAGATGTGTCAGCTTGATTGTGGTGCTTTTGATGGCCACATGTGCGAGCTGTACATGGCGTGCTATATGAGACTCGGATCAGACCAGAGCTGCCTGCCCAACATGGCCATAGCGCGCCAGCGTCCAAGCCATGATCATGTGTTTGCCACGCTCGGTAGGGCCCTTGGATGAGTGTGCGCCCAGGCTGCTGCTTCGTCGTCGGCGTTGTCGTCGCCGTCGGTTCGGTGTTGTTGTTGCTGTTGCTGTTGCTACTGCTGCTGTCGCTGTTGTCGTTGCTGGTGTCGCTGGTTTGTCGCTGCTGTTGTCGTAGCTGTTTGTTTTTCTTTCTTGTTCTTGCTGTCGGGTCGTCGTGGCGGCGGTGGTGGTGGTGGTGGTGGTGGTGGTGGTCGTCTTTGTGTTCCGTTCTTTTCCGCCCGCTCGCCCTGTGCAGGTGCCTACATCGACGGGGAGCTCTTCGCGGACCCCGTGCCTTGGTGCGTTGTCCTTGTTCTCGTTGTCGTGTGTCGTGTCTCGTGTGTCGTGTGTCGTGTGTCGCGTGTCGCGTGTCGCGTGTCGCGTGTCGCGTGTCGCGTGTCGTGTGTCGTTTGTCTGTTGTTGTTGTTGTTGTTGTTGTTGTTGTTGTCGTCGTCGTCGTCGTCGTCGTCGTCGTCGTGGTCGTCGTCATTGTCGTCGTCGTCGTCGTCGTCGTCGTCGTCGTCGTGGTCGTCGTCATTGTCGTCGTCGTCGTCGCTGCTGCTGCTGCTGCTGCTGCTGCTGTTACGCTTGTTTATCTGTCTCGTTCTTCTGTCGCGGATGGTCGTGGGCGGCGGTGGTGGTGGTGGTGGTGGTGGTGATCGTCTTTGTGTTCCGTTCTTTTCCGCCCGCTCGCCCTGCGCAGGTGCCTACATCGACTGGGAGCTCTTCGCGGACCCCGTGCCTTGGTGTGTTGTCCTTGTTCTCGTTGTCGTGTGTCGTGCGTCGCGTGTCGTGTGTCGTCTGTCGTCTGTCGTTTGTCTTTGCTGTCGTTCTTGTCGTGTTCGTTCTTGTCGTCGTCGCCGTAGTCTTTGTCGCTTGTTTTTTTTCGTTGTCGTTGTCGTCGTTCTTGTTGTTTTTCTCGTTGTTGTTTTTGTTGTTGTTGGGTGGTGGTGGTGGTGGTGGTGGTGGTGGTGGTGCAATGCCTGTTGTCCGTTGTTTGCTTGTGCCCTCGCCCTGCGTAGGTGCCTACATTGACGGAGGGCTCTTCGTCGACCTGTTGTTTGTGGTCATTGTCGTGGCGGCGGCTGTCGCTGGAGACACGAATTCTTGTCACTGCCCCTTTGCGGGTGTTTGACGCGGTCGCCTCTCTGGAAATTTTGTCACTGCCGACAACCTCAGCCTTGCTGGACACTTTGCGAGTATTGGAAACACGAATTTTTATCACTGCCTACAATTTCAGATTCCTGACAGGAGACCACTAGTGTCGCCTCGCTGGCAGCACTTTTTTTTTTTTTTGCCACTGCCAAAAAACCTCGCATTCTCGGACAGGAGACCACTAGTAGTTGAGGCAGCAGCCGCGATTGTGCAAAAGCTGGGGCTTCACACATGCTCCCTGACGAGCTCGTGCCTTTTTCAGGGTCCAAGCATGGTCCTGGCTTTTGGGTTTTAGTGATAATTATACTATTCTCCCACCGCGCAAACCCCGGACCATGTCTTCAAGCCATTCGGGTTTGCGTTGCATGATGGTCCTGGCTGGCCCTGGCCCATGACAAACCTGTGAGTTAGCTCGGCATTTCTGGTCCCGCGCCGTTCCTGGTGAGTGTTCTCGGCACGCCGCACACTTGCTGGCTGTTGGCTTCCAGCGGTGCACGCGCCGCAAACTCGTTGGTGGCTAAGTGGTGGCTTGCAGCTTGCAGTTGGTGGACTAGGATGGGAGAGTGTTCTTGGCACGCCGCACACTTGTTGGCTGTTGGCTTCCAGTGGTGCAGGCGCCGCAAACTCGCTGGCGTTAATTTTCTCAACAGCTAAGTGGTGGCAGACACACTTGCTGCTTGCAGTTGGTGGACTAGGATGGGAGAACGTTTGCAACACAGCAATGTCAACTTTCCTTATGTTACTTAGGTGCTTGTGCCACAGTCCTCGGCCCATGGAGTCCGTGCCCAAGCGACGGCGCTTGGTTGGAAAGCAGCCTGCTTCGTCTGTTGCAGAGCCCGTGATAACCCCCGCCTCCACTCACCAGGAGAGGACCCTTGTGAAAACCAGTGTGCGAGATGCTTGGGTTGCCGCCGAGATGAGGGCCAGAGGGCTTTCGGGCCACCAAGCCCGCCAGAGGCTTCGCAGTGAGTGGACCACAGTTCCTCTCGATGTACGAGCGCGGCAGATGTCGACAATGACCTTTCCCAGCGAGCTGGCCGATGCGGCCACTAGTGTTGAGAGAGGTTGGCAAACCTTGCAGCAGCCAGTGGTACTGGGTGAGCCGTGCGTGACGCGCTTTCGGGGGAATGGCACCATGTTTCGTTGGTCGGGAAGCTGGTCCAGGATTTCAGATGTTGGCGCCGCCGCCTCCATCGAGGAGCTGTGCGTCACTCTACGGCAACACCCTAGTGTTGGTTCTTTGTGGCAGAGCTTCTTGGATTTTTTCCAGGGCGTGCAGAAGAAGTTTCGTCTGGATCGCTGGACAGTGGCTCTTGAGCTTCACTGCGAGGTGACAGCCCGCACTGGCGTTCCATCAGTCCACATTCATTGCATGTTTGATTCTGCAAAGTCTGTGAGCCTGGCTGCTTCGGACTTGCGGTTTAGAGATGCCCACCCGTACGCTTCTGTGGATGCGCCACGGGCGCGGGGTCGCAGCACTCGTCGCAGCTATGAAACTCCGCCTCCACGATTTCGATGCGTGCAGCTTTCTTTTGCAGCGGCAATAAAGCCTGCTCGACGGCATGCTTCTTCTCCACAATTGCCTGGTCACGCTCGCATTGGCTGCAAAATGCCAGATTGTCTAAATAGGCCTTCACGTGCTTTCTGCACTTGACATATTCATCGCGAGCAGCTGTGGTGCTTATTTTGTTGGTCTGCCACAAGTTGGTCACCCAATCTGGACTAATAGGATACGAGTTGAAGGCGCGATAGTTAGTTTGCATGCACACTCCGCCCACCTTGGGCACCTGGAGATAGTAGTGTCCCTGATCATGCCACAGTATGAGAAGCCCATGTTCCGACGGCGATTCCTTGTTTTGACCGGGGCCTCATGCCTCGGCAAAACAATTTTTGGATGTTCACTTTCTGGCCCTGGAAAGACGCTGGTTGTCGATTGTGGCTCCGCGGACCAACCAGACCTTCGACCTTTCAATCCTTTGGTGCATGAGACGATCATATTCGACGAGTGCAGAGCATCGACTGTGGCCAACAACCGCAAGATCTTTCAGGGAACCACGCAAAATGTGGCGCTTGGGCATTCGGCAACCAATATTTTCACGTATTCTGTGTGGCTTCACGGAGTGAAGATGGTAGTCACCAGCAATCGCTGGCATGAAGATGTGGCTGAGTTGCCAGCATCCGATCAAGCCTGGCTGCAGCATAATGCCATCGTAGTGAATTGCATTGAGAAGCTTTACGAGGCGTGAAGACGCTGGTTGTCCCAGATCCTTTTTGCTTCTAGGTAAGTACCTTGCTTGCGGGCGACCGCCGTTTCTGCAGCTTATCCGGCTGCGCTGCTGCTAGAGGCGGCGCGAGTCGCAAGAGGTTTCACTTGCTCGATCCAACATGATGCATTGGTCTGGGGAACCGGTTGTGTTGCAAAGCATGTTTCTTGCCTTGGGTGGGAGAATTTGTAATTAACTGTGACCGGGCAGAAGCCTGTAGCCTCTGAAAAAATCGGATGCAGCTGCGTTGTGTGTTGAGGAGGGTGCTCTTGTTTCTGGGTTTGCTGTTACGCCACGGTTTCAGCTTCAAACTAAAGGTAGTCGAAGTCTAGGGTCGCAGACACTTCTACCACTTTCACGCTTGAGCCTGAAGCCATTGCATTTTGCACAGACCCATTCACCGAGTTAGGCAGCAGTTCCTTTCAGCCTTCCACATACCCTCGCTCCATCACTTTTGGGCGTGCGGGTATCTTTGCCAGGCGAAGGAAGACTTGAGCCAAGTTGCGTTTTTGAGTTTTGGTTGGACCTAGAAATGGGACCGGTTTTCATAGCTTGGTTGAGCTTCCCACCCATGGCCCCTCGTGGTAAATAAATCGAGCCGCTGCCGCTCAGACACCTTCGACTTGGCACACAGGCATTTAAATTTTTATATAATTAAAAAAAGCCATCCTCATCCTTGAGGTGTGTGATATAGGGATGCCAACATGCGAAGCGCACGGAGCTGAGTTCCAGGTCGTTGGGCGAAGCAGTATTAATCCTACGTGCCCACTCGGCATTGCCCAAAAAACCTCCCCCCAGCGCCAGACCCAGGCCATTTGACAAGCCGCGAGGAAGTATTCTTTTCTTTTTTTAAAAAATAAATTTATATATTTTATATAAAACTAACTAAACGCATGCATTCCTTGTCAGACTGCCTGCAGAGGGATTGAAGCATTTAGATTTTTTTTATGAACAAAACCGCCTCAAGGGGCACAGAGCTGGGCCATTTGACAAGCCGCGAGGAAGTATTCTTTTCTTTTTTTTTAAAAAATAAAGTTTTCATTTTATATAAAAACTAAACGCATGCATTCCTTGTCAGACTGCCTGCAGAGGGATTGAAGCATTTAGTTTTTTAGAAAAAATAAAACCGCCTCAAGGGGCACAGAGCTAGGCCATTTGACAAGCCGCGAGGAAGTGTTTCGATTAAAAAAAAAAGTTTTTATTTTATATAAAACCTAAACGCTCGCATTCCTTGTCAGACTGCCTGCAGAGGGATTGCAGCATTTAGCTTTTTAGAAAAATAAAACCGCCTCAAGGGGCACAGAAAGCGGATGCCAGGGATCGAAGCATTTAGATTTTTATATAAATAAAAAAGCGCCTCAGGGGGGCACGGAAAGCATGGGAGACAGCCTGCCAGGGATGGAAGCATTTAGATTTTTATATAAATAAAAAACCGCCTCAGGGCGGCACGGAAAGCACGGGAGACAACCTGCCAGGGATGGAAGCATTTAGATTTTTATATAAATAAAAAACCGCCTCAGGGGGCACAGAAAGCACGGGAGACAACCTGCCAGGGATGGAAGCATTTAGATTTTTATATAAATAAAAAACCGCCTCAGGGGGGGCACAGAAAGCACGGGATGCCAGGGATGGAAGCATTTAGATTTTTATATAAATAAAAAACCGCCTCAGGGGGGCACAGAAAGCACGGGATGTCAGGGATCGAAGCACGAGGGATCGAAGCATTTAGATTTTTATATAAATAAAAAACCGCCGCAGGGGGGCACAGAACTAGGCCATTTGACAAGCATCTCCAGGACCGGGTGGAGTTGCCGCTCAGACGCCTTCGACTTCGGCTGCTGTGGTGTAGCTTCCGAATGTCCGGGGCCTGGTTGCCAGTCATTGCCAAGCATTCGGGTACTTGCTGGGGCGTGCCATCTTTATCTTTTGAAGCATTTTCTCAGAAGGAACTTAGCTTTCGACACCTACCATGACCATGGATGCCGCGCGGTCCCTGGCGGTGCAGCTCGTGCTGAGCCCAACGCATCGAGTTGGCGAGAGGTGCGGCTTCAGGATCTTCCCCGGCTCTGCGTCGTCCTGCTTCAAGATGATGATGCACTTGGTGCACCCGGACAAGTGCACGGACCCCCGCGCTGGAGAGGCCTTCGGTGAGATGCAGAGCATCAAGAGCTTGGCGGTCGTCAGTGATCCGGACGCTACTCGCCAGCGGCCCATGACTGAGCTGGAGGGGCTTCTGCACCGCGCGCTGTGCAAGATCCGAGATCCGGCGGAGACCGCCGCAGAGGTCATCGCTTTCTGTAACGGCCTTCTCCGTCGGCGCAAGCGCCTTGAGAGATCTGTGTGCCAGGAAGCCTTGGCGAGGCTCCAGTGGCTCAACCTCAATGATGCCAAACCCGAGGAAGCTGAGTCGGCGCGGGAGCTCCAATGCATCTTTGAAAGGAGGCTCTCAAAGGCTCTTGCGGAGGTTCAGGAGCAGACGGAGGAGCCGGCCGAAAAGCCGGCTGAGGCCCAGGAGCAGACGGAGACGGAGGAGCCGGCCGAAAAGCCGGGACGGAGGCCCATGAGCCGGCCGAAAAGCCGGCTGAGGCCCAGGAGGAGACGGAGGCCCATGAGCCGGCCGAGGAGCCGGCCGAGGAGCCGGTCGAGGAGGCGGCCGAAAAGCCGGCTGAGAGCAGACGGAGACGGAGCCGTACACCACGAAGTTGGAGGCCGTGCCGAGCCGGTAGCGGCAGGCGAAGAGGAGCTCTCGGCCGGGCGTCAAGTTGTAGGTGCGCACAATGTTCCACGGGTTCGCCGCCAGGGTCAGGGTGTAGCCGTCCACGCTCGCTGCGCCCGCGGTGTGCGTGGCCAGGACCACGCTGCAGCCGCTGCTGGGGCGAACCGTCCAGTTTGACAGTGAGACGTCCGTGGGGGCCAGGATCTGCTCTCCTATGGCGGCCACCACCTCGTCGGCCCCCCCGTCGTCCGGAAAGCGCACTGCTATTTGCAGGGCCGAGGCTGCCTCCGTGACTCCGAGCTTGCCAGCCAACAAACCGTCCACTTGTGCGATGGTGTAGTAGCTGAGCAGGGCGGCGGCGATGCTTGAGGCCGTTGCCGTGTCCTGGTCGGCGGCCGAGCGGTACGCCACCAGCGCGGAGGTGATTTGGTTGGTTGTGAAAACATCCTGGTCCGGGCCCGTCCGGTAGGCCAGCAGCGCGCCTGCGATGGCGGCCTGCGTCTGCGTGTCCTGCGCGCTTGCCGTGCGGTAGTCTCCCAACAGCGCGTCCACTTGCGCCGAGGCGTAGTAGGCCAGCAGCGCGGCCGAAATGGCACCGGTCGTCTCCGCGTCCTGCGCGCTTGCCGTGCGGTAGTCTCCCAACAGGGCGTCCACTTGTGAGGAGGTGTAGTAGGCCAGCAGCGCAGCCGCGAGGGCCGCGTCCGCCGCTGCGACGGAGTAGCAGTCGGCCGTGATGCTCAGCGTGTCCTCGCCGTTGGCCAGCGCAGCAGAGAGAGGAGCCTCCAGATGCAGGTTGCGAACGACGTTGCTTCCGCGAACGAGCTCCCAAGTTGTGAAGCCCGCCCAGGCCGGTGCGTTAACAACTCCGCCGCTGCCGGAAAGCTGCAGGGCGGCGAGCTCCGCGAGGATTGCGTCGAGGGCGCTCTGGAGCGTGGTCTCGCTGGCTGAGAGCGCGGCGTTCGTGGCGTACGAGGCCAGCAGCGTCGCGTCGGCCTTGGCCCCCTGGAGCGCCGTGATGCTGGCGTCACGGCTAGCAAGCTGCGCTGCGACGAAGGCCTCGGTGGCGAGACCCAGCAGGGCATTTGCTATCTTGGTGTCCACCTCCAGTGGCGTGTCCAGCCCGTCCACCGTGGAGAGCAGGGCGGCCAGCGTGCTGGCGTCCGCCTTGCCGAGGAGGGCGGCGTCCAGGGCTGCCGTGGTGACTGCGCCCAGGAGAGCCGCCGCTATCTTAGAGTCCACCTCCGAGGAAGTGTCGACGGCCGACAGCGGGGCGTACGCCGTCAGCGCGCTGGCGTCCGCCTTGGAGGCCTGCAGGCCCGAGATGGAGGCGTCTCGGCTCGCGAGCTCGGAGGCCAGCGCTGCGGCGGTGACGGCTCCCAGGAGAGCGTTGGCCACCTTGGTGTCGACCTCCAGCGGCGTGATCCTCGCCGCTATGTCTAGGGAGTGCTGGTCCACCACCGTCTTGAGGCCGTAGTTGGCCGCCACCGTGGCCAGCGTGGCGTTGTTGGCCGAGGCGATGGAGCCGTTCATGGCCGCCGTGGTGCTGTAGTTGGACAGCTTCAGGTCCACGCCGTCCGGGGTGCTCTTCGTAGCCACCACGCCCTCCAGCACGTCGAAGGCCGATTGGTCTGCCTTGTTGGAGAGACCCGTGGTCAGCGAGCTCTGCAGCGCAGCGATGCTGCTTCCGTGCGCGGCCACCTGTCCGTCCGTGGTGGCCAGGGCTGCTGCCGTGGCCAGGGGCGCAATTGCCGGCGCCAGCGCGCTGCTGTCCAGCTTTGACGCCAGCTCTGCGGTGACCCGGTCGTCCAGCGACTGGATGGCGGCTGCGTTGTTGCCGGAGGCTGCCGTGTTCACGGCTAGGTCTGCCACTTGTGCGTAGGGCGTCAGAGCAAGGGCCAGCTGCCCTGCGGTGACGTGCGTGCCGTCAGTTACCTCTCCGTTGTCCAGGACCTCCGGGATATTGCCGGTGACAGGTCCTTCAAACATGTTTACATATGTTTTCGCCGACGCCTTAGTCCAGTGTGGAGGGACCGCTGCGGGGACGGGGAGGTGCGCAGGACGCTTCAAAGAAATATGCCCGCGCTGCTGGAGCTCTTCAAGGGCACCGGATCAATTGGAAGGGCCTTCGAGGCCAGGGGCTGGGAGGTGGTCAGCTTGGACATCCTGCCCAAATTCACACCCACCATCTGCTGCGACATTCTGCGCTGGGACGTCACCCGTTTGCACCGAATACTCCCAGGCGCTCACCACAAGGCCCCGCAGGCTCCACGAGGGGGATGCGCTGGTGCTTCGGGCCATCGAGATCATCGCCTACCTCGCGCCGCGACTCTGGGCCATCGAGAACCCGCAGACGGGACTGCTCAAGACAAGGCCCTTTATGCAGCGCCTCGGATTCGTCGACGCCACATACTGCTTGTACGGTACACCCTTTAAGAAGCAGACACGCTTCTGGACGAACATGCGCTGGGCGCCCAGCTGCGGACTCTGCGGGCCCGGCAACCGCTGCGAGGCCTGGGAGAACGGCAGGCACGCACGCGCCGCACAAAGGGGTCCCCGGAAAATCGGCCAGCGCTACGAGAACGTTCGCAGGCAGTCCCGTGAGCTGCTGTACAGCATTCCAGCGGCGCTCTGTGACGAGATTGCGGCGGCAGCAGAGGCAAGCGAGACTTAACCGGAAAGCCGGCCCGGCCCCGGAGCACGGAAAGCACGCGGAAGACTGCCTGCCAGGGATGGAAGCATTTAGATTTTTATATAAAAAAAATCCAAGGTCCGGCCCAGAGAGTACCGGCACAGAAAGCACGCGGAGACTGCCTACCAGAGATGGAAGCATTTAGATTTTCAAATCCAGGACCCGGCAGAGGAAGGGATGGTATGCACAAGGGTTGCCTACTCCAACAATATTGCAGTTACGGACCCAGCAAAGCTTGCGCAGGAATTCACGCAGCCTCACTTCTACACACCGCCTGCAAAAAAAAGCTTGGCGTGCAGAAGTGAGGCTACAAGGCAAATTGCAAGCAAATCGAGGGTGCGTTACGTTGCAGCGCCGTGGCTGCAGGAGCAATTCTGGACTTGAAATTCTTCGCAGGACAAGGTCGTTTCCTGAGCGGACGAGCTCTGCTGGGTCCGTAGCTGCAATATTGTGGCAGTTGGAAACCCTTGTGTATAGAGAGAGGTTTACAGTCTTTCTGAGGCAAAAGAATGCAAGACACGTTGCCAAGCACAAACCAAAGCGCCCTTCATCAAACCAAGCCGACTCGTAATCTGACCCGTCACAAACCAATCTAACCCCTTGCACAAACCATCCAAACTTTACAAACCACGGAGAAAGAAACTGGTTGTGCCAAAGTTTTGCGCCATTGGTGGTTTGTGGTCAAAATGGTTTGTTGCGGCGGCTTGAACAGCGCCTTTGACGATTGAGAAGGGCGTGCTGGTGCTGAGCCCTTTAAAAGTACGGAACTCCGTAGCTGTGAACCAGAGGGCAGGCGCTCGACGTGAAGATCGCAAGCCAACCGCCGCGTTCAAGCGAGTTTGCTAGAATTCTACAGCGCAGACGTTGCCGGTCAGATTGGTTTTGTGCTGTTGAGGAAAAAAAGACCGTGCGTGGTCTGGACAACGCAAAGAAAAGGTAGCAGTGGTTGCAAACGCGTAAGAAGTGAGCTTCTTGAATTGCGTTGGTAAGAGTTGTTTGTGAAGGGTTTCTAGAGCCGCTGGCCGGTGTGTCTGGCGTGAAAAGAAAAACCAAAGGATTCTAGAAGTTGTTGAGCGGTGTTGTGATTTGCAGTTGCGCGTTTTTGTTCCGTTCTTGCAGGAAGCCATTCGACGGCTGTGCAAGAAGATTACAAGTGCGGCTACGATTGAAGCAAGGATCATTTTCTTATAAGATGAAAGTCTTTTGAGGGGAGGCAGTCACCGGGCTGAAGGCAATAAGATCCGTCTTGGCGAGGATCCGTCTTGGACCAGGATAAGATTTTTTTATTCTTAGGAGAGGCGCTTACCGGGCTGGAGGCGATAAGCCGTCTCGGACCTGGGAATAAAAGTCTTTTAAGAAGAGGCGGTCACTCGGCTGGAGGTGGAAAGATCCGTCTTGGACCTGGGAATAAAGGTCTTTTAAGGAGAGGCGGTCGCTGGGCTGAAGGTGGAAAGATCCGTCTTGGACCAGGATGGAAGCTTATTCTCAGGAGAGGCGCTCACTGGGTTGGAGGCGGAAAGATCCGTCTCGGACCTGGGAATAAAGGTCTTTTAAGGAGTCACTGGGCTGGAGGTGGAAAGATCCGTCTCTTGGCGATGATCCGTCTCGGACCAGGATAGATTTTATTTATTCTCAGGAGAGGCGCTCACCGAGCTGGAGGCGATAAGATCCGTCTCGGACTTGGGAATAAAAGTCTTTTAAGGAGAGGCGGTCACTGGGCTGGAGGTGGAAAGATCCGTCTTGGACCTGGGAATAAAGGTCTTTTAAGGAGAGGCGGTCACTGGGTTGGGTGGAAAGATCCGTCTCGGACGGAAAGATCCGTCTCGGACCTGGATGGATTTTTTTATTCTCAGGAAAGCGCTCACCGGGAAAGATCCGTCTCGGACCTGGGAGTAAAAGTCTTTTAAGGAGAGGCGCTCGCCGGGCTGGAGGCAATAAGATCCGTCTCTCGGCGATCCGTCTCGGACCTGGATAGATTTTTTTATTCTCAGGAGAGGCGCTCACCGGGCTGGAGGCAATACGATCCGTCTCTCGGCGATGATGCGTCTCGGACCTGGATAGATTTTTTTATTCTCAGGAGAGGCGCTCACCGGGCTGGAGGTGGAAAGATCCGTCTCGGACCTGGGAGTAAAAGTCTTTTAAGGAGAGGCGCTCACCGGGCTGGAGGCAATAAGATCCGTCTCTTGGCGATGATCCGTCTCGGACCTAGATAGATTTTTTTTATTCTCAGGAGAGGCGCTCACCGGGCTGGAGGTGGAAAGATCCGTCTCGGACCTGGGAGTAAAAGTCTTTTAAGGAGAGGCGCTCACCGGGCTGGAGGCAATAAGATCCGTCTCGGACCTGGGAATAAAAGTCTTTTAAGGAGAGGCGGTCACTGGGCTGGAGGCGGAAAGATCCGTCTCGCGCATTTTCCTATTCCCAGGAGATCCGTCTCGGACCTGGGAATAAAGCTCTTCTAAGGAGAGGCGGTCACCGGGCTGGAGGCAATAAGATCCGTCTCTCGGCGATCATCCGTCTCGGACCTGGATAGATTTTTTTATTCTCAGGAGAGGCGCTCGCCGGGCTGGAGGCGGAAAGAACCGTCTCGGACCTGGGAGTAAAAGTCTTTTAAGGAGAGGCGCTCACCGGGCTGGAGGCAATAAGATCCGTCTCGGAATAAAAGTCTTTTAAGGAGAGGCGCTCACTGGGCTGGAGGCGGAAAGATCCGTCTTGGGGATTTTCCTATTCCCAGGAGAAGCGGTCACTGGGCTGGAGGCGGAAAGATCCGTCTTGGGGATTTTCCTATTCCTAGGAGAGGCGGTCGCTGGGCTGGAGGTGGAAAGATCCGTCTTGGGGAATTTCCTATTCCCAGGAGAGGCGGTCACTGGGCTGGAGGTGGAAAGATCCGCCATCTCGGACCTGGATATATTTCTTTATTCTCAGGAGAGGCGCTCACTGGGCTGGAGGTGGAAAGATCCGTCTCGGAGATCCGTCTTGGACCCGGATATATTTTTTATTCCCAAGAGAGGCGCTCACTGGGCTGGAGGTGGAAAGATCCGTCTCGGAGATCCGTCTCGGGTCGAGGGAGAAAAAAAGAATTCGCAAAGGCACTCGCCAAGTAAAAAAATGATCCGCGCCCGGGTGGAATCGAGCCCGCGGTCTCCAAGCTTCAGAGCTGCAGCGCCTCTTCCGATTGAGCTATGGATCCATGCTAGTTCAGCACAGAGACTCCAGTGCCAGAGAGCGTCACCAGCTGATAGGCTACAGGTGGATGAACACGTCCGTCATCGTGCCGTCGAGCGCCTTGAAAGTGAACCGAGCCAGGTCGCCCGAACGGGTGCTGACGCCGCTCAGGGGCATCTTGGGCACGCGCTCTGTCGGGAAGCCCGCGATGAAGCTGTGGCGCAGGTAGCCCGCGCGGTCGATGTCGATGTTGCGCACCGTGTCGTCGTAGGTCCCAGCAAGGACCGAGAGGAAGTGGAAGTGCTCCGAGGCTCCCTTCATTGGATTGCGCGGGTACTGCAGGCTGCCATCTGCGACTCCAGGAGACTGTCTTCCTGCCTGGCCGCGCCGATGGGGGCCACGTCCTGCCCCGGGTTGGCCAGCAAGTGGATCTTAGAGCCCGCGTCGTTGTCCCAGAAGGTTACGAACGCTCCCATCAGTTTCGTGAAGGCGCGCGCGACGGTGACGTTGTGCTCCGCCACTGCGGCAAGATGCTGCCGCCGCAGCTGAACCTGGTGATAGAAATGCGCTGTGGTCCGAGAACGCCGGGGCGCACGTGGGCGCAGGAGCAGCAGGACTCGCGGCGGTGCAGGCCTTCCGCCCCGCCCAGGGCCGCAGCCGCAGCCACCTCCGCAGATCATCGGACGACCCGACGACATAGAGCGCCTCCTGGACGAGGCGGGGCAGCGCGCGCAGGAGGTGGAGCGCGGCGCAGCGCAGGCGCCGTCGCCGCAAAGGGCGTGGGCGGGGCCTTCGGGTACCTGGGAGGCCTGGCAGAAGGAGCAGCAGCCCTCGCACCCACAGCGGGCGAGGTTGCTGGAACGCTGGCTGCCACGGCAGGAGTCGGCAGCGGCAACGGCAGGTTTGGCCGTGGGACTCGCAGGCGGCGCAGCCTACGGTCTCGCGCGCGGCACGGGCGCACTTTTTCGACCCAAAAGCGAGCGGTGACAAAGCGGGGACGAACGGTGACAAGCTCGGCGGGATGGAATTTGCCTGCTTTTCCGGGCAGAAAACGGAATCCAGAGCACGGCAAGCGTCGAAAACGAGCGAATTTGGAGGCTCAGGCAGCACATTTGACGTCTGACACGAAAAAACGAACTTTTCGGAGTTGGCCGTTTTGAGCGCTTTTTGCACCAAAAACGGAGCGGTGACGAAGCGGTGACATCGCTGGTGACAAGTTCAGCTGGTTGAAAATTATGCAGTTTTGCAGGGTTTTTGGACCAAAAAACCAAAATAATTAGGTTACTATAGGCCCCCTTTCCTTACTACTGTAGACGCCTCACCCACATCGGTACGCCGCGTTCAGGTTCTCAGCTCCTGTTCCTGGAGCTCTTCAAATGTGGCACCGCCCGGACTGCAGATGGACGATGCCACCATGCTTAGCTCGCTGATTGAGATCGATGAGAGTCAGGCCGGTGATGTTCCGGGCACCTGCTCCACTTCCCTGGCTGAGCGCAAAGCGAAAATTTCAGTTTCAACGACACGCTGGGCTGAGTGCTGTCTACGACCGGGGGGAGCCGCCAAGCTACTTCATGTACAGGAACGATGGAGGACGTTTGCCTGCGCTGAGTATGGTCCAAGCACGGTCCTGCCAGCTTTTGAGTTTGTTGGCCATGGACTCTCTTGGCTTGGGTGACTTGGTGGAGCGCAACAATGCACCAGTCGGGATGCACTTGATGGTCTCCGGGACGCATGGTAATGTGTGTATGTGCTTTTCAGTTGGTGTTGAACTCATTGAACCTTTTGATGGTGCTCCCGCCTCTTTTCGCGGATTTTCGGGCTTGGTTGCTTTCTCTGGTTTGCCCTGCTGGGCCTTTATTGTCACACCTTCTGGGCGGGCTGCTTGTCCACCTTTTTCACCTTTTGGCACCGTTTTACGGGACCTACGGCGGCCGCTTTCTCGCTTCGGCGGGTGGCCGGTCGGTAGTGGGCACATCGCCTTTGGGCCGCCAATTGCAGCGATGGAGGTGATGGTCGTTTGCAGTGAGTGCTGACCTTTGGCTGACCTAGGGGTGTGACAACCTTCCTTCTTTCAGTTTTATTGTTTGATTTCGCTCGATATTCTGCACTTCCTGGATGCTTCAGGTGATGTACTCATGGGGATTGCCCGTGCATGCCTTCTCCTGGCTAGTCTGCCAGTATTTCCGCATGCTTTGGAGCGCGCTCTGCCCTGCATATGTCCATTATCGGTCCATGACTTGCCGCGTGCGTGTCACGGTCGCATCTACGAACAAATTTTCTATTTCCATGGTCGGCTATACTGTTCGTGGAATTTGCCGTGGGGTACGGCAACGTGTGCTGCTCATTTGGGATGCACTGTCCTTTCGTATTTCAGCTATGCGATGACTCTATGTTTTCATAATTCGCGGCTTGCGGTACTTCCATCTCGTTGCATGATTTGTACAGGTTTCACTTTTTGGCTCGTCTCGTCGGTGTTTCCGTTTGCTTGTTGCTTGCTTGTCGGTTTCGGTGTTTCTCTCTTGTTGATGTTCGGGCCTGGGCATTTTTTGAGGCATACGCACCTCTCGCTATGCCCTTACCTGTACTCTTTTGCTGCTGTTTCATCCTTTTCACACGGAGTTGCTTAATGCAGACGTGCGCTCGACGCGGATCGCTGCTAAGGGGCAAAATGCAGCTTGCCCTTTCCTGACCACAGACCCCGGTCTGCTGGTTGGGCGTGGGCACGCTTGCACGCCATGCACGCACTGCACACATTTGCAAGGACGCGCGTTGTCTTGGGGGTCAACGCACCTCCTGCTCCAGGCGCACCCGTGCCCTGGAAGCAGTGCCACTTTCAGCAATCCCGGTAAAAAGAACTGCGGCCGCTTCGGACTTGCCTTGTTCTTTTGGGTGGTCTTGTTTGGGTTTAAGCTAGGAGCAGTGCAACTTGCCTTAACGGAAGAGGACCAATTCGGTCCGGATGTTGCCAACAGGCAACGTGTATCACATGCGCGAGAAGTGTCCCCACTACAAGAGTGGGAGACAGGTGCACAAGTGTCTCAAGTGCAGCGGATATGAAGGCAGCATGTGAGGATTGTTCTTGTGTTCAGTCATATCCGCATGCAAAGCATGATGAAAGCATGACGAACATGCACCGCAATCGGAGGCTCTAATAGCCACAGGAAAAGAGCTGCCATTCGCTCGACAAGTTGGGTTGGCTTTGTGGCTTCTTGTTGGCTTCTGGTTGGCTTCTGGCTTCGGTTGCTGGCTTCTGGTGGCTTCTGGTTGGCTTGGACAACCTTTTCCTCTTTTTTAGCTTGCATTGCAGAAACGGGACAAATTGCAAGCATATTGAGGGGTTGTTATAGTGCATCCTGCTGCATTTCAGCATTCAGGACGCTCGCAGGACGAGGTCATTTCCTGGACGGACGAGGTGAGAAGCCCCATAGGTGCGTTACAACTCGTTTGGAGAATCCCCTCTTCAGAGAGAGACACGGAAACACAAGTGTAAATCTGTGCATAGACGTTTTGGTTGAGTTGCCTATTCCTCTTCCGTCCACGGGACGTGCAGACACTTGTTGGAACGTTTCACCTCTTGGATGCCGGGGTGGTTTCCCTTTTTGCTTTGTAGATTGATTTTTCACGTAGGCTCATCGAACTTGTTTCACTCGAACAAGGGCATGCAGTCATAGAAAGAGCGTGGAGAAAAGTTGTGATGGTAGCGGAGCACTGACCGACCAGTGGAAGTGCTTAGAGTAGGTTGCCCCACACGTGCGGACAAACAACAAGCGAGCAAACACACACACCGCGGTGTAATGGCTTTCTCAGCTCCAAAGCTGGAGTTTTCGAAGAAGGTGATACTTTCCTCACTGGCAGTGTGCAATCTTTTGCTTTGCGTTTTTGCTTTGGCATCATGGACGGGCAACAATTTGCCGCTGTTTTGGAAGGTATGCGACAATCAACAACAACGCGGCAAGGCATTCAGCACGCATGAAGTTAAGTCGATCATGCATGTTGACTTAGTTCATCCCAGAACTTCTTTGAGCAACACCAGAAGAAGGAAGCTGAGCGTTTTTCTGCATCAGTCGAATCTTTTTCTTGCATGTATTTTTGAGGCTTGAAGCAGTGAACAGGTTTCTATCGCTTAGGAATTTTTGTATCCGTTGTGTTTTAAGCCTCTTTCAATCTTCGGCCGCGTTGTCATTTCTGCTTCAAGCCTAAACGACATGTTTTAGGTGTCACCGGGCTGGTCCAAAACGGGTACTCTTTTTTGAAACCAAACCACCTGCAGTGACCAGCGCGGGTGGAGCCACCAATGTGCGTATGCACATCGTTTCTTCACTTGCAGCTCTACTCTTACTCATCGTGTCACAGCCCGGGGCAAGTTTCACGCCCCGTGTGAGTGTCAATATCACGCTGACCGAACACGCATGTTGGTTGGGGGGGGGTAGATCCTCAGGCTCCGCATGGGAAGCCATATGTGTAAGTCGAACACGCATGTTGACTTATCTGCATCCCAGAGCCTGCACCATTGAGCAACACCAAAAAAGGGGGCTGATCGTTTTTCTGCATCAGTCACTTTTTTTCGTGCATGTATGTTTTAGGCTTGAAGCAGTGAACAGGTTTCAACCTGCCAGCACGGCATAGGCTTTCATGAAAGTTTCTCTCTCCGATGACATCATCCTTCTTCAGAGAACATGTTCTGGGACAGGACCCCGCAGAAATCTCGAGAAGACTTGTGTTACCTGGATTTATTTCTGACAAAACAATCATTGCCAAATGGAGGTTGGGGATCCTGGAAAGCGGTGATTTTTTTGTGATTATACACCGCAATCACTGGCAGCAATGGCTCTTTTTTTCCTCGGCTATTTGCTAAGTATGCTGCCCTAATTTGGCCTTGAAAGGTCGGGGGCTGTGCCACATCTAGCAAAATCGTGTTTTTTTGTTTCACTTTTTTCAACCGCAAAAAGGAACCCCCGAAAACAAACCACATGTTCCCGTGTTGGGGAGATGCTGAGGAACCAATTTCGTAGAAGGTTCCCTTGATTTTGATACCCCTGTGTCGAGCCACCCATTCCCGTGATACCCCAAAAAACCTTGACATGGTTGCTTCAGGTGTTTGCGCAACATCATTTTTGATGCCTGGCATTTACAGAATCTTTGAGCACGATCCCTGGTTATTACCCCTGTACCCCCTGTTGAAAACTTAAAGGGTGGTTGGGCCACCCCGTTCCTGTCAGTTTCACCTTGGTAGCGTCGCCATGCAAGATTACGATGTGGTGGTTTCGCTGCTCTTGCTGGGTGAAGCAGGCGTGGGCAAAAGCTGCATCATGCAGCGCTTTGCCCACGAGCCCTTCCGAGAAGGATACGTCCCCACCATTGGAATGGAGTTTATGGCCCCATGCTTGCCAAAGTACAGGGCCAAGGTCCAGATCCGGGATACCGCGGGCAACAGGCGATACCGAGTGGGCTTCGGGGCCTTTGGCGGCCTCTTCCGTGGAAGCCGTGGTGTGATCCTCATCTTCGACGTCAGTGACAGGGAGTCCTTCAACAATCTCAGGCACTTCATTCGGGATGTGGAAGACAACTCCCGTAAGGGCGAGCCTTTGATGCTGCTCATCTTGGGCAACAAGGCCGACCGTGCAGCGTTCCGCGTCGTGTCTGCGGAGGAGGCGCTTGCCTTCGCCGAGTCATGGAACTTGCGCTACCTGGAGACCAGCGCAAAGAACAACTGGAACATTCAGGAGGCGTTTGAGTACATGGTGGAGGAGGTGGTCTGGCGCCTGGGGGCTGCCGGCCACCGGTTTCAGCAGCTGCCAGGCCCGCGCACCTCGCGCAGGCGCTGCTGGTTGCTGGCCTGGCTGGCGTGGCTGAGCTCCCCGTGCCGCTGCTGAATTCGGAATTGTCCCAGCGCAGAGAGCGCGGCCCTTTCGCTTGTCGCGTCGTCTCGCCCGGCGAGCGCAAGAGCGCGGGTTGGGTGCCTCACCTGGCAAGCATTTGTAAGCTTTCTTGGAGCGAATCTGCGCAAGATCTCTGTGCAGGATGTGAGTTGGAGGATGCTTGCAAGGTGTTTGCGCAGGGTCTTGTTAAAGGACCATTTCAATGCAAGATGTGACTAGGAGATGCAGGCTCCAATCGCTGCGTGAAAGCAAGAGCGATTCGCAACCCAAAGATTTCGCAGGCCTCGCTTTTGATGTTCACATTTTTCATTGCACTAGTTCCCAAATGATTCCAGCGATACACCACACCCAAAGTTCGTTTGGAGAATTCAAGCTTTGCACCCGGCGCAGTCGAAGCGCAAGCGCCACGGTGAGCCTTGTCTATGACAAAGGCACAGACAAAATCCACTTTGGGGCCACAAAAGCAAGTCCATTTTGCCGCCGTGTTTGGCACTGCTGAGCCATCCCCACGAGTCTTGGCAGTTCTCCGCTCTTTGGTTGCTTCCGACTGCATGCCATGCCACTTTCGAGAATGCTGAAACGGAGCCAACTGCGAAGTAGCTTCTCCTCTTGCGCATGTGGGAATGCGGCAAGGTGCTAACAAGAGTTCAAGTGGTACAAAATCTCAAGAGCGGGGCAAACATCCTGCAATCCGTTTGGAGCTTATCATAAACCTTGCGGTACGGTTTGGTTTGTGCAGACTGTTGACATCCATGTCTCAGGCAAAAAAGGCATGGGTGAACCCCGGCTTTGGGGTCCTGTTTCAACATGGTCCAAACACTGAAACGTTTGACACCTTCCTTGATGCCAAGTCCTGGCAACATGTGGACACAGCTTCAAACAAAGAAGCAGCATGCCTGATTTAAGGCGTGAACATTCCAAGAGTCTGTGTGGGGGATGTCTTGGATTCGGGCTTGATTTGTTCAGGATTTCGCTGGGCGTGTTCGCTTCGAGGGTTTGTCTTGAGAAGTTGCAGTTGATGCGCCTTGAGTCGCGCAATACAGTTTGAGAAGCAAGGCAGCTAGAAATCCCGCAATGAACACGAATGCAAAGAGCAAGTGCAGTAAGGGTGCAAGCAGAACACGCAAGTCAGGTAGCAGCTTGGAATGCCTGTCGGAAAAAAAACAGCGTGTTTCTACGAAAGCAACCTCTTTAATTTGGTGTTTGTTTTGTTTTCTTTCCCAGATGGAACATTGTAAGCCTCTCTTTGCATTGCGGAAACAAATTGCCACGGATTATTTCGCGACACGTGACTGGAACTGCATGAATCAAGATTTGCATCCAATGAAGGAATTGAAGGCCGAGGCAGCCACCACGTGTCGCTTTGCGCATGCGGGTGTACTACCAGCACGCACCCAATGTATATTTCATTTCTTTCGGCGTTGAATGATTGTTCGTTGACCGGGCGAGATTATCACTTGTTGCAACACACCAGAAGAAGCAAAAACCACGGAACGCACATGCTGGATCAATTTGCCATGTATGTTGTTTTTTGGATTTGTGCCAATCTGACTGACTTGTCTGACAAATTCGTGTGTTGTTTGCTCGGCACGTTGCGGAGTTGACAGCCACTGAGTTTGGGAGGGTTGTAGTTGATCGACATTTTTCATGTTGTGCGCCGTGTGTATTTCTCCTTTGCATTTGTTACAACTCGCGACGATGAACATGCAGGCAATGTTTATGCTCGAGTCGCATCTTGTGGTTACGCGTTAGTGGCAAAACAACAAGCTCATTAGCGTGTAGCACTTGTCTCACTGAGTGGTATGAACAGATGCGCACACGACACCACTCTATTTGTGCATTATATATTAGAAGACTCATTTCTGCAATTCCTTGCAGACTTCCCCCCCATTCATTGTATCCGAAACGCATTGGATGAGATGGAACTTGCTGGATCACAGATGGAATGGAGGCTCATGCAGCATGTGTTGTGCACTGCATAATCTTGAAGCCCAGCGAACAACATGGGCATGCATGCTGTACCATGGCAATTGAAATTGCAGGCAGACCACCTGCGGAGTGATGTGCCGGAGCCTAGGACATTTGTTTTCCTGTGCCATTAGTGTGAGGCAGTTTGTTTATCATGAACTGCCTGCCTGCCAAGGTTTGATATGTCTTTCCTGCTTCTTTGCTTCCCCGATTTTGTTTTGTGCCTCCTCACCCCTTTTGCCTTGAGCCATTTTGTCTTGGTGCTGTCGATTCGCCATCATACTTTGTCGATGTTCTGTGGGTCACGTGTGTGTGTGTGTATATATATTTATATGAAGGGTTAACTCAGCAGGCTGCGTGGCGAGTCCTTACGTAGAGCTTGTCAGGTTGAAATCGCCACGGAAGGGCAAATATATTTCTCGCAGGCTGGATGTTTCGGAACTAGACGGATGACACCAATGCATTTGTTTCCAGCAATTATAAAGTTCTTGGTGCAAACGGTTTGGGCATGCGGTGCAGGCACTCAGCGGCAAATGTGCCAAATGTGCGGGGAGCTTGGTATGACAAAATCACCATTCCGGAGAATCTCAGCCATGCATTGTGAGCAGTTGTTCATCAAAGGTGATAGTATGCGGGCTTTTGCAGAAGATAAAGCTTCATGCTTGCGCAGCGCTATGCAATAAAACTGTTCAGATGGGGCTCCATCATTTCTTGAGCCACAGCCGTTTCACTTTTCATGTTCCCGAGGCCAGCCAAAGCTGAGGCCTTTCAAAATGGTTTGCTTCGGATGTCGCCTTTTCGAGCTGGCATTTTTTGAAGTCAGTTTGATTTTTGGAGCCACAGGACAACCACACTTTGTTTTTGCTTTGCTAGGGTCGGCGAACGTCGATCTCCGCGAGAAGAAGCTCGCTGGTGCACGGGAGGCCGCTACCCTGAAGGTAGTTCTTGGGATTGAACAGAACAAAGGAAGCAAAAGGAACAAAATGAAACAGAGGATTGACTAGAGGGAACAGAAGGAACAGAGTTTGAATAGGAGGCCTTTCTTTTCACCATGAAACAAGAGCCATGGCACTCTGATGGTTTGAGCCCATCCTGCCCTTCAATCCAGGCCCGCAGCGCCCGCGCCTCACTTTTTGCCAAAGGTTGGAATGACCAGAGCAGTGACAAGAGAAACAATGCTATGAGATGGTTCCCTCTTGATCTCTGGTTTCCTTTGCTTTGCAGAATGTGGGTGACTTGTTGCTGTAAGGTCAGGCAGACGAGCTTCGTTGAGCGACTCTGGCCCAGGCATCTTGAAAGGCGAGAACTCCTCACGTTCTTGTAAGTGCATTGCAAGAAACACATTTGCAGTCTCCGCGTTTCAGGCGTGTCTTCAGGGCGGCGACTCAGTGCAGATAATTCAGGACGACGACTGAGTACTGATGCGCACGGCACTCACTTGTTTGCCCGTCTATTCTTGTACACGTGCAATTTTTGTCAAAGCTTTCAGGTCGGCTCGCACGCGGCAAGGTTTGCGCAGGCAGAGTGCCTTTTGGATGGAAATCTGGGGCGAATCTGTCGCTAAGCGAAGGCCATCTGCCGTCTCTGTGGCCAACGTGCGGAGGGCGTCTTTGGGATCAGTGGGAGAGACCCTGCAGCAGGCCTGGCACGTTGAGGTTGGGTGTAAGTGGCATAGGGAGGGACGGTCCGAGATAAGCCGGGAGGCTCGCAGTGAGGCGCACAGGCTGGGACCGTAGCCTGAGACTGCGGAGCCTTGCTATGTAGTTTTGATAGGTACCTTTTCTCAACATGCCATTGTAGGTGCTTTTTTGTGGGGTTCTGTTCGCCTTTCCGCTTTGTTGCCGGCAACAAGCACACACCCAAGTCAAGGAGAGTCGTATTTAGCATGCCGAATCTGCCTTGCAGCTCTACAACGAAGGCTGTCGCAGTCGCATGTGTACGACACAGCCCGGCCCATAGCGATGCATGGAAGCTAGGCTCAAGCTTGTATCTTCCTGACAGAGGCCAAGAATGTTTTGCTGCCACCAGCGAAAGGTGCCCCGAGCCCAAGCTTGCTTGCAACTTTCTTGCAGACACCGCCTGCAGATGCCACGTCTCCGCGCAATCAAGTGAAAAGGGCTGTCCAAAGCTCAGATGCTTTTGAAGCAAGTCGTATTCCTAGGGTAGGTTGATGGCATCCACTTTTCGCTGAGCTCACTTTTTGATGCATCTAGATGAGTAGCAGAATGTCATCCAAGTCCACAACTCCGGTTCTTGTGCCGGAAATCGTGAGCCTGGCCCCCTCCGAGGCCTGCAAGAGAATGATAGACATGTGGGTCAAAATTAAACCACCAGGAATTGGACCGCAGATGTTAGTCCATGTTTCCTCTTACCAGGGCATTTTGGGGTTTCCCTATTTTTGACAACCACACGTGGATCCAAAAGTCTTGGCTTCGCTCACAGGAGCTTTGCGGCGTGCAAGTTCGTAAACCCAGCGACAAAGCCAAGGCGCCTGTTTGCAGCGCGGTTTTTGGAGTTTCTCACTTTTGTGCGGTCAGGCCGAAGAGTACGAGGGCCAGCATGCCGCTCCCAAGATGTCGGAGGTGCTTGGTAAGCCAGTGGCACTGGCTTGGTGGTTTGTGGTCAGAATGGCAAGCTGCTGAAGCAGACGCGCTTGTTCAGCCGGCTGTCGGACCAGGTGCAAGCCATGTCTTGGGTTTTGGGCCAATATTTTTTTGCGAGGCGCTCATTGACCTAGCGGACAATGGAGAGGATGGGTGGCCGGGATGCGGCTAAAATTGTCGCTTCCGGACCCCAGGAGCGCTTCCTGCGCTTTTCGGAAGTTCTCTACAGGGAAGGGGAGAAGCAGAACCAAGACTGGCGCGGCCCATAAGCCTTCGATCTTCTAGGGCGCTTCGCGCGTCATGTTTGCCGAAGGCTTGGCCTGGTCATCTCGGGAGCGCTGACGTACCAGATCGAGCATGCCCGGCCTGCTTGACAAGCCTGACCCGCGAGAGCGAGTCGAGCGCAAATTGCTTCAGACAAACGCTGCCGATTTGCAGGTCGCCGGACCGCGAGAAGGGCGATCCCCTGCCTATGCTTCAACCAGGCTCGGTTGCAGTTGGACAAAGTGAGTATGTTTGCTAGCGGCGCTGAGGCATGCTGTTTGGGGAGCTGGGCGCCTTAAATATTTGCCAGGCTCTTGCGCTCGTGCGTTTACGGATTGTAACATTGAAGCTAAAGCAAGGGGCACGCAGGATGCAAGGAAAGGCCGTGAGGTAAGGCGACAAATGTCCCGGGCTGTGCAGACAATTGAGTACGCTCTCAACAGACGTAGAGAGTTTCTTGTCAAGTTGGTTTGGACAAGAAACAAATTCCTCAACGCGTCGCGTCCTAGGAACACATGGTATATACAATATACTTCTGAAGTTGTGTATGCAATATGAGACATGCGCAAATGACTTGTCGCCCAAGGAGTGAAGACATTGCACTTGTTTGGTGCCGCTGCTTGAACACTTTAAGCAAAGACGTAATCAGCCAGGCGCGGACATCTACTGTGGCAGCTGACGTGGACTCGAAGGCACCTGCACGCAAGACAAGATGAGCCATCGGCCAAGGCAAATCATATTGAGGAGTCATTGAGGGGGGAGGGTGCAATTTGTAAGATAGCAATCAAAGTTGGGCGCCTGCTCTGCATACCTTTCGTTTGGTATGGGCATGTGTGTCAAAATAGGGGGATCCGAAAAATGGTGTTTCCGTGCGAAACCATGGACTGACGAAGTGGTCGAGAGGTGCTTGTCATCCGCTCGGAGAGCATCTGGCAGGCGCGGGAGTGCCTGCGTATGAAATTATGAGAGAGGAAGAAGTGTTACGTACATGCGTGCGTGTGTGTGTGTGTGTGTGTGTGTGTGTGTGTGTGTGTGTGTGCGTGTGTGTGTGTGTGTGCTTTTGGAGGCAACTGTTTTTGGGTTATCTTAACAGAAAGGGACCACTATTTTAAGGGAAAGCCAAAGAGAGAAGAACCACAAACGCTGTGGGTTGCTCATGCTTGCGACAAACCCACATGTACCGTTTCGGTAAAGCCAGGCAGTCAATGGTTCTCACGATGATGTAAAAAGCCGACTCCTCGGGGACATCAAGACAAGTTTGGTGCTGACTGCACTCACGGAATTCGAGGAATTTCGAATGAATGTGACTGCTGGCGCGCTTTCATGTCCTGTGAATTTGCGTCGAAGCCTCAGGTGTTTTTGGCTTGAGATTTGCGGAGGTAAAGGACGTTGGCTGGACAAAATGACAGCAACGTCTATTTACAACGCAGCAGGCATCATTGTGAATATATGTATATACATGTATATTCACATACACATACATACATACATGCACGCATGCATGCATACAGGCATGCATGCATACATACATGCAGACAACAAACACACACACACACACATACATGCATGCATACATACATACATACATACATACATACATACATACATACATACATACATACATACATACATACATACATACATACATACACACATACATACATACATACATACATACATACATACATACATACATACATACATACATACATACATACATACATACATACATACATACATACATACATACATACATACATACATACATACATACATACATACATACATACATACATACATACATAAAGCATGTATTGATTGCACATGTAACTTTGCCGATTCCGGTTCTTCAAGTTACATCCCGTCTTCGTTTCACTTAGGTCAATGTGCCACCCCGAAGTTGCGTGTCACGCTTAGTGTGTACTTTATGCATAAATAATTCAAGGTTTTTCAGCGGATCCATGTGTCAGGTATCAGCTCCGAGCGGCTGCGACCCTGCGGAAGGTGGTGCAGGGAGAGGAAAACGAGTCCAGGGTTCAGCTTGTGCATCCACTAAAAAGTGCATTCGTTGTTTCTCTTGCTGCTCTGGCTTTCCAATCCGCTTTTGCAGGAGCACGTTCTCGGAGTCAAAAACCAGCAGAGGCGCGCACACACACACACACACTGCCTGGGATTGAAATACTGGCTGGAACGCGTCTGTTAGTGTGAGGCAACTTTGGGCAGCAGCTGTCATTGAGCGAGGACAGGCATACGTGAAGGAGACCGACGAGGCGCAATCGAGTTTTTTCACGGATTCCTTTGTAGATAAATAACATATGCTTGTTCCTGGCAGGGAACACTTTCGTGAAGTTGGCATGAAGACACACAATGCTGGCTGGGCATGGCAGCACAACTCAGGTGATGAAGGGACCAGACACCATCAATGTGGTCGCCATGCTTGGCGTTCGCAGTTCTTGCACGGTGATGCCTGGGTCCCGGCGTCCCGGCTGCGTGGCTTTCTAACAGAATGCTCCCGGATCAAGGTCTCATGGTGACAAAGGTTGCCACATAGCAGTGCTGGACAGGAGCCGGTCATTGAATCCCATTTCGCAACATTGATACGTGTGAAAAGCATTGGTCAGGACAGCATTTTGGAATCTCATGCGGTATTTTCCGAAGGAACGAGAGGCCAGGAAGTTCACCAAGTTCACCCGATGCCTTGGAGCCATGCTTGGCCCAGGTATTCACCCGATGGACACTTCAGCGCGCTGAGCGAAGTTTTTGGTTTCAGCGAAGAAGAGCCCGGGTCGCTTGCGCCAGGCAGCTTCCTTCGGCAACCGCCGACATCTCCTCCGTCCCGCCCCTTGGCAAAAGCCGTTCCGCGGGGGGGAAATACAGGTTTGGGGTTTGGGAGCTCAGGATGCTGCAGTACTTGGAGGGGTCGCAGAGTTTCTTTCGAGCTCTTGCAGGTGCGCGGTCAGGGCGCTGTTGTCAACGTGTTTTGGGCCCGGTCTTCTGCGATTCCACCCAATGTGCATTGATAGCCATGCTGGGGATCCTAAGGCAAGTTGCGAAATGAAAATTGATCTGGCATTTGTGGGAGGGTACAAATTGGCTTTGTACTCACTTGAATATGTATACATAGTACACAGACGGATTCGCGCCAGGCAGCATTCGGCAGAGAGCGCAGGTCCCAGATGGATCACGTTCGCGGTGCCTTTGGGAGATGCAGTCATGCAATCAGAGTCAGGGATGGATCTAGGTGGTGCCGCCTGGATCGGTTGCCATGACCGCCAAGGACGGCACAGCTTTTGCTTTTCTGCGCTCCCTTGTTGGTAAGCTCGTTCCATGCCGGTGTCGGCAAAGATGGCATAAACGGCAGGATGTGTTCGAAATGCGCCGCGCCCAACAAGCTGCTTCATTTGATGTGCGCGATTGAAGCTTCGCATGTGGCGATGCTACCCTGAGGCTCGTGTTTCTCCAGCAGGGCTTGGCTGACATCCTTTTTCGAGGACATAAGGCGGCTTCAGATGACAGACGTGAATCAATGCAGATGCGTACAGGTCAGGGAGCTCTGCGCCGGGCAAAGTGTGGGCATCGGGCTTGGGCAAGTAGCATGCACGACAGGCTGAAGTTGGTCACCATCACACCCGGGTAATGAGGGATGGCAAGGAGCAGTCCCAGCCAGAAATTGGTGCAGCCACCCTTTTGGTTCTTTACATGGTTTTGGGGCCCCTTCAGTACCTGGCTTTGATGGTGACTGAACTCGAGCATGCCAGAACTGTTGCACAACGAGCCAGATGCCGTGCAGGGGAGCTGAACTTGCTGAGTATCCAAGCAATGGCCGGGATGACAGTTATGGCCACGGAATTCTGCGTGCTGCAGGAAGGGAGGTTTGTGTGTTGAAACAGATTCAGCCAACTGCTTGCAAGGAGCTCAAAAAGGCGGATGTGGAAAGCCATCTGGTCAAGTGACTCGCCGTTTGATGTTCAATCTTTGCGAGAGCTTGTTGGCAAAACGAGTTGTGTTTCCCAACGTGCATTCTTTTTTCAGGCATCCAGTTGCTCGGTCTCGGTGGCGAGAGCTGCTGAAGATCCGGAACGTGTGGAAGCAGGAGCATGGTTGATCCATTTCTATGACTAGGTGGAGCGTGGCATTTCGTAGAGTGCAGGAGGGAGCGATGGAGCGCCAGATCATTATGCTACGCGATTCGCCCTTTTTCGGGGATGAGGTGTCAGTGCCCCAAGAGATTCAGAGACTCGGAGTTTCTACCTGCCGCTGAAGGTCAGCTGACTTCATGCGGCTCGTGCATCAACAAATGGAGGAGAGGCGTGGCCGACCCACTCTCTAAGACGCTTGTGCAACAGGTGCGTTTGTTCTTCCCGGAGCAAAAGATTCAAAAGGAGGCCAGGCCAAAGAAGCCTGTTTTGTGGCGTGCGGACTTTTGACTCAGGATGATCCGGGTGACGTCATGTTTCTTTTTTGTGAAGGGCTAGTCGAATTGCAGCGGGCTTAGTCATGCCAATTGAACCTGACCATGGAAGTTGATGCTTTTAGTGGGCAATTTCTTTCACACGTTTTGGTCTTGCGTGTATAGGTGTAGTCTCGAGTCTGTTGCAAAAGGACTTTCAGTTCTCCAACAGCCAGTTTGCCTCATTTGCGACATGGCGGCCCGTGCTGGAATAACGCTGCTTGACACACAGTCTGAGCATTCCAAGTTTCCTCGTTAGAGGAATTGCCAGTGACACACACACACACACACACGTGGAGTTGTGAGTTGTGATGTGCCGGGTTGGGGTTTTCAAGCATGGAAGCAGATTCCAGGCGTTGCACCTGTGTTGCAGTGTGTCTCCTCGTCGGGCCCGCTGCCGGCAGGGCTTAGATCTCAGAAGCTGAGGCAAACTGCGGCTGGAGAGAAGTCCATGCTGGAAGCTGCGGCATCCCATGCCTGCTTGCCAGGCAGGAATCTCAAGATGCTAAGATCTCTGCCAGGCTGTTGTAGGCGAAGCTGGACTCATCTCAAATGTAGAAGGGCACTGAGCTCAATTGCTCGCACGTTTCATATTTTACAGGCTTCGTGCCTAGGCCACGAGACGTGCTCACCGCCAAGACGACTTGTGCGTTGATGGTTGAACACTTAGCAGACGTTTCAGCTTGTTTCCTCGCTTGTTTCTGACTGCGCCAAGGCGCTTCACCGAATGAACATGATCGATGCGCTGAAGAGATTCCCCGAGGCTGGCGGAGATCATTTGGCCGCTGCATGACGGGGGTCAGCCCGGCGGTGGCCCATGAGTTGGAGCAACTGAGGCCAAGCCTCACTTTGAGGCTGCTGCACGCAGGCCAGCTGTGAGACTGCCTGTCTAGACATTCGGCTGTGGGTCAAAACCAATGGTACCATTTTGGGGTAGATGCACCACCCATTTTAGTCTATTTTAGTGGGGATTGGGATGTTCACTGGGCGGCTATGGGCTTTTTGACCCATGGCCATTCCTGTGAGTGACAGGAGCAGAAAAGGGACCCACGAGGCAGCCAGCCTTTCGTTTCGTTGGGGATGTGAACCTTGTTCGTTGCTTCCCAGCCAGGAAGGCGAGCAATACTGGAATATCTACAGGATGTCGCTGGCTGAGTTCAAATAGCTGGTTCGCTGAGTTGGGCGGCTTCTTGATACGCATGTCACTTGGCAGACTGTATTTTTAGATGTCTGGGCACTCAGGAAAAACAGCTTGGTTATGCTATCTTGAGTCCAGTTGAGATGTGTCCAGCCAGCAAGTAAGTGACCACGCCAACATGTTGACCTATGGCGGCCAGCTACATTGATACAATTAATGAAGCAGTTGCTTTCCGGAGTTGGCTGAATCAGCCATGCCGTCGTGCACAACTTGCGCGTCCGCAGAATGAACATGCGAGTATGCTTTTCTCAGGTCCTGCTTTAAAGACTGTGGCAGCAGGCCGGTCAAGACGATTGATTCAATTGCTGTAGGTTTTGTTTTGTGTGCGGACTTCTACCTTGGGCAGACTGGTCATTGTCCAGGTTTCTGTACTTGGTGGATCTGCACTTGGAGCGGCACATCTTTTTCAGCTCCTGGGCAAATTCTTTCACACAGCTTTCGGTTGGCTGGTGTTTGGAAACGAAAGAAACACAGAGGGCGTGCTTCGCGTGCTTGCACGAGGCGACGAGATTGTGGTGACAGAAAACACGGAGGGCGAGGATTTGTCTGCAATCTACACACGAAAAGTCGACTGCGTGAGTTGGCAGGACATGTACATACTCTACAGTGGAGCCATGGATGTGAAGGCAACAAATCCTCTCAGAGTGCAAGTATTGAACGCCGAACGCCGAGGTCAAAGGTATCAAGGTTGGAAGCTTGGATGGAGGGCTGCTTGCTTAGCACAAATTCGTCGCCATTGCATCAAGCCTTTGGCAAGGCGAGCTTTTGCATGCAAGATTTGAGCCACAATCAAAACCTGGGTAGATGAAGGTTGGTAAGGGACAATCCCAGCCACTGGTAATTCTTTATTTGCTTCTGGGATTACGACCATGTTTTTTAAGAACGTTTTTTTTTTAATGCTTGAGGATGTTCTTCGGCGAGATGGCGGTTCTTGGCCTGGCAGGGGCTCAAGACTCTTGTGACATTTGCTGCTTGCTGCGGCTCTCCAACGCAGTGAATCTGTGCAGGTGAAGAAACGATCCGCCACAATTGTAGCCAAAAGTTTGTGCGATGTGCTGCGCTCAGATGTTGACAGAGCAACTTCTTCTTCTTAACAGTCTTCCTGTTCTGCTCCATGTTCAACCATTTCTTGCTGATTGTGTTTGCCTTTGCTGTTCGTTCGTGTCTTGGGTCTAGGCGGTCAGTTGTGCCGTCAAGTTCCTTGCAGCTACCACTGGCGAGGTGCGAATCCTTTCAAGAAAGTCTTTGGAGGAGGCCATCCATGAATTCCCCCAGGACTGGATACCCAAAATTGCCAGAGCAAAGCTCCGTAAAAAAGATCTCCATTTTGCAACCACCCATTTGAGTTACACGTGTTGCTTTTCTGAGCCCACCAAAAACAAAAATTAGTTGGACACCTCCATGTTGCAAGGCAGGATCCCAGGCTCGAAGTCCCATTCGTCGCAGGAGCTCGCAAGGTTTGAGGAGCTGGCCGTCATGAGCTCAAGGCACGGCACGGCCTCACGTCCAGATTCACTGGATCCTAAGGCCACACGAAACAGGTTGTCGCTGGAGCATCGAAATGGAGGTCGAGCCGCGCCCTATATCGAAGCTTCTTTTTCGCCGTGGCGCGAGCGCAGCGCAAAAGTGTGTGAGATGTATCTACATACACGTACGGATGGGTTCTCTAAGGTTCGTCACTTGTGCAGCTTCTTCCAAGATTGCAATGCGGAGTTTGCAACGGCGATCGCTGACGACATGCAGGACCGCACTCTCTTTCGTTTGGCCTCGCGCGCGATGAGGTGACACTTCGATGACACTCAAATGGCTATGAATTTTCAATTTGGGAGCCAACGGGTCACTCATTCAAATTCACACCCAGATTAAAATCGCCGGCGTCACAGATGATTGGCTATGTATTTTTGCTCTGCTGTAGAGCAAGCGTCACACACACGCACAACAGCAGAGGCACCCTCTGTGGCATCTTGTGGTGGGACTCTGCCACTTCCTTGGGTGCATTTGCCTGACACGTGTGTCGATCTCGTAGTTTTGCTCAAGTGTTTTTTTTTTCCCCGCAATTGAGACACCAGCGCGCCCTAACATCCATTTAATTGGGTGTGGCTCAAAATTAAGTAGGAGGGGTTACGCAGGTTTTTGTCCATATTTCCACTTACCAGGGCTTCATTTTGGTCTCGGTTTTGTGAGCCACATCCATTTCTGCAATGTTTGCGGTTCCTGGTTGGCAGCTTGCGCAGGAAGATTTCATCCAAGGCCATCTTTGCTCCCAGTCCTGCGACGGAATTGATGGGAGCAGTCCAGTCGGTCTGCACCGATCCCGCTGCCCTTGCCTCTTTCCCAGCTAGCCTGCTTCTAGGGCCTGTAATCGGTGTGATTGGCTCTGTCAAACACTCTGCGACTTTCCGTCTTCTCTGGCGTCACCATTCAGACTACTCCCATTCAATGTTATATAGTATATAGAATATTTGTTTTGCCCTTTTGCAGTGCTTGCAACTGCTATGGTTCCTCCTGCAAAGCAATGCTCACAGACGATAACATGAGTGCTTTGCATGCTTACTCTCTTTTAGTTTCATAAACACTGAAAAACTTAAGGAATCAGGTGCATGGCTCCTTTCCAGTCTTTGTCCAATGTTGCTATTCTTCCTAGGACAATCCCAACCAAAACAAGAGGTTCGCTCTCAATAGCAGCAAAAGACGCGATTGCATATGTTCCGGAAAGAGTGATACAGGAAACAGTGCTTACAAACAAGTAGTGTGGATGGGCAACACCCAATGTGCCGCAAGGACAGGCTCTTCACTGCCGGCCAGGCTTCCCTGCTGCATGTTGCGCTTGCAACTACTCACTTCCTGAGTTCATGAACTTCAAACTTTTTGGGAAAACAATTTTTAGTGGTAAGTATATTTTTTTGGACTTTTTTTCACTCAGCAAGTGAGACTCTCACGTCATGGAGTCATACCGCGTTCGGCTGGCGTTATGGCTTCGGTGTGCATTCATGATTCCTTAGGTGATTGTGAGGGAGGACAGCAATCACGAGTCCTTGGCCGACTCCTGAACCCGGCTTGTGTCATTGGCTAGTCTCGGCTCGGCGCGCCCAGTTCCTCATCCACCAGGGAGCTGCAGCAGTAACCTACCAGGGCCAAAAGGTGGCGTTTGGCGCCCAGGGCGAGAGTGGCCCACCGTTTTTCCCCGGCCAGGTGTCAGAACTGAAGTCCGGCGACGTTTGTGGTGAGTTGGCAGCAGCCTTATGTCCTTCACCGAATGACGTGAATGTGAATGCATTCGCAGAGGTTGCTATGGGGCTGTCACCAGTGCCAACCGCAACTGTGACTGCCACCGATACATGCTTTGTGCAGGTTGGGCAGACATGTTTCTCCATGCTTGTTTTGGCATTGGTTGCATGTCGATGCTGAGAGGAGCTGCCTAAGCGGTCGCTGAAAGCGGTCTTGGAGCGATATCCAGAACAAACCAAGCAATTGAGGCACGTACACACCACAATTACTTGGAGTTTTTCATATATGCAGTTTGCATTCTCAACTACAAGCTTGGACTCATTTGTAGGCAAATGGCTGCTGCTCGAATGGAGTGGAAGCCAGATCCCCAAAGGAACTGCATTTGTTTCCCACATGTTTGATGTGGATTCAGCTTCTTGGCCGGCATCCACTCGTGGAGTTAGGACAAGCCTAATATCTTCATGCTTCAGGCACTCGCTGAACGACCTGAATATCTTCGAGTGGTGAGGGGCCCGTGGATTTTTCTCACGTGGCTCGTGTCCTCCTCGTGCAGGGTGCAGAACGCTCCGCTTCCGGTGGCGCACCTCTTGGAGCAGTTGATGACCCGCTGGGCTGGGAGCTTTCGAGTCCCTTGAGTCGGGTGGGAGGTACACAGGAAGGTCTGAGGAATGCCGTGAGGAAAATGCCGTGAGGAAAATGCGTTCCGGGCATGGCTTCTGAGTTCTTCTTCTGTGGCGATGAGATGCTGGTGCAGGGAGCGGAGGGAGACAGCCTCTTCTTGAGCCCCCGGCCTGATTGGGAGGAATGTGAGTCCCACAGAAATGTGGCTGTGGTTGTCAAAACCAATGGGATCCCGTTTTGGGGTAGGTGAATTCACCACCCATTTTAGTCGAGATTTTAGTGGGGATTGGGATGTTCACTGGGGGGTACGATTTGGGTTTTGACCCATGGCCACATGTGTTCGCGTGTCTCTTCAGGATCTCCACGGGCTCGGTGGAAATTCTGCACAATGAGAAGGTGATTCGTGCATTAGGCTGCGCTCAGAGATTCGAAGTCATGAGGGGCAGCTTTGCATTGGTCCAAATCCTGGGGAGTGTCAGCCTGAGCACTTGAGCGCATCAGCATCTTGCGCGCTAGGAGCTGGTGACATGGTTGGAGAACTTGGCGCTTTAGGCACCAGCTTTAGAAGGGAACAGGGTTCCATAGAGGCGACTACCCGGTTGGTAGACTTAAACCCAGAGGTTCATCCCCAAACAGAGGAGCACTGGGTTTAAGTCTATTTTAGAGTAGTCAAACAGTGGAACCCTGAGAAGACATAATTTGTTTCTAGTTACACTTCTTTGAGCACGGCTGGCTAGGTGTCTGCTCTACTCGGACAACCACCGTGCGCTGCAAGGATGGTTCGCTGACATGCTCAAACGTAGACTCTTTCCGCTCAACCATCTGCAGGACATTTGCGATGTCTACATCTTGGCAAAGGCGCTTGTGACATGCTTCAGTAATTTTGACAGTGGTTTCTGAGAGGCTGCTCTACAACAAGTGTATTGGTCTTAGTGCCGCAGCATTCACGATGGCATTGCCCAAACTTGCATTCATGTTGCTGATGCAATTGGTGCTGAGGCTGGCTCTCTATCCAAGCGCGCAGGCAAGCTTACTGTAACAAAGACGCTGAGTCACTGTTGTGCCTATGTATCTTGCCAGGATCCCCTGCGGAAGCTGGCCACTGTCCGCATGCGCAGGTGGGGAACGACTCTGCCCTGATTTGGCCGCGATCTCTCTCGTTGCCAGTGATGTGGAACGGATGTCGGAGAAGCACGTGCTGCTCCACTGTCCACTCTTTCAACAGAGCAGCAGGCCCGGTTTTTCAATCTTGATCTTCACGGTTTCGAAACCAAAGCGCACATATTGTTTGGTTTCGAGGAAGTTCCTGGACAAGATCTCTGAGCACATGGAGGACGATTTTCCAATGGATGTCGGGGGTGGCCCCGGGCCTCGAGAATTTTGCTTGCAAGGACCGCCTCTTCATGGAAGGAGAGGACCGAATGAAACGGCTTTTTTTTGAAGAGGCATCCATGCAGATGGCACTCAAGAAATTGGAGGATCTCTGCAAAGAAGGCGAGAAGGGCGACACGATGTTCATCCTCGTGCAGGCTCCGAGCGCGCCGAAATGTATGGGCTTTTGGAAAAAGGCCAAGCGTCGGATGTAATCACCAGCGCTTCTATGAGCATTGGGCAGGGATTTCTTGATGATCCCTTCCTGGATGACAATCAACACACAAACAACACGTGGGATTGTCATCTTTCTCTCTGAAAACCAGATGGATGAGCGCCCCTTCATTTTGGGCTCCAAGCAAAGCAGTTCCAATCCGAAGCTCAAAGCTAGGAGCCACCAGTGGCAATTTGTCGCACTCATGATTTCAATCGGGTCGCTTACATGCCGCCAGGGAGTCCTGAATGTTTGCGTGCTAAAAGATGTCGCTGCCCTAGCCTTGCTTATTTCTCGAGAGCTTGTGTTTGACCGGTGGGTTTTTCTCAAGCTGCTCTTGAGTGGAACGCTCATCGCGAGGGACAGAACATCAAAGTGAATGAGCTCCACAAGGGCAGTGTGATCGGAGAAATTACCGTGACGGGCTCAGCTTTCCCCAGTTCATGGCAGCATCTTGGCGTCTTTTAGCCGTCCGGTTCGTTAGGTCGTGAGTTTGTTTTTCTTCTTTCGTTTTTTTTTTTTGCGTTGGTTTAGTGGTTGAGTGTCCGAGTTGAACCCACGAAGCGTTAAACTTTTGGCATCCGAAAGCGGACGGCCCAATGTGAGCCATGGGACCAACACGAGTGTGATGCCAAAGGTGCTCGGCTTGGCCAATCACCGGACTGCCACCCTGACAGCCCAGCAGGAAGGGCTGAGGAGGCGCCAAAAGCGCTTGGAAATACAGAGGGATTGGACAGGTGTGCCTGGTCCAAGTGCTGCACAGACCCATTCTGATGAAGTGAGCCGTTTTTTTCTTTTTGCTTCAATGAGTCCAGCCAAGTTTCTTGGCCTAGGTTCTATTGTTCTTTGATAGGTACCTCAATGAGTTCCCTCGCGAGATCGTGACCTTTCAGGAGGCGCTTGCAGTTTGCTCCCATTTGGGCGTGGCTCAAAATTAAACCCCTCCGGGGCAATCCGCGGGTTTTGGGTTCCCATGTTTCCACTTGCCGATCGGGCGCTTGCCACGTTGGAGTTCCGGGTTTTTGAGCAGCGATGTCACCGGGCCGTGCGGAAACTTTCTGAGGTGGGAGCCTCACGGCTGGCGAAAAGCGGCGTGAGCAAAAGCACCCTGTTCCCGCAGCAGGCGAGACCGGAAAAGCCGAGCCGAGGTAGCCAGAAACGCCGGAGGGGAGGGTCTTTAAAGATGGGTGGGTGGCTCGTCTTTGTTTGATGGTACCTTTTGTTCGGATGGTGTTTAAAAGGAAACCACCGTTTTTGGGGGACCCACCCCCGATGCCGGCAAGGTGCTTTTCAAGGATTGCAGCCCGCCTTTCCTTGACGCATTGTGTGGGCGGCCTAGCTTCCTGCATGTACATGTCACACAGTTCTGGAGCAACCGGCTGACGTGCTGCAACGATCAAGCTTTTCGCTACAGGCAAACAGCTGCAACGGAAGATTTGCTTTCCTGGACAAGTCATTGTGGAAGAGGGCACAGAGAGCCAGGACGCTTGCATAGGAGGGAAGCAGCAACGTGTGGCTTGATGACTACTGTGGGTGGACGAAATCCACTTCGCACCACTTTGAAACCATAGCAAACCATTGTTTGTTGGTATTTACAGGGGAAGGATCACCACAGGGTATTTTAGGTGGTGCAGGATTTCGTCCATCCAGAAAATTGCCAAACAACTAGTCATGCTTTTCACCCACCGAGGAAATGTATGCCATTGCACAGGGTGAGGCATCTGTGCCCTGGCTGCAAGACAAGACACCGCATTTCTTGGAATGAACCGCAGTACTATGGATGCGTGTGTATGGTTGAAACCGCTCCGGAGCAAGCCACCCCCTAGGTCCGTATGTCTTTGATGGTGTTTGTAGGACACCAAGAGGAACAATTCACCATTTCAGGGGCAGAGACTGACCCCAGAAAAGGGGCAACCATTTTAGTGGGTAGAGGAACAGGCCCTAAAGGAAAGACACCACCATTTTAGTCGGGGTCCCCTCAAAAACCAGGCACAACCCAGAACCCCTACAACATGACACCCCCCACTCTCGTTCGGGTCCCCCAACAAAAATATGACACCGACCCGGTGGTACCATTTTGGGGTAGGTGCACCACCCATTTTAGTCTACTTTAGTGGGGATTGGGATGTTCACTGGGGGTACGATTTTGATTTGAAGCCATGGCCAGAAATGTCATTTTTACCTTCTGGCCATTAGGACAACCAGCTCTTGAAGATACTCAAGCTCTTGAAACCGCTGATTTGTGTATGCCTTTCAATGGCCAGGTGGAGAAGGGCGGCCAACGTCTCGGAGAGATCCAGCAAGGCTTCGCCTTCGGCGAGATGGCGGTGCTGCGGCTCACCTCGGGCCAGCCGGTGACCATCAAGGCGCGGAACCGCCGGGGGTTGGACCGACTTGGTGCATGTCTCAAAATGGGTTGGTTTGAAGGGAGACAAGTTGTGCATCGTTCAACATGGGTTGGCTTAAAGGGAAACCCACAGCGAGAATGTGCTTCGTGTTTTTTTTGTGCATGCCTCAAAATGGGTTGTTTGAACGGGAGACCAAAAGGACAACCACAGCGAGAATGTGCTTCATGCTTTTTGGTGCATACCTCAAAATGGGTTGGTTGAACGGGAGACCAAATGGACAACCACAGCGAGATTGTGCTTCATGCTTTTTTGCGCATCCCTCAAATTGGGTTGATTGAAAGGGAGAGCAAAAGGACAACCACAGCGAGAAGGTGCTTCATGTTTGTTTTTTGTGCATCCCTCAAATGGGTTGGTTGAACGGGAGACCGAAAAGACAATCACAGCGAGAATGTGCTTCATGCTCTTTTGTGCATCCCTCAAAATGGGTTGATTAAAAGGGAGAGCAAAAGGACAACCACAGCGAGAAGGTGCTTCATGTTTGTTTTTTGTGCATCCCTCAAAATGGGTTGTTTGAACGGGAGACCAAAAGGACAACCACAGCGAGAATGTGCCTCATGTTTGTTTTTTGTGCATCCTTCAAAATGGGTTGTTTGAACAGGAGACCAAAAGGACAACCACAGCGAGAATGTACTTCATGCTTTTTTGCGCATCCCTCAAAATGGGTTGGTTGAACGGGAGACCAAATGGACAACCACAGCGAGAAGGTGCTTCATTGTTTTTTTTTGTGCATCCCTCAAAATGGGTTGGTTGAAAGGGAGACAAAAAGGACAACCACAGCGAGAAGGTGCTTCATGTTTGTTTTTTGTGCATCCCTCAAATGGGTTGGTTGAACGGGAGACCAAATGGACAACCACAGCGAGATTGTGCTTCATGGTTTTGTAGTGCATCCCTCAAAATGGGTTGGTTGAAAGGGAGACAAAAAGGACAACCACAGCGAGAATGTGCTTCATGTTTGTTTGTGCATCCCTCAAAATGGGCTGTTTGAACGGGAGACCAAATGGACAACCACAGCGAGAATGTGCTTCATGTTTTTTTGTGCATCCCTCAAAATGGGTTGGTTGAAAGTGAGACAAAGAGGACAACCACAGCTTCAGTGCTTCATGTTTTTGTGTGCATGCCTCATGGGTTGGTTTAAAGGGAGACCAAAAGGAAAGCCACATTTTGTTGTTTGGTATTTTGAGACAAACGCAAGTCAATCCGCTAGATGCTTATCGAGTTTTCTTTTCAATAGCGGTGCCCCGCTATGGAGTGCGGAGTGGATGGATACTCCCACATTCTGAACAACCCAGGAATAGAGGTTGAGGGCCCGCAGTGAAATATCTTGTATGTGTCTCCAAGCAAGCAAGTTGACCAATGCCAAAAAAGCCAACGGCCACGCGAAGGCGGAGAGAATGTGTGACTTGCAATACTTGAACTGCTACGCACCTTGGTCATGCATAGATTGTGGGACAGATTCCTTCACAAAAGAAGCGCCATGACATGAGAGCAAGCATGTTGGCAGACATTCATGATAGACAAGATTGTATGTGCTTCGCCTTAGGATCTGGAAACCCTGTTGGAGAGCTACCCACGAGAGAGGGAGCTCCTTCCTTAGCTTTTCAGATGCAGGGCATCTTCTCATTTGTCCTTAGACGAGGCGTTTGCTGAAAGTCGTTGCGTTCATGATGAGAGAGGACCTCTGGGTTTGCGCAGCCTCTTCGTCGCAGCGCTTGCATGGCTAAGTCGCAGCAATGCCTTTGGCAGGAGCTTGCGGAAGTGACCGATGAAGAGGTTCTGGGAGAAGTTCCACTCCTCGCATGCATGGGGGAAGGCTTCATCAAGCGGTTGGCGGCACATTTGCAGGCCTGGATGATTCTATTGTGCCGGTGACAAGACATGGCAATTGTCAGACGTATGTGTCAAAGGCCAATTTTCACCCCTCTTTCATTCGGCCAGGTGAGCGTCGTCAGGAAGGCGTCTAGAAAAATATCTACCGTGAGTCAGGGCAAGCTGCGCGTGTCACGTGGCAGGGAGAGCTTATCAAAGGCAAGAAGGAGGAGCTCTTCTTAGTGCTGCTCCAAGGCCAGAACGTGAGCCTTGAGCGGCGAGTCGCAAGCGACTTCGCATTCTACATGCCGCCAAAAGCGGCCCCCCCCCATTTTTTCAGCTCGTTCGTTTTGGTGACAGCCGCATGGTTGCAAGCAGCGCATCCCGGCGCCAAGTTGATTCATGTCGGTGCATCAGGCAAAGCTTGCGTGCAGATCGATGGTATCACTCTCCGCGAGATGTGCGAAGGTGGCTGAACTGAGCTGAGCTGCTTGGGTGCGTCTGCTGTTCCAGGTGAGAGCTATGGCGAGGCCTCGGCATTGGGCCTTGTCCCATGTGGCGACAGTGCAGAAGTCAGAGCTGCCCGGATCTTATGCATTGCTAGGCAACGCCACTTTGTTTGGTAGCAGCGATTTGGACAGTCAATGTGCTCCAGAGGTTGAATCTGGAACGGCAAGCTGGGTTTGTTAATCGAAGTTGCTGGTTTGTCAATGTGCTCCACCAGAGGTTGACACTGTTCAGGTTGGTTGAAAGTCAGGCAGTTCGCCTCCCTTTCGCTTCTGTTACTAGCTTCCCGGGCAAGACAAAGACAGGCAAAGACAGGCAAAGACAGGCAAAGACAAGGCAAAGACAAGGCAAAGACAAGGCAAAGGCAGAGAGAGACAGAGAGAGACAGAGAGAGACAGAGAGAGAGAGAGAGAGAGAGAGCCTATCTTCACAAACAGGGCAACATCCCATGTTGTGAAGCACTGAGGCGTTTCCTATTCCACGTGCATCGTAAGTGCAAACGACAAGAGCGCAAAAGCGGTCCCCCATTGCTGCTTTCAATCCTGTTGTTGCACAGCTCTTCTGGTGGAATTCGACCTATGTCCGCTTTGCACACGCTTGCGCTGGACATCTTGCTGCTGCAACCCAACCCATCTCAACCAGACCAAAATCAAGGATTCTCGCACCAGCATCTTCCAAGGTCAGCACCCAAGCAATTCACGCAGCGACCAAACGACCTGCCTCACCAAACAGCACCTTTCAACCCAGCCACACAGCAACCATCCGCAGATGCAACTTTTGGCTGTGTGACAAAGTCAAAGAATGCTGCCTTGTGCATCCCCTTGCCTACGAAGAAGTGTGCCTGGTCAGCGGTGCCTTGTCACCTTGGCGTTCTTAACGTGTTCAGGAGGAAAGCGCAGTTGGATTTCGTTTGCTACGCCAGCCGTCGCAGCAGCAAGGTCTCAAGATGTTGCACGCCACAAAATGACAAGAATAAAATGAAGTAGCTGAGAGGGTTACTTGGTGCCGCGTCAGCGGCGGAAGGCTCTAAAATGGGTCTTGGAATTGCAACATGCGGCTGGTCCACATTGACAAACAGACCCGCAGCAGCTTTGCTCAGAAATGTTCGTGTGCTCGTTCATGAGTGCTTTACGTATCCTTGCCTTTGGTGCGCTGGGTCGGTTCAGATGCGTGAGCCGGGATCTGACGAGTGGTTGCTGATCACTGGTGATTCGATTGCTAGCGGCGGGGGGCTCTGCAGCTGTGGAGGCCAGGCCCAAAGCTCGTGGCTCACATTTCGCCACCTTGTGCTGGGTGGCGGATCTTGTGGGGGCTCTGCCAATTCCAAAGTCTCCAGGACCCGTTCGGTTTGGGCACTGGCCTTGCTCGGCCCCCGCTGTCGCGGCGTGCTCCAGCCAGCTTGCAAAGGGCGGCGGCGCCGGCGTTGATGATCCCCGGCTGGGTCCATCAAGGGAATCCTTTTCTGGTTTCCCTCGGCTTTACTTCAGATTCCAGCAAGCGAAAAAGGAGAGCGGTTGCACAAATGGGTGATCGTACGCAACATAGCCTTGAATGCTCAACCCGCAGCTTTGGATTGGCAAGCTGTGGAAGTCGTCTAGTCAGGCCTCGCCTATTACGTCCCTATTCTTGCAAGGCGCGGTAGTACGAAGTATGGGAGATCAACACGATGACGCTGCTAAGAACGCACTTTGGAGCAATCCAGAGCCCCATTCGCTTTTGGCGGACGTCGAAAGACAAGGATTCTGGAAGGCGTCCATCGACCAGATAGCAGCGCGTGGAACCTGATAAATTACTGGGGATACAAGTGGACACATGCGCCAACACTGCGCCGTGTGTCCCAAAAACACACACACACACACACCAAACTAACAACAGCTCAAGCATCGCAATGCCGGGGGTGCTTTTGAGCAACCCTTTTGAGAATTGGCCTAGACGAAGTGCCAAGTGCGGCGGCAAAAGCAAGAACACGTTGGAACAAAAATCACCGTAGGCCACGAAGGCCTTCAGCTTTGACCAGGGTCCTGGAGAGAGGCATCCTTTCCAGACACAAGATAACCCCTCCACACGCTAGCGTCGGATCTCAAAGATGTGAACTGCAGATCACGCGCAAAGATGTTTGTCACTCATGACCAGAATAAGGCGGCAGGATCTGTGAGCCTCTACTTGTGGGTTCCCAAGGCAGGGGAGGGTAGGCAAGTGCGTCAATAGAAGCAACACCTACCTCAGGAAGCAGTGCAGCGTGCCCTTCATGAAGGTGCTTGACGCTTGACCTTGCCAAGTTTTCTGAATTCAAGACTTGAGCTGAATGGACCATTGCAGATATGGGTGACATGCCACGACATTCGAAAGGCACATTGTTCGCCTGAAAGGCGCCCATGTGCGGGACAAGCTGAGAGGCCAGGCTCCTCAGAAAAACTCAGAGACACTGTTAATCTCAGGGTTTGGGTTGCGCGCAGGCACGGTTGTGGTACCTCCAGGAATCCACAAATCAGTGGTCGCCTCGGGCACTTGTCGTTGTTTGGAGCCACTCACTGCCCCTGGCGCAAAAACGATCTAAGCATGGGGAGTAGAATGGGATGTCAGTGCCGAATGCCTTGCACTAGGCTTTGGCAAGCAGCGCTCTCAAGCACATGAAATTCTCCGAGGCGGAATGACCCATTCATCATGTTGTGGCAGATTTGTCCTATGGTTGTTGACGATGCAGGACCAGATTCACCAGTTGCTGGCACGGTTGGCTCAGTAGACTGACAGCCATACTGCTGTGTACTGAATTGCTTGCCATAGGTGCGAGGAGTGCTTCTGCATGGCCGACAAGGACGAAACACGCTTTCAGGGCTGGCACTTCACCATGGTTTGGTCGTGTCGAATGGACATGGGGCATAACCTATGGCTCCATTTTGGGTGGATGAACATCGATTTACCAGCTTTTTTGATGTTCAGGGGTACAGGGTTTTGACCCACAGCCAAGTATGTCCCACGCAATGTCAGCTCATTGTGTTGAACCGCGCCCTTGCATATATGCCACTGCGACAGCTTGCTTCGAGCAGGAGATGCTGTCCATTCGGCAAAGCATCAAGCAGATGCTTTTTATGCTGTCAGGCAGGGAAAGTGTAAACTGCACAAAGTCAAACCATCTTCCCGTGGCAAAGGTAAAGCAAGCTATCAAAAAGGCCGAAAGCTCAGATAGCTTAGGCTTCCCTGGTAGCTAGAAATTGAGACAGCTGCTTGCACTTGGACCATGCTACACCAAGGTGAAGAAAAGCTCAATCTCGTGTCGAAGCCTTGGAGACATGGCTTGTACCAGCATACCGATTGCCTGAAGAGGCCTGGAGGTTCCTTGGTGCATTTGTGCCGCACTCAGAAGTAGCAACCTGAAATCTGTTTAGCATTCCGAGATGACTGATTATGCACGGTTGCGAATGCTGTTCAACGAAACTTGTGATGCTTGATAAAATGGCACTTGCATTCTTGGCTTAGGAGCAAAAGCACACCAAGCCTTCGTAGCCCAGTGAGCCTGGCCCGAGTTTGAGACTTTTTAAGCGCCTGTTTGTGAGACATGCATACATGGCGATGTGTTGGGTTGCATCCCGTTGCATTGCATTGAATTGCATTGCATCGCATTCCATAAGGGTACATGACTGCATTACATTATGTTGCGTTGCTACATGACGTTACATTGCACTACATTGCACTACATTGCGTGATATGGCATTCACACATATATGTGCGCTTCGATCAGCCTTGCCAAGCTGCTGGAATGTCAGGTGATTGCAACTACCAACTGCAAGGCGCTTGCGCTGTAGAGCTTCGGCATTTTCCCGTTGACATCAGCTTGACCTCCTGTGGGCCTTTCTGTTCATGCACCTGATCAGTACCTCCTTCTGAACAAGCGCGTGTTCCTGGAATTCATCAAGGCGCAACCTGAACAGGAGACTGCATCAATGCACGGCTCAATCTGTTTACCCGGACATGTCAGGAAGCTGTTAAGTTTCACATGTCGTGTGCTTTTGCTCAAGGGTGTGTAGTAGCGCTCGCATCGTGCAATGGGGGCAGATGACGACACAAGGCAGGGGTGTTTGATGATTTCCTGCTTGTCAGAGCGTGAAGAGCTCGACGGCAGGGCTCGCGATGACGGTGAAGCAAAGCTCTTCATTGGACAGTTGCATGGCCGCAGAACCGTGCTTCCTTGCTCCAAAACCGCTCCGAGCTTTGGAGGTTAGCTTTTGAAGCAGAAGAAGGCGGGCTGGGGAAGTTTGATTTCACCATGACGGAAGCTTCCCAGGTGACGTGCAGGAGAAGTTTGGACGATATGGGGAGATTGTGAGTGTCCGCGCCTGAATCCTTCAGCTCTCGAATTCAGAGTGCACTGGTGATGCACTCCAGTGTGTAATGCTGTTGCTGTGTGTTTCTCAGCGTTCAGGGTTCAGTGCTGCTTGCGTTGAGCGGACGTGCATTTTTTGGCATCACACCTTGAAGCGCTTTAGGTTCAAATCATCAAGGACAACTCGACAGGAAAGTCGCGTGGTTACGGTGCCTTGAATGAGATGATGAAAGATGCACACCAAGTGCTCTTCGTTTCTTTCAAGGGTCGGCACTGCCAGAGTGTAGATTCACCCTGAGGCTTCATCAAATTTGCAGACCCTGCTGACGCAGAGAAGGTTTTGAGGACCATGGATGGTGCTGAAATTTGTGGCCGGAAATGCACCTTGTTTTGACTACGCCTGGGTGTGTGAAGCGCGGAAAGCAGAGAGTGCTTGTCGAACCGCAGAGTCTGTTTCATGGTCCTGGGAAGTGGCCCAGGCAAGCTAGATCGCGCCGGGGGCCGGGCACGCGCGCCGTCCGGTCACTCAGTGAGGGCAATTCATTCGGAGAGAGTCAGAGAGAATTGATGCAGATGGCCACTGCACAGGACCAGACATGATCGGGATGACCGCCGTGCTCCTGCACGGCGAGACGGAGGGACGCTTGTTGACACAGAAGCCGAATTCTTGCCCTATGCGTCACGGTTGAACTAGGAAGAAGCATAAACGAAAGTGTTCGCGCTTTCGGTGTTGCCAAGTGAAGCAAAGGAAACCGCTGGAGCCGGAGAAGTTGTTCATTGGCAAGCGACTTGCACGCAATTGGGCAAACACCAAGTTGGGCGACGAGCTGTGAGAGCGCGAGAAGTCCGAGACGCACAGCTCTTGAGCAGTATCCCAGGCTCAGCTTGGATGCCTCCGAGGATGGGCAGCTCGCTCCTGCGCGATGAAATCCGCGTCTCGTGCCAGGATGAGATCCGCGATGCCTTCAGAAGAGCCGGGGACGTGCGCGTCCAGATCATCCGGGAGCGCGACACCGGGGAGTCCCGGGGCTTTGGCTTCGTCACCTTCCAAGATGCGGCGAGAGCTGCGGAGGCACTCGCGACAGAAAGCTTGCAGAAAGCGACAGGGGGGTGCCAGTGCATGTTCTCCCGGCCTACGTGCAGAGAGCAATCTCACTTGCGGAGATGAGCACCTGGGATGTGCCGCTTCTTGCACTCAAATTGGGCTGGACATGGGGGTCAACGCAAAAACCAACCAACATGTCCCACGTGGTTTTGGGGAAACATGTAATATTGTCCGGGGCTCATGTGTTTCGCCTTTGGCGGTTCGCTCACATTTTTCACCATACGACCTGTGAGGCCTTTGGCATTGAATGTTAAGCGCTTTCCAGCTGTCAGCGGTGCCGTGCTGGCCAATGCTGGCCGTTGGACTTTTGACTCTTGCAAGCAGCCCTTGGAAGCTCGTGCTTCGCGCGTTTGCTTAGCCAGGCTCACCAAAACATAATGTAATACATCAGGTCAAGCATGTGAGATACGTTATTCGTTGTTCAGTAAACTAGTTGAAGCACCACCCCTGACCAGGCCCTTCGGACTCTGCAAGGAACAGAGATCGCTGGACAAGCTTGCAGACTTGAGCGTCCCGGGCAGAAGTCTGGCCCAGGAGGAGGCGGCGGAGGAGGGGGAAGGCTGGAATTGACCAAGTATGTGGTTTGCATATGTTAAAATGCTGATCAAGCTGAGCTTGGATTTGGTGTTGCGCAGTTTCACACCTCAGGCAATCTTACTCTCCTCGACGAGACCGACCCCGCAACAGCCGATCGCGGCCCCTTGATCATATCGCGTTTTGATAGCGCTTTTGGTTTGATTATGTCCAGTTACTTGATTTGCCGTGCTTTTCGATCTTGCTTGATGAGCTCAGCAGATCAGGTCAAGAGGGCGAGGTCCAGACCGTCACGACTGGGACGGTGACAGGAGGCGTGTTTGTAGGGTCGCCCAAGGCAATGTCGGTCCATCATTTTGGTCGACAAATCCTCCCCAAAACACTCCCGGCTGAAAAGTTGCGAGCTGCAGACACAAGCTTTGCGAGCAGCGGGAGAGACAGCAAGCAGCTCGCATATGAAGTATTGCTGGTGAGTTGACATTATTCGAAACTTTGGAGCTTTGCGATCGCAACTACCTCAAGCACTTGCTCGTATACAGTGGGAGATCGAGTACACTGTCTTTCGACCAACCCCTATGACCAGAGGCAAGCTGGCGGGAGCGAGCTGAGAAAGGAAAGGGACGGTTCATCTCTTCATGCCATGGAGACGCGGCCGAACCCTTTGGTACCCTAAACGAGACAAACAAATGAGAAGACAATTGAGAACGAACTAAAAGAAAATAGACATTCTTTTAACCATATAGTTTCTTGATTACTTTATTGTTGTCTCAGGCTGGTCAACAAATTGCTTCATGTATTGAGAGGGAGAGTGGGCCTACTTGCTAGGCGTCTTTACATTTCCAGTTGAAGCTGAATGTCAAAAAGAGATTGCAGGAGGCTATTGATGTCCGACTCTCTAGCTTGCACATTCTTCAGGTTCTTCCGTCGCGATTTGCACGTGCAAAGACTGCCGAGCTTGAGAAATGGACGCTGGGAGCGAACTTTCGATGTCAGCCTGGCATAAGACGCGCCCTGTGCGTGACCCTGGGACTCGGTCTACGCGTCTACGCGTCTGGAACATCCACGTTGCAACCGCGCAGCTCTTTGTGTCCTCTGCTTCGATTTGGTCTTGTGAATCAAACCAAACCTGTTAAAGATGTACATTCCACAAACAGCAGGGCGGTTGAGTAAGCATGGACGCTTAGCACAGACCCGGTTTGACATTCAGTGGATATCATTTGTTTATGTGGGACATTGTCAGACCTAAAGCCCCCGAATCGGTCTCCATTTCTGCCAGACTTGGCGGTGGAATCAGGCAGCCGAGACGTGAGCGGGAAGTCTGGGATGAACCTCGTGAGCGCCGGCGTGGTGCGCTACTGAGACCCGTCGATGGCTTGCTGGTTCTCAGGGAATGCGTTGGAATGACCCCCCCCCCTCCCCCCGAGAAAGAAAAAAAGGAGAGGCAGAAAACCCATCCAGCTGGCGGATTCCTTTCGGCATCTTCCAAAACGGCCCCTTCCATGTCTCATGTCCCGGCGCTCGCCTTGGAGCCGCGAGGCCGCGAGAGAGGCGAGAGGCCTGAGGAGCGGGATCGAGAGCGCGCGGAGCGAGAGCGCCGCTCTCGCCGGGAACGCGAGCACCGAGATCGGGCTGAGAGGGGCAGAAGAATAGAAGCCGAGCAAGACGAGAGCAGCCTGGCAAGGGAAGGCCAGACTTTTGGGGCATATTTTGGTTGGTGTCTGTCGGTGTCTGTTTTTGTACATATGGGCCATATGGGTGTGTTTTTTGAGGGTGAAACCCTTGTGCGTGGAGCCATTTTTTGGGTCGCCTAAAAAAGAAACATCCATTTGAATATATATATATATATATATATCTACACACTCGCAGAATGTCTATACGTATGCATGTAGGCATTCATTTCTGGCAAAGCCCACTCCGCACACCCAGGTGATTCTCGTGACTCGCGCGTCGAGCGTGAAGACCACCGCGAGCGCCGGTCTCGCACACCTGCGGATGGTTTACCTCGGCTGCCTGACTTGCAGTCCATCTTTTTCAGACATCCGCAGCATAAGTGGCCATGGGTCAAAATCCAAGTTGTACCCCCAGTGAACATCCCCATCCCCACTAAAATAGATTCTAAAATGGGTGGTGCACCTACCCCAAAATGGTACCATTGGTTTTGACCCACAGCCAAGTAGCTTAAAGACAGGCGGCATTCTCAGGATAGGTGGCTTTGTTGTTTTGTCAGGAAGAGCGAAGCGATCAGTGCAGCGCGAAGTGCCTATGAGGAGGGGGATGTCTAGTTCAAGCAGCTGCTTAGCCAAAATGCTTGTATGATCCTGTTGCCCTTAGGATGCGTATCATCGCGTGCATATGGCTCGGTCAGAGGCAGATGCCGCCGAGGCTGTGGTGCCACAGTTAGACCGTTTGGGCATCGCAGTGTTACGTGTTTCGTGCGAGGCCGCGCTGAAGAAGATGGAGAAGGCAGCTGCCCATGCAGTGGACCGCAAGGTGGGCATTTGTGAAGTGTTTACGCCCAGAGCCTCAACCTTGACCTTGAGGTTGCCGAGGACACTGACCGCATCAAGCAGGATTTGGGGGACAAGCTGAGCCGCAGCCTCACCGCCGTGAGACGAGTGGCACTGTGCCACGTGTGGTCAAAATTAAACCACCAGGAATTGGACCCCAGGTTGCAGTCCATGTTTCCATCGGGCAAGCCATTTTGGGGTTTCCCTATTTTTGACACCCACAGCCAAGTGTGTAACTTGCGGCCCCCTGGCGGCGAGGCGACCTGAGAGCGGCGGCAAAGAACGCCTTGGCTTTGATCCTGGATACCGCCGAGCTCAAGTTGCGGGAGGAGCTGCAAGAGAAGATCGCTCAGCTCCGGAAGGACTCGTTTTGTTTTTTGGGCGCTGGAACCCACAAATCGGATTTGACTTGCTGCGCTGGAACCAACAAATGGGATCTGGAACCCACAAATCGGAGTCTTTGGATTGTTTTTGGTGGGGAAGGACGCTCCCTTTGCGCTGGAACCCACAAATCGGATTTTTGCGCTGGAACCCACAAATCGGAGTCTTTGGATTGTTTCTGGTAGGGAGGGACTCGCTCCCTTGCGCTGGAATCCACAAATCGGATTTTTGCGCTGGAACCCACAAATCAGAGTCTTTGGATTGTTTTTCGCTCCCGTTGCGCTGGAACCCACAAATCGGAGTCTTTGGATTGTTTTGTTAGGACTACGACCTCAAGGCCTGGCAGCTAGGAGCAAGTGGTGCAGCTTGCTCGTTGAGCTTGCGAAGGTTGAAGATGAACATGCGAGACTTCGCAGAGTTCATGAGGAGGAGGAAGAAGACGTAGAGAGCAAGGCGAGGCAGAATCGAGTGGCACTATCCAATATGTTTTTTTGAGGCAGATGATGTTTTTGGAGCGTCCACGCT
>CAUJNA010000773.1:62500-100000 GCA_963377175.1 Effrenium voratum
ACTCGCCAAGACCATGGTACCGGTTACCTTATCCGAAGGCGAGGTAATCGCGCAGTCAGGCCAACCTGATGACAGTATGCACATTGTGGCTCAGGATCGGGGTTGTGCAAAGCAAAGACGACATGGAATGCAATGACTATAGCTTTGAGACAGTTAGTTTGCGCACGAATATGGACATTCCGTCAAAGCGGTGCAGCTAGTGTTGGCAGGTTTGCACGTGTTTTTGCTCAGGGGTCCCTTGGTGCCCCGCATGCCTCAGCCTGCTAGGGTGACGTCATACTTGCGAAAGACGAGTTTTCTGAACAAGCAGCAAGTCGTGGAAGCTATTTTGGTGCTGAGTGCTTGCTGGGCAACACGCCGCACAAGAGATCAGCAACAGCGAAAACCACTTGCCGGCTTTTGCGGCTGGACCGCGCCACCTTCGATTCTGTCATTCTGGCACAGACGCAAGAGGATGATTCAGATGACGATGAAGAAGATGATGGGGATGGAGACGCCTGCTCACCCGGCGATTTGGTCAACATGTTTGTCTTGTCAGACAGCACAGGCGAGTCTGCAAGTGCCTCGGTGAAGACTGCAGCGGCGCAGTTCAACTATTGCTCTGGCAAGACCTGCGCTACGAGCCGGACCACCGTGTATCGATTTATTAGATCTGCAGCCGAGATCAAGAAGATCGTGGCGGCAGCCAAGGAGAGTCGCGGACTGCTGGTTACCGCTCAGTTGGCAGAGCACGAATCACAGCTGTGAACTAGAATGCATTGCATGGCGCACGATTGTGACTAAGGTTTACACACTCATGGATCCCAAACTGCACAAGGCAGCAGTTGAAGAGTGCGAAACACAGGGTGTCGAGTGCCGCTAAGTGGCGAAGCACATGCTTTGTGTGCCTGAGTGCTTGGCATGCCGCATTTTCTTGCTTTGCATTCACTCTGCTTGTCTTTGGATTCGAGTTGTCCGGCCAAGGTATCGATCTGTGGGGGCCTCTGCTGACATCGTTGGAACGAAGATTTGGCGCCGAACGGAGCGGCGTATCTGGGCGACGGCAGATAGTCAGTGATGAGTATATGACCATTGCCGGGACCTTATGATGAGAACCGGCGGAAGGATTCCAAGCAAACAAGGAAACCATGATACCAGCCACAAGGTGTCGATAGGCATGTCAAAAGACCTGAACCAAGCAAAGGTCATGATACCAGCCCTCAGCGCAGGATTCTGGACCTTCCGGTTCCTCCTGTTTGTTGACTGAGGTGAAGGCAATCGAATACACGAGGAAGGTGGACGACGGAGTTTCTGGCCTATCATAGGGGATCCCTAAAAATTACTGGTGCTCACTTGGTTTCCTTTTTAGCTATCTAGAAAGGGGCTCCCGATTTTGAATACTCATGCGCATGTTTGGCGAGCGTTCCTAACATGCTGTGCATGACCACCGAAGGTTCTGCCAAATCTTTGGGGCGAGTGCGACATCATGCTCATCGGGCCATCTCGTGCTGGAAAGACGCCGTTGTCCTTCTATTTGGCCCAAAGAGGCTACAAGGCGGGTGTGTTTTGCAATGACCACAAGAAGGACCTGACCCGGCAGGTTGCTAACTATCCAATTGTGCCAGAAGAGGAACCGCCCAAGGACCTAATGCCGAACCAGTCGAGGCATTTGGTGTCGTGTGACCGAGAGCAAGGTTTGTATCGGAATCACGGTAGCACGACGCCAGACTTATCCCTGAGGAGCTCTTTCAAATAGACCAGCAGAAATGCTTTGCTCTGCAGATTAAGCCAGAGCGATTGCAAGAGATCCGCTTGCTGGCAGAAGTCAGTTTGGATATTGACGACAGACTGACTGGCCAAGTGTCGGATTTGCATTTGCACTGAGGCACGGCGCGAATGAGACAGTTCAATCGATCCAATACGCGATATGCGAATGCGATGCTTCCCCTGATTTGGGCTAAATTCTCGGCAGCAGATCCTCTGCAAGTGACAGCTGAGAGCCAAAAGCCAAGGAATAGCATCCGGAAGGAAGTCAGTTGGATAAAAAGCTTCTATTTGTGCCTTGGGCAGAAATGGATTCCAACACTGGAATTGTGAGCTGCTGCACTTGAGGCGGAGAGGTCCAAAGTGGCCAATCATTGCAGCAGCCTAAGTTGATGCGACGTTTGTGTGTGCCGTTTTGGCAATTCTGAGGGTCCCCTCGTTTTGAGACCAATCCTTTGTCTTGCCATGCAAACCAAATCCGAGCAATGCGACCTGAAGGACACGACGGACTCGGGCGTCGTTGAGACTGCATCGCGGATAATGGAAATTTTGGACAGGCGAAAGGCGACACCAGCAGACTTAGCACACGTTGTAAGCAGGATTAGGCATTCAATGTCAGAGATGTCAAGAATCCTGTTTGAGTTGGGGTGCGATTGTTCCCTCTCCGAAAACAAGATGCACTGTAGCGCTGTGCAAGCACTATGAAATAGCTTTGTGTGGCATTGCAGCATGTTGTCCGTGCCAGGGGGACGCACTGGCCGCAGCCTACCAGTCGACAGTTTCCATGTGAGGTGCATGTCGCATTCTTGCAAATCGATTAGCTAAGTGGTACAGATGAAGCTACTTGTGTTTCAACGTTGCACGCATGCGCTGGAACCAAAAGATGGCCTGCATTGCAATGCAGCGATTACAGCATGCTTGCAAGATTACAACGGAGACCAGTTTATGTGCCCATCCAAGGCAAAGTCACCATGTGAATGGGTTGCTGCCTTAGTATGACGTGGTCATGCATGGAGGTATCAGAAGCTTGCAGAGTCTTTTTGTCAGTCTGTTTGTAAAGATTTGCAGGTGGCCTTTGGTGGAGGGACTGCGGCAGGTAAATGCCATGCGAGCATTGCAGCCACAAGCAACTTCCAGGCGAGGAGCAACTTAGGAGGGAATGGCGCACTCCTTGCTGCGCACTCGACTAGTGCGCTGTTGATCATGCCTTGTTTCATCAAGCAAAACCGCCCGTTTTGGATTGTGTTGCAGCAGGATGGCCGCAGTAGACCTTGTGCTCTGCTACTGCGGCAGGCGGCAGTGCCTTGCAAGTAACATGTCCTGGTCAAAACACTCCTTTGGGTTGAGTAGGGATTGTCATCGACGCTTTTATTTGTAGCGGGATAAGCAAAACTCTCTATCATGTTATTCTACACCATATTTTGTTGGCAAGGGTTCCTTTCAACGAAACATGGAAACATGACCCAAGGAGCTTGGATCAGGGCATTGATTGGCATCCATCACACGGATGAACGCAGGGACGAGCGCATTGATTGGCTCCGCGGCTTTCACAAATTGCCATGGCGGCAGGAGGACAGAGGACAAAGCAATGATTTGGTGCATAGTGACAACCAATGGCGAGGATCGCCTGAAATCAACGAGGTCGTCTGTGTCCTTGAGGAGCCAGTTTAGATCGTGATGTGACATCTCAGAGAGCTAGCACGTAGGATCTACCACAAATGCGGTTCTGCATTTGAGGAGGAGCGTGATGAGACTTGGTTTGGACTGGCGATTTGAAGATTTGTTTTTCTTTTATGTCAGTGCTGCCTTGCTTCTTCTATGCTTTTGCCCTGGCTTTGGCTTGTTACATGTAAAGCTTCCTAGTCCATCCAGACCTCTGCCCCTCGGCTCCGAGCACCTGAACCCCCCACCCCGAACCCCCGCGTAGCCCATGATAAGCCAAAGCCAAATTGAACCTCAAACTTATCTTCAGTGTCCTCCCTGTCAATCCGGAATTCAACCCCAATCCCACAAAGTTGTCCAGTTTGACCTTTTCCCCGAAACAACTCCGACTCATTGCTGACAAAGAGGAGAAGAGCAGATAATTCAAGTGTCAAAAGGCAATGGACTATCAGACTGAACACATGGGGGGCAACCTTTTTGCTTTAGTTTACTCGCAAATAAAAGTGGACCGACACGATTTTCCCTTTTGCAGCCAGCAAGGAAGAGCGCCAGCGTTTGATTGCAGAGTGGTCAAACCTGTTCCGCACTGTGGAGGCTGGGGCTGCGCCTTCGCCTTGTCAAAGAACTCTTGAGCGCCAGGTGCGTTATTTTGATGACAAAGTGCGGGCAGACGATTGTTCTGCATACTTGGCTTATATTGTGGACGCGGGCTTAGCCTTCGAGTTGCTTGGTGCAGGAGTTACAGTTCGGCGTCCGAGTCGGTGAGCTAAGGACAACTACGATGACTTGCCGGACTTTGCTGTTTTTCTGCATGCGGATGCTCCTGAGGCAGGCTGTCGGATCCAGCTTTGGACAAACGAACAAGCGGGGATACGGAGGGAGCGGGGATATGGGGGGATTCCCTTGGCGCCATGTCCCATATTGGTTTAGCTCTTCTTGACTTCACTGCCCTGCAGCACATTCCGACGGTGGACCTACTCATGGACACAGTGTTCGCAGCTTCAAGGCGCGGCATGTGGCTGTGGGTCAAAACCAATGGTACCACTTTGGGGTAGGTGAATTCACCACCCATTTTAGTCGAGATTTTAGTGGGAATTGGGATGTTCACTGGGGGTACGATTTGGATTTTGACCCATGGCCATGTAACAATTGTGACGCTGCGCAGTGAGTGTCATGTTCACGAAGCCTCGCAGGGGCTACCTGCCCGAGGATGTGGGGTTTATCCACTTGGCACATAACTATGTCCGACATGACTGTCCAGGCAGTGCCTGGCTGGCGATGTTTGCCCTTGTGACACAAGATCGGCAAGCGCCATACAGGAAGCACTGAACGATGCCAAACGCCAGATGCTTTTGAAGTAGCTCAGCTTTGGAGGACCCTGACTCACTTGGCCATGGGTCAAAATCCAAATCGTACCCCCAGTGAACATCCCAATCCCCGCTAAAATAGGTTCTAAAATGGGTGGTGCACCTACCCCGAAATGGGATCCCATTATTGGTTTTGACCCACAGCCACTCGTGCATTTGCCTGAGGGATGCCGTGCGTTTCCCATCGCAGGAAAGTCTTTGAGTCGTCGGTTACTCCGGTGATGTCGCAGGCAGGAGCCGTGCTCGCAAATTTTTGGGGCTCCCCAAAGGTCTTGAGCTGCTGAGAAATGGCTGTGGTTGTCAGGAATGCGGCAACCCCAAAATGGCTTGCCCTGATAAATGGAACCAAAGACTAAAACCAGCGGTCCGATTCCTGGTGGGTTTATTTTGACCCATACCGACCCAAATATTGACTCCACGTGTAGCCAGGCGGGCATGGACCTTGCTCATTGCTTGCAAGATTCGTGAGAGCAATCAGAACATGCATATGGCCATGGGTCAAAATCCCGTACCCCAGTGAACATCCCAATCCCCACTAAAATCTCGACTAAAATGGGTGGTGAATTTAATTCACCTTCCCCAACATGGGATCCCATTGCTTTTGACCCACAGGCATATTGCAGATTGAGTTGCAGGACATCCCAGATTTCAATATGGGTGTGGGTCAAAAATAAAACTACCAGGGGACCGCAGGTTGTAGTCCACGATTCCACTTACCAGGGTTCCAGTTTGGGTACCTATTTTTGACCCACATTTCAATCTAGAGGCACTGCTTGCTTCTGCTAGGGCGACCTGAACGGCTACTGCTGCGCGGGGGGCCTTGGTGGTGGTAAAACCAGCGACGATCGACTGCCATCACTGCAGGTCCAATTTCTGGTGCGACGCGAGCGCATACAGCTGCGTAGCAAAGAGTTCTACGTTGGCGCCCTGGATTTCTATGAGAGTGCTGCTTGATTTTCGCCGGCCGAGGTGCGCGCGCTGGCATTCTTTGGAGCACTCAGCTTGGTGTTTACCGCAAGTCTTGTGTGCTTGCCTCAAACCAAGGAAACTGCCGCATCGTATCACGCGCTGTTCCCTGTGGGCAAGGCAGGCGAAGCTCTTGTATCTTGTTCGCAGTAATCCCATGCAGATTGGATTCACAGCGTGCAGGTGGTGTGGACTCCTGATACTCGTGGTCGTACTCCGTGCCAGCTGACCATGTGACCTTGGGTTGTTTGTGTGCACGTGCCAGCGTCCGTGCGTGCGTTTGTGCTTGCTTTGTGTGCGCGCGTGTGTGTGTGTGACCTATGAACAAGCACATGGTTGTCTCTGTGTGTGTGTGTGTGTGTCTGTGTCTGTGTCTGTCTCTGTCTCTGTGTCTGTGTCTGTGTCTGTGTCTGTGTCTGTGTCTGTGTCTGTGTCTGTGTGTGTGCCTGTGTGTGTGTGTGTGCATGTGTGTGTGTGTGTGGGTGTGTGTGTGTGTGTGTGCATGTGTGTGTGTGTGTGCGCATGATGTGCGTGTGTGTGTGTGTGGGTGGGTGTGCGTGTGCGTGTGCGTGTGCGTGTGCGTTTGCGTGTGCGTGTGCGTGTGCGTGTGCGCGTGCGCGCGTGTGCGCGTGTGCGCGTGTGCGCGGGTGCGCGGGTGCGCGGGTGCGCGGGTGTGCGGGTGTGCGGGTGTGCGGGTGTGCGGGTGTGCGGGTGTGCGGGTGTGGGGGTGTGCGGGTGTGCGGGTGTGCGGGTGTGCGGGTGTGCGGGTGTGCGTGTGTGTGTGCGTGTGTGTGTGTGTGTGTGTGTGTGTGTGTGTGTGTGTGTGTGTGTGTGTGTGTGTGTGTGTGTGTGTGTGTGTGTGTGTGTGTGTGTGTGTGTGTGTGTGTGTGTGTGTGTGTGTGTGTGTGTGTGAGTGTGTGTGTGTGTGTGTGTGTGTGTGTGTGTGTGTGTGTGTGTGTGTGTGTGTGTGTGTGTGTGTGTGTGTGTGGGTGGGTGGGTGGGTGGATGCGTGCCTGCGTGCGTGCGTGCGTGCGTGCGTGCGTGCGTGAGTGCGTGCGTGCGTGGGTGGGTGGGTGTGTGTGTGTGTGTGTGTGTGTGTGTGTGTGTGCGCGTGCGCATTTGTGTGTGGCGTGGCGCTAGCTCATTGCTCGAAAGATTGCGGCGCGGATACAGCCCGCATGGCCAGATCAGGTACTTTTGGCACGTCATGTTTGGCGAAGAGATGTGGCTTCCGCGCCGGCACAGAGATCAACGTCTGCAGCTGTCTGAGACTGCTTTGTCGGAAGGATGATGTCCGCCATGTTTGCCACAATCATGCAGCAAGGAAGCATCCAGATGAATAATGGATTTGCGGCAAACGCAAGCTGATTGGCCAGTTGCAGTGTTTTGACTGGGTTAGCCATGCCAATTCAGGCCTTTGTTCATTCGCATGCTGAACATCGAGGCAAGATCGGCATTTCGGACGCAATGTGGCATCATGTACGCGTTGCAGGCAGAGGCTGTTGTGGAAGCCCAACGTGGAGAAGATGGTCTCTCCGGGCGTGCCATTCAATTCACAGGCGTGGACATATGTTTGCTCAACTTTGTGCGATGAGAACCTGTGTGCTGTCTTTCTGCGAGATATTGTGACTCTGCAATCAACAAGGCGATAACACTGGTGCCGATGACGCGTGCCCCTGCCTGCTAAGCAAAGTGTGGCATTCAGCGCATGTGCCGTTTGGTCCGGAATTTTGCAAGGTACTATCGTTTGCAGAGCTTGTTCGTTCCATCTCCAAGTTGAAAAAATGGATCGCGCGCAGAGCTGGATTGCTGATATTGTTGCTTTGGAGCTGCGCACACAAGGAACATGCACAGTTGGCCAGCTGAATCGTTCAGGCAAGGGCGCCTGCCACACTGAGACAGATGTCGGACCGCATTGGGGAGTCCTGCTGGCACAGTTAGCTTCACGGAATTCCAAGCGGAGGGATTTTGGCAATCGCAGGTTGCCACTTGCCAAAAAGCCCTTTCTCCGTGTGGGTGTGGGTCAAAATAGGTGTCCAATCTGGAACCCTGGTAAATGGAAACATGGACTATAACCTGTGGTTCTGTGGTGATTAGAAATTTGACCCATACCCGTATGTGAGCTACATGGAAGGTTTGCTAGAACCACAGTATCCCCTTGCTCAACTCCCTCCCTTGCCAACAGCGCACCCCTTTGCCGCCCTGTGTCTCATGGATCCCACATGTGCACTTTGCCTTGGCATGTCAGGCAATGTCTTCATGCTGCCAAGGCCGCATTGAAGGCAAGCTGTGTCTGTGTGTGAATGGCGTTTTTCGCCGAGATCTCCGTTGCCAGGACAACATGAAGCCTTGGGACAAGCCCAAGGTCGCGAGTCTATTTGTGTGCCTCAGATGGCTTGTGGCCTCTTTTCACAGGCCAGATTTGCAGCAACCTTGCCTGGAGCTCCCAGCAGTATGCAGACCAGTCGGCGCCTTTGAACTCAGCCGAATCTGACACCCGCATGAGTGTCAGGTCATGTGAACAATGCGCCCATCAAAGTCTGGAGCCAAGAATGGCAGTTCGACAGGATGCCCTTTTGCATTGTGAAGTTGATTTGCCTGATGTTGATGTCACGTGTGATCAAACCACATAGACTCATGTGGTATCCATGGAGGTTGCCTCAACCAAGAGCCTTTCTTCACATGAGGCTGGTAAATGAGCTTTCGCTTCATTGAATAGCTTCCTCTGTTCAGGTGCCCAAGAGGACGCGCTGGGACTTGTTGCAAAGCAAAGCTTTCTTGGTCCACGCTTGTGAGCCCCTGCGATGAGATCACCTGTCGGTCCACAGAGAGAGTGGGCGAGAGTGGCAGAATTGGCCTTCAAGAGACATTGCATCATGCTCCGGTGGTTGTCAAGCCTCCAAAAAGGCGCCTGCCAGGTCTTAAATGAAGGTCAGCAAGGGACAAACCCAGCCATAAATAGGTGCGTCCGCCTTTTGACTTCTTTCATTGGTTTGGGTATACCAGGTTTTGATGATGACTCAGGTCTTAGAAGGGGCCTCTTGCTTGGATGGGCCTGAATTCAATTGTCAGCCCCCAAACGCTTCGAGCGCTCCATCCCTCAGGAGCCTGCCCAAAAAGATGGATGATCTGGACAAGCAGGCAAGCATCGGCACGTGATAGTGCGTAGTAACCATCCTGAGTCCGTTTGTGTCAAGCAGGTGCGAAGGCTGTGTGCGTGTCTTTGTTTGATGATTTTCATGGTTCCAAATTCACAAACATTTCGGCACCTGTGTAGCCCACAAAAGAGTTTAGCAAGACTTCCCTCGTGTTTTTCCACCAGGAAGCGATGTTCTGCAAAGACATGCGCCGCTTGACCCTTACGGCCAGAGCCTGTGCAAAGGACAGGGCGATAGAGAGACCTTCACGTTTTGACTGCGCCAACTTGGGGGGTTGATCAACAGGTCGGATGAACATAGGATGACCATTAATCCCCCGCAGGAAAAGTTACACAGGGTCACAGGAAAAGTTTCCCCAGAGTCACTTTGGGGCGCACGGAATATTGATCAACCCCCACTTCTGATTTCAGACAGGATGCCATGCGTGAGCTCTTCAGCCTGCGAAGCCAAGCGGATCACTTGCGGGCGCAGCTGAAGAACATGGCAAGCGGATCGTTGGTGCCTCAAAACCACTCCGATCAAGATGTCGCCATGATAACTACAGAGACGCTGTGATAGTGCTTCTTGCCAAGGCCGAAGGCAGATCTCAGCTGCTCAGCACAATTTCCCAGCAAGCAGTTGCACAAGAACTTCCTTATACTCTGCCATCCACGCAATGCATTGCGCAAGCAAGATTACTGTGTGAGGACCCCTTGCTTGCATGCTAAGCTGGTTGGGCTTTGATGAGTTGTGCTCTCTGGTGAGGTCTTTGTGAGTGCAGGCACACGTCTCCGTGTTTTGTTTTGCATTTGCAAGTTCAAGGCTTACTCCCCAACCATACCCTGTGTCAGCAGAAGGAGTACATCTCTGGATGTACCCGCCTGCTTGCCTGCCTGCCTGCCGTCCCATTTGACTGTCCGTCTGATTGCGTGCGACTCTGTGGCTGGCGTGGCTGCGTTTGCCCGTATTCGCAGGTATTTGCTTTGCGTTTGCTCGCGCTTGGATTTGGTTGGGTATGAATGCCAGGAACGCAGTCCTCTCCGTATCGCAATCCAATTATACTGGGAGTTGCTTTTTGCGCTTGGCTTGTTTGTTCAAGCAGCGTCTCTGCGTGTGTGCATTAGTGGCATTTTACCTGTCATGCAGCTTGGGGTTCGACACATGTCTCACGAGAGTCGCTTGATCACTGCTGCGCCCCCTCAGGCCAAAGTGCGCCGCAGGCAAGATCATGCATGTCACCGTTTTTTTGTTGGAGACATCAACTCGTGACATTGTGTCAGACAGCGTGATTGCATTTGGTTCACCAAGCAAAGTCAAATAGCTGCAGACAATGACTTTCAGCTGCAGGACTTCCGCCGAACACGCCACGGGTCGGGCCTGTCAGTTTCTGTAAGCCTCGCTAGATGACGGACCTTGTTTGACTGGGTGGACATTCAGAATTTGACATCAGGAGGCCGTAAGGATGCCAATGGCTTGCATCAACCTGTTCGAAGATCAAGCTTGCCGAGGTTGCCAAGATCTCCAAGATCTCCTCGTGTGATGACCGCACGGTAGGGTTTTGAGCGTGCAAATGTGCTGTGTTGCCACTGCCAAGTAGATTGGTGACGTTGTCCGCTATTAGCCATATTTTTGGGTGCCGGGACGGCAAAGATTGCCGTTGAGATCGCACTGGTAGTCGATGCAGATTCACAGCTTCGCAAAGCGAAGCAGCTGTTTGCTTCGACTCATTCCCATGATAGGCCTAAGTCAAAAACACCACATAATGGCCATGGGCGCTTGCTGTGTTCGTCGTTTTGGCAGCTTTGTTTGTCCTGCACAACTCTGCACGCTTTTTCCGTGACCCGCGAAACACCAGGCTCCAAAATTTGAAATGATTGCACAACCTCGTTGCAGTCTTCGACTCTCAAGGGCTAGCGCGTGCTTGACCAGAAGTTCAGCCCAACTGTCGAAGGGTTTCGGAGGGTGCCACATGGCCTTGCGTGCGGCGCCATGCCTGACAGGGGTGCTCACCAGGCCTGCCAAGGGTGCCACTCCGCCGGTGGGCAAAGCTGGGGTGAAGCCGGCAAGCTTGAAGCGTGATACCATGAACACGTGCAGTGCAATGGATCGGCTCACTCGTACTTTCAGCTTGATTGGTTTGCAGTACCATGCATGTGTTTGTGTGTCGCAGACATGAGCCTTGGCCCCTACGCTTTCATGGCAATCAGTCTTTGGAGCACACAGTCGACACGCGAGCGAAAGCGCCTGAGCACCTTTTGCCACACAAGTAGCTTCCAGAGCTTGACATTCCACTTGGCAATTCGTGGAGGTTCCTGTGAAACAAGGCTATTGCCAGTGCAACTGAGCGATGCCTCGCGCTCTCTCGGAGATGGGATCGATGCGAGTGAATGGTCTGACGGATCTCCATGGCTCTAGAGACGTTCGGATCCAATATGGGAAGTGAACTGCCATGGAGCATCAGACAGCTACGGTGGGTGCTCTAAATATTGCAAGTAGGGATTGCAATATTCTGGGTGAATTATAACGACCTCACCCCAAATGGTGGTTTATGTGGGGTTGGTGAAATATTATAATTCACCCAGAATATTGAGTTGGCATCCACCATAGCGGTAATGAGATGAAGTCGAGTTTGTTGAATGGCTTCCAGCGCTGAGGACTCTCTGGCACTTTTGGGACCGATTCACAGGCGTTTCTTGCGCACCATGCGCAAGCTGCACTACGTGTGTCGTCCCAGAGACGCATCGCTTAGCCCGATTTGGCAAGAAGATACCCGGCTCAAAACGAGGAAGCATTCTTCTGGTCAGCGCCCCAATCCCAATGGCTCTTTGGCGAGAGTCAAAAACAGAGAGGCTATCAGGGTTCCTTTCAGGACCAGTTCCTTTGGGGGTCCCCATTTCCGCTCGTGGAGTTTATGTGTCTGCGTGTTCCAATTTGCCAAGGATTCGGGCCAACAAGCCCGATGAAGCGATGGATGTCTCACTGAGTCAGGGCTCTGACATAGCAACGTCTTTCATGCGCTCCTCGGACGGATTTGGGGCAGACGGCGAGCTCACGCCGAAGACCAAGAAGTCAGCCCTGGAAGCCATGCGAAAGAGTCTCAATCGATCGGAATACACGCCAAGAACGCCGCGAGATCCAGAGCTGGAGGATGAAGAGGACCCAGAAGAGCAACTGCGCAAGCTGCAGAACCGCTTCCTAGATTCTGCCAGATCCGGTGATTTCCGCGGAGTGGCGGAGAGTCTCGCAGAGGGCGTAGATCTACATTGCTGTACTGCAAGAGGTCAGACTGCCTTAATGCTTGCTGCAACTTCGAGAGGGCAGAATGCTCTTCAGATTATCAGCTTCCTGCTTGAGCGGGGCTCTCAAGACACACGGGACGGCATGAGCCATCCCTGTAGACTGAGGTGTCGAATGCAACTCGAGAGCGTGGATCACTTCGGTTGGACGGCCTTGCTCCATGCATCTCGCAACGACATGAAGGAGGCGGGGCGTGGAGATTGAGCCTTCTTTCCCAAAGAAAGTTGACATAAGTGTCCTATTTGCTGAACAGAGCCTCACAATCAAAACCCGGGTAGTTGAAGCTCAGTACTGGGTTGGTCATTTTGATGCCAGGTTTTGATTGTGACTGACATACTTTCCGAGGCCGTTGAACTTCTTTTGCAGAGTCGAGCAGATGTACAATCCAAGTCTATGGATGGCCAGGCAGGGCGCTTGCCGCTAGTGCTGGTGTGCTGGTGTGCTGGTGTGCTGGTGTGCTGGTGTGCTGGTGTGCTGGTGTGCTGGTGTGCTGGTGTGCTGGTGTGCTGGTGTGCTGGTGTGCTGGTGTGCTGGTGTGCTGGTGTGCTGGTGTGCTGGTGTGCTGGTGTGCTGGTGTGCTGCTGGTGTGCTGGTGTGCTGGTGTGCTGGTGTGCTGGTGTGCTGGTGTGCTGGTGTGCTGGTGTGCTGGTGTGCTGGTGTGCTGGTGTGCTGGTGTGCTGGTGTGCTGGTGTGCTGGTGTGCTGGTGTGCTGGTGTGCTGGTGTGCTTTTGCGCTTTTGCGCTTTTGCCGGGATTTGCACTGAAAACACCTTTGACCCCAAACTTGTGTTCTGTTCCAATCAAGGTGTTGCCAATGAAGCACAGTCGTTTCCGTGTCTTCAGGTTTGAGCTTCAATCCGAGCATCCTGTTTCCAAGCATCGTTGTGAGCACTTCACATGGCCAGAACGCCGCGATGCTGGCAGCCACCGAGTCTTGACCTCAGCTTGGACACTGCACTGAATGTGCACAAGGCAAGAACTGACGTTCGCCATTGAGGTCTGGTGATGACCTAGCCACGCACCTTCTAGGCACCTGTTTCAAAGTTTCAGATATTGACTGTGGTGCACACATATGGCCATGGGTCAAAATCCCGTACCCCCAGTGAACATCCCAATCCCCACTAAAATAGACTAAACTGGGTGGTGCACCTACCCCAAAATGGGATACCATTGGTTTTGACCCACAGCCATATTCCGCCTCACGAGCTGACGGGCTGACGGGCAATACAGCAGAGCTCTCTTTCCACTTCGTGAGTTTTTTGTATGCGGAGGCTGCCGAATAGGCTTGGAGCGCAGCGATCGCCGGGGCTTTACTTTGCTGTGTCTTGGCAAAAGAAACGGCTGAACCCGCTGAACCTGCTGAACCCGCTGGCAGCCTGTGGAAACCTATTTCGCTTGCCAGGTTTTATGCCGTGGACCATAGCCGCAGCTGGCTCAGTGTTATTTACACGCTGACGCGACACAGCCGGCCACCGGGCACCTGGCCCTGCCCGTTCTGTCACTTCCCTTTCCGGTAAGTCCGGTGAGTAGATGTTAAGATTTAAAAATTCCAAAAACTTTGAGATTCTATTGGTCTCAGATTTGAAGACTTTTGGAATTTAAGGTTTCAATGGTTTAAGAATTAAGGGTTGAAGATTCAAAGATTTAAGGTTTTTGAAGGTTTTAACAGCCAGGCCATTGCCCAGCCATTTTCCATCCATTATCAGATTTCGAAGGCTTTAAGATTCTATTTGTTTGTGAGATTTTCAGATTTGGCGACTTTCGGAATTTAAGATTTTAAGATCTTAAGATGTCAAGACTTCAACATTTCAAGATTAAGAGTTTAAGGAATTTAGAATATAGCCCGGATTGAAGGAATTTTATTATATTTTACTTGTTCATGAATTTAAGATTTTCAGATTGCACTACTTCGAGATTTAAAGAATTTAAGTTTTTGAAGCTTTTAAGATTCTGAGATTTTAAGAGTTTGAGAATTTAGGAATTTCATATTTTAAGATTTTAACATCTGAATATTCAAAGACATGAGGGTTTCTGTCACTTCCCTGTCCTGTAAGTCCGATGAGTAGATGTTAAGATTTAAAAATTCTAAAACTTTGAGATTCTAAGGGTCTCAGATTTGAAGACTTTCGGAATTTAAGGTTTCAATGGTTTAAGAATTAAGGTTCTAAGATTCGAATATGTAAGGTTTTTGAAGGTTATAACAGCCAGGCCATTGCCCAGCCATTTTCCATCCATTATCAGATTTCGAAGGCTTTAAGATTCTATTTGTTTGTGAGATTTTCAGATTTGGCGACTTTCGGAATTTAAGATTTTAAGATCTTAAGATGTCAAGACTTCAACATTTCAAGATTAAGAGTTTAAGGAATTTAGAATATAGCCCGGATTGAAGGAATTTTATTATATTTTACTTGTTCATGAATTTAAGATTTTCAGATTGCAATAGTTCGAGATTTAAAGAGTTTAAGTGTTTGAAGCTTTTAAGATTCTGAGATTTTAAGATTTTGACAATTTCGGAATTTCATATTTTAAGATTTTAACATCTGAAGATTCAACGACATGAGGGTTTTAAGAAGTCAAGATTCGAAGACTTGAGGATGTTTATATTTTCAGGTTGCAAGATTCTATCTTCTAAGGTTGTAATGTTAAGATCTTAAGGTTTCAAGATTTCGAAAATTCAAGATTAAGAGTTTAAGGACGTTAAAATATAGCCCGGATTGAAGGAATGTAATACTTTAATAATTTAAGATTTTCAGATTTCAAGTGTTCGAGGTTTAAAGAATTTAAGTTTTTAAAGTGTTTTCAGATTCCGAGATTTTAAGATTGTAAGACTTTAGGAATTTCATTTTTTAAGAGTTTAAGATCTCAAGATTCTAAGACATAAGGTTTTTAAGGTTTGAAGATTCGAAGACTTTAGGAAGTTTTTAGATTTCCAGATTTTAAGATTCTAAGTTCTAAGATTTTAATTCTAAGATTGATTGTTAGATTTTAATTTGAGATTTTAAGAATCTAAGACTTTAGGATTTTGAGATTTCAATCCAGGCCATTGGGGACAACATCCCCAGCACCCCCCCCGCATCGCCAGCATGCATAACATCATTCGCATCATCCGGGATGATGCTGGCAGTGCTGGGGGTGTTGTCCAGTATTAGGCACCCCCTAAAAATGCTCGTTTTTGGACTCGTTTTTGGGCGCTCGCTTAAACCAATCCGCGAATCCTTCGCCCCTTATAAGGGCAGGCCCAGCACAAAACGTATGCGCATGGTCCGCGCATGGTCCGCGCATGGTCCGCGCATGGTCCGCGCATGGTCCGCGCATGGTCGGCGGCATGGTCGGCGGCATGGGGCGCGCGGCCTTTTACCTGAAGGCAAGCCCTAACAGGCTTAGGCCTGCGGCCCGATCACGTCCGGTGGCCGGATTTACACGCTGACGCGACACAGCCGGCCACCGCGAACCCCGTCCCGTGCTTTCATCTCCTTTCCCTCTAAGTTCTGCTAGTTCTCGGCTTTACTTCCTTCATTTATTTTGAAGACTCCTATTCGCATTCCTTTCCCTTTTCGTTCCCGCTCCCTTGCATTTTCCTGCAGCTCGGTTTCTCTCCAGTGCCCTCTTCATTTTCGTGAAATTCCTTTGACTTGCATTTCGTTCACTTCCAGTCACTCCTGTTTCCTTGCATATCCCCTTCAGCCCCCCGCATCATACAGGATGATGCTGGCAATGCTGGGGGTGTTGTCCAGTATTAGGCACCCCCCAAAAGCGCTCGTTTTTGGACGCCGCGGGGAGATGCTACAAAAAATCGCCTAAACCAATCCGCAAATCCTTCGCCCCTTATAAGGGTCCGTAAGGGCTGGCCCAGCGCAAAAGTTCTGCGCATGGTCGGCGGCATGGGGCGCGCGGCCTTATACCTGAAGGTAAGCCCTGCGGGCTTAGGCCTGCGGCCCGATCACGGCCGGTGGCCGGATTTACACGCTGACGCGACACAGCCGGCCACCGGGCACCTTGCCTTGCCCGTTCTGTCACTTCCCTTTCCGGTAAGTCCGATGAGTAGATGTTAAGATTTAAAAATTCTAAACACTTTGAGATTCTAAGGGTCTCAGATTTGAAGACTTTTGGAATTTAAGGCTTCAATGGTTTAAGAATTAAGGTTTTAAGATTCAAAGACTTAAGGTGTTTGAAAGTTATAACAGCCAGGCCATTGCCCAGCCATTTTCCATCCATTATCAGATTTCGAAGGCTTTAAGATTTTATTTTTGGTGAGATTTTCAGATTTGGCGACTTTCGGAATGTAAGATTTTAAGATCTTAAGATGTCAAGACTTCAAAATTTCAAGATTAAGAGTTTAAGGAATTTAGAATATAGCCCGGATTGAAGGAATTTTATTATATTTTACTTGTTTATGAATTTAAGATTTTCAGATTGCAATAGTTCGAGATTTAAAGAATTTAAGTTTTTGAAGCTTTTAAGATTCTGAGATTTTAAGATTTTGAGAATTTCGGAATTTCATATTTTAAGATTTTAACATCTGAAGATTCAAAGACATGAGGGTTTCTGTCACTTCCCTTTCCTGTAAGTCCGATGAGTAGATGTTAAGATTTCAAAATTCTAAAAACTTTGAGATTCTAAGGGTCTCAGATTTGAAGACTTTCGGAATTGAAGGTTTCAATGGTTTAAGAATTAAGGTTCTAAGATTCGAAGATTTAAGGTTTTTGAAGGTTATAACAGCCAGGCCATTGCCCAGCCATTTTCCATCCATTATCAGATTTCGAAGGCTTTAAGATTTTATTTTTGGTGAGATTTTCAGATTTGGCGACTTTCGGAATTTAAGATTTTAAGATCTTAAGATGTCAAGACTTCAAAATTTCAAGATTAAGAGTTTAAGGAATTTAGAATATAGCCCGGATTGAAGGAATTTTATTATATTTTATTTGTTCATGGATTTAAGATTTTCAGATTGCAATAGTTCGAGATTTAAAGAATTTAAGTTTTTGAAGCTTTTAAGATTCTGAGATTTTTACAGCATCACCCGCATCGCCAGCATGCATAACATCATCTGCATCATCCGGAATGATGCTGGCAATGCTGGGGGTGTTGTCCAGTATTAGGCACCCCCCAAGAAGCGCTCGTTTTGTGACTCTGCGGGGAGATGCTACAAAACTCCTCAAAAATCGCTTAAACAAATCCGCAAATCCTTCGCCCCTTATAAGGGAGGGCCCAGCATAAACGTATGCGCATGTTCTGGTCATGGTCCGGTCTCATGGTCGGCGGCATGGGGCGCGCGGCCTTATACCTGAAGGTAAGCCCTACCGGGCTTTGGCCTGCGGCCCGATCACGTCCGGTGGCCGGATTTAAGGGCTGCCGCCCAGTGCCGCCGACCCCTGGATTTAGTTGTGGTTTTGGAGCCACAAAAAACAGTGCCCTGGGTTTTGATTTCTTTGGTTTCTTTTCGGTGAAATGTTAGTGGCCCCAAAAGGCTAATCTTGTATTTCAGGGTTTTGTTTGCATTTTTGAAGACACGAACAGGGACTGTGACTTGCTGGGCAACAAATGATCCCTATCATGATCACTATCATCGTAGCATCCTCTGCATCACCAAGGGTGCCTAGCGATGATCATGACTATGCATCACTATCGAAACGGCACCTTGCCTCAGATGCCATTTGTGTCATTGAGATTTGGAGTCCTGCCTTGATGATAATCATCACTACGCATCATTCGCAGCATCTGTGGCAATCATGAGGATAATCATCACTACGCATCCCCAGCATCTCCAGCAGCGATGATCACAATCATGACTACGCATCACTGTCGAAACGGCACCTCGCCTCAGATGCCATTTGGGTCATTGAGATTTGGAGTCCTTGATGATAATCATCACTACGCATCATTCGCAAGAAACCAAAGAAACCAAAACCAAGGGCAGTGTTTTTGGTTGCTCGAAAACCACAACTAAATCCAGGGGTCGGCGGCACTGGGCGGCAGCCCTTGAACAAGAATGAGATGATGATGAGCATCATGATGATGATGAGAAGAGCGATGACATCATAATAAGGATGATCATGATGATGATTATGATGATAACTATCATCGTAACGCCCTTTGCATCACCAGTGCTGCCTAATAAGAGATGATAATGACCGTGATGATAATGATGACAAGGATGAGGACTGTGATGATAACTATCATCGTAGCATCCTCGGCATCACCAATGCCGGCTACTAAGAGACGATGATGACCATGATGATTACGATGACAAAGATGAGGGCTGTGATGATATATATCATCGTAGCATCCTCGGCATCATCAGTGCCGACTAGCAAGAGATGATGATGACCATGATGACAGTGATGATAAGGATGAGGACTGTGATGATAACTATCATCGTAGCATCCTCTGCATTACCAATGGGGTCTAACGTTACTTTTGAAATGCGTATAAGAATAAGAATAAGAATAAGAACAAGAATGAGATGATGATGATCATCATGATGATGATGAGAAGAGCGATGACATCATAATAAGGATGATCATGATGATGATTATGATGATAACTATCATCGTAACACCCTTTGCATCACCAGTGCTGCCTAATAAGAGATGATGATGACATCCTCGGCATTACCAGTGCCGGCTAATAAGAGATGATAATAACCATGATGATAGTGATGATAAGGATGAGGATTGTGACCGTCGTAGCATCCTCTGCATTGCCAATGGGGTCTAACGTTACTTTTGAAATGCGTATAAGAATAAAAGAACAAGAATGAGATGATGATGATCATCATGATGATGATGAGAAGAGCGATGACATCATAATAAAAATGATCATGATGATGGTTATGATGATAACTATCATCGTAACACCCTTTGCATCACCAGTGCTGCCTATGATGATGATCATCATGATGATGATGAGAAGAGCGATGACATCAAAATAGGGATGATCATGATGATGATTATGATGATAACTATCATCGTAACACTTTGCATTACCAGTGCTGCCTAATAAGAGATGATGACATCCTCGGCATCACCAGTGCCGGCTAATAAGAGATGATAATAGCCATGATGATAGTGATGATAAGGATGAGGACTGTGATGATAAGTATCGTCGTAGCATCCTTTGCATTGCCAATGGGGTCTAACGTTACTTTTGAAATGCGATGACATCATAATAAGGATGATCATGATGATGATTATGATGATAACTATCATCGTAACACCCTTTGCATCACCAGTGCTGCCTAATCAGAGATGGTGATGACCGTGATGATACTGAGGACTGTGATGATAACTATCATCGTAGCACCCTTTGTATCACCAGTGCTGCCTAATAAGAGATGATGATGACATCCTCGGCATCACCAGTGCCGGCTAATAAGAGATGATAATAACCATGATGATAGTGATGATAAGGATGAGGACTGTGATGATAAATATCGTCGTAGCATCCTCTGCATTGCCAATGGGGTCTAACGTTACTTTTGAAATGCATATAAGAATAAGAACAAGAATGAGATGATGATGATCATCATGATGATGATGATGAGAAGAGTAGCATCCTCTGCATTGCCAATGGTGTCTAACGTACGGCATAACCAGGGCGGCTCGAGACTTACCCCACGGGCCCAGTATCCCCAGCACTCCTTGTGCCGAACAGTAAGGGGCTCATTTTTTGAGATAGCGCCCCCTGCGCCCAAGCCTAAATGAGTCCCCTGTGTGGCAGCTACAATGGGCCAGAGCGGGGCGTTAAGCCCCAATCTTCAGGGGCCGGGGGGGGCAGTCATCATGATCATCATGTCCACGCAGCTTTTGCATGTCAAACCCCCTCTAACGCCACAATTGAAACGTATATCAAAAAATAAGGATGATGACGAGGATGATGATGTTGAAGGATATAGAAATGATGATGATGATGTTGACGATAAGAATGATGAAGGATCATATCGATGATGATGATGATGATGATGATGGGCATCCGTATGATGCCAGTAGTCATATGCTTGCCTCAAAGATTAATCCATGCGCTTGTACTGCAACCACCCTTCCCGTGCGCCTCCCCCTTTGAGGAGAAGGGGTCGGCGGATTTTTGGGAGCAACGTACAGATGACTCGTGGCTCAGGTGAAGAGTTGGTGAAGGTGTTGCTGAAGCGTCGAGCAAATCCGAATGCGAGAGCCAAGGACTGGATGCGTCTCAAGGCGTCTCGTTACGGGCGAAGCTTGCCGGCTGGGCGCCTTGGTCAGGATAAGGGGAGCTGCCTCATGCTCGCCGCCGAGAAAGGCCCCGCGAAAATGCGAGAAGCTTCTGGCTGTGCGAGGGATAAGCCGACAGGAGATTTGAAGATCGTGAAAACCTTGCTATCCAAGAAGGCTGATGCGAAAGCCTCGGCCGGCGCGGCGAACTCTGAAAGTGCGTGTTGTGATGCGCCAAGATCAACGCAAAAAATGTGATGGGTGCGGAGCACAGCCTGCGAGACCTCTGTGCAATTGTCTGTGTGAGTGTACGGGGGGATGAATCATGAACCAAACAATGAGCTGCAGATGACTGCCAAGGCAACAGCTCTTTGCTTTTGAGCGTGATGACTACCAAGGCTGTGCTTGTTGAACTTGTGCGGTTGGTTCCACTCTGTGCAGAGTCATGGATCGGACAGGACACTGTCGCACGTTTTTTGCTGAACTCGCAAGCTGACTGCAATGCCAAGAACAAGGCATGGGTGAAGGTAGTGTGCTGTGCAGTGATGTCTCAGATACGCCTGTCTTGATGATTCGCGCAGTGCCACCCAAACACACATGCTGACGTTCCCTTGTGAAACGAATCAGTCTGCACAGGATGGCACTACCGTAAGGACCTTAGCCTCGAGACAGGTATGTCTTTTTCAGGTTGGACCTTTGCAAGTTTGGCTTCGGCTTTCATTTTGGTTTCCGTTTGAAGCCCATCCAAACATGGGGGTACCAACTCCAAAGAGAGAGTGCTTAAACCCGCAAGGCTCTGGACTTCGCTATCAAGCTCAAGATGGGCCCGGTAGAAACCTCAGGTGTTGCTCTTGTCTCCGGTTGCACAAACAACTGGCAGCTTCGTGGTGCAAATGTGTTCAAGCAATGAGCTTTTGGATGAAGCCCAAAGCAGCTGGTTTAAATACTGGTTTGTCTTTCCATTAATTATGGGCATCTCTTTGGAGGGTACCTTTTTGGTGGTTCTTTCAAGGGGAACCGAAAGGAACGCCAAGATCCATTTCGGGGGTTCACATCCTTAAGAAGCACCACAAAAAACATCTCCCATATTGTTTTATTTAAACAACAAATACTCTCCCATATAGAGAGGTGGTTGGCCTTGACTCTGACATGAGCATCCCATCGCAGCTCAAGAGCTTGCTGGACGTGCTGACTCGGAAGAGTCAGGCGCGAGCCCTGAGAGCTGAGAGCAAGCACGGAGTGGCGTTCCGTTTTTTTTTGAAGGGACGCCACCAGAAAAAAACTGCCATGGGGTTCGGAACCCGGTCTCCTTTTACCACATCACCAAGCCAAAGTTGGAGCCAGAAAGTCGGACGGACCCGGATTTGCCCCGATGTTGGCCAGGGCTCCTACCACGGATGGGTGAAATCTACAAACGCACACTTTGTGGTTTGTTGGTAAGAGGGGAATCGAATCATTCCAGGGTGTCTTAGGTGGTGCGAAATGGATTTCGTCCATCCACAGTAGGGTTCGACTTGGCGGCTTTGATGCTCTCGAGCTTCAGTAGAAAGTGATTGCAAGGATCGTGGTGGAGAGGATGATGACCGCCTCTAGACCGCCACAATTGTACATAGGACGGTCCGAGTCGGGTCTGTGACTCGGCTCTCGCGCAAAGCTCCGCGATCGAAAAATGCGGCAATTGGGCGATGTTCTGTATTCACTGGCGTTTGCGCGCCAGGCGTCTACGCGCCAGGCATGCAGCTTCAGAAGAGGAATGGCTAGGGCCAAAGCGGCATCAAGAGAACAGACATTGTTGGGGACGTGACAATTTTGGCCGTGTTAGCGCTGCTTGCGTCGGCGAGGCATGCATCGTGTCAAGCATGCCAATGTGGCGTCGGTGGCGCAGGCTTTGAGTGATAGCATGTGCGACCCCTGTGACATGTGTGCATGGACCAGGCAACTGTGTGGTGCTTTTTGGAATCTTGCCGTTTGCACGCCGATATGTCTTGACACTGGGGGACTGACGGGCACAGGAATGCCAATCATTGCAGACCATTCGTGACCGTCGCTGGAGTCGCCGGCTTAGACTGCGGTCGCAAGCTTTCTGATGATGTGAACGCATATCCAATGAAACTCAATTTCAGGCGACAGCCCAAGAGTTGGCTTCAGCCTCGGTAGCTCACAATTGCCAGATTCTTCTTAGCAGGGTTTGAGGTGTAGTCTGCAGTTTGCAGGTGGGTTTGCATTTCTTCTCGGACCAGAATTTCAAGCCGGTGCGAGATCAATTTGTAGGCCTTCATGATCTCCTTGACTGCAGCAATGTTGGAATGCAGCTGCGTACGCTGTTCGGAGCACCATTTTGCCCACATGCCCTCGCCTCGCCTGCAGCTTCCGTGGTCGACAAAGACATCGTGCTTAAGGAAACCTGTGTGGAGGAGCGGCCTCGTCTTCAAGAGTTGTATGTATGTGCTTCCTTAGTGCATGTGCTTTTCGTGATGGCTCCTGACCCTAGAACCAAAGCAACAAATCGCCGTTTTCGCAGGACCTAAATGTTGTGAAGCAGCGCACAGCAGGTGGAGTCGCGGCCTCAAGCCGTTGACTGACCGCTTGATTTGCTGTCGCTTCTCGAGAGGTCCCAGTCTATCAGTTCAAGACGACGCTTGTCGGCACTGAGAAAAACTTGGCAACGAAGCTGCACTGAACTGAGTCATTGGCCAGAAATGGCTGTGGGTCAAAACCAATGGTACCAAATTGGGGTAGGTGCACCACCCACTTTAGTCGATTTAGTGGGGATTGGGGATGTTCACTGGGGGTACGGGATTTTGACCCATGGCCAACTCTTGGAGGAAATTGCTGCTGAAAGCCCTGGAAGAGGCAGAAGCAGAGGAAGCACTTGGTTTGGCTGGTATTGTTGATGGACCGCTCTGAGAGATTCTTGCAGGAAGTGCTGCTGATTTCAGACGTGGACATTCAGTTTTTCCGCGAGGCAGAGAATAAGGATAAGCAAGACAGAGGAGGTAGCCACATGAATAGGTATCGATTACACAACAATGAAGACTGCACCCGTTCAATATGGGCTGCAAGTATGCCATCCTCATTGATGGTTCTCCAATTGGACATCAGAAGCACGCGCGTTGCTTGGGACGCTGCAAAACATTTTGATGCTTTGTTTTTTGCCTCCTGCTCAGGCTGCCCCAACAGTTGGGTCAATATTTGAGCTCACTTTTGGTCGCTGCAAGTGTCGCTGGCGGCTCTGGGAGCTGTGCCACTGATGTGTCACGCTCAGCAAGTTATCCCGCCTCAAGCCGCGGCCAAGCTGCAACCTGTTGTTTTTTTTACATAGACCCTGCCTCAACCGTGCTTCAAAGTCCAAGTTTTCTGTAAACCTCATGGAGCGCACAACGTCATCCTTCAAAGTGCAGACTTGGGCGGCGCCTGGGCTTGGTGCGAGCGCTGTCATTTTGGATGTTGTCTCTACTCCCTTTAGGGTCCAGCGAGGAAAGGCGTATAAGTGGCATGCCAGTAGCCTACGCATTACCAGCCGCAGCTTGTTCATCCATGCCCGAAATGACTTTACGCATTTGCGTTTCCACAACCTCCTTCCAGAGTTCTCGTACTGGCAATTTTGGGGCATTGCTGGCATCCTTGATCTCGCTACGCGATCCGCCGCCGCCGTCTGGTGCGACGACTGACGCAGCTAACTGCCTCTCCTCCAGAGAATGCGGAGGATGCATACCAGGGACTGAATGTCCAAGCCCAAAATGTCATGAGGACAAAAAAAACATCCAAATACTGGGGATTGTGGTGTGAGGAATGCAGGGAATGCAGGGAATGCTGGGAATGCTGGGAATGCTGGGAATGCTGGGGATGCAGCGTCCAGTGTTTCTCGAAAACCCTCCCCCCCCTGGACCTAGACCAACCACTCGTTTGGCGATTGAAGCAAAGCACTTAGACACCCGGAAAATTCCAAAGGAAGAGCAAGTTGCAGATTGCCATCTACATGCTCGACTGGCGTCAGCGCATTTTGCACTTGTCGCAGGTGATGCCTTTTGTACATCAGGCCAGCCGCAGTGCAAAATAGCCAGTGACGTTGACGCAGACAAAGCCTCACACACACACATATATTATCACGCACAAGAAGTGTTCGTTGAGAACACATCCGCAGGGCATCGCTGGAAGAGACATTTGCTTCCAGCGCGAGTTCACCAAGCTTGGTCAGCTTCTAAACCGGGACAGCAATGACCTGCACGGCGGTAAGAGTCCTTTGACTCTCCTTCCAAGGTGTCAATATTGGCTTTGTGGCAGTAAGGCGCAAAGTTCCGCTTTTGGACTACCCCGAGATAGACTTAAACGCAGAGTTCTCCTTTTTGGGGGAATGAACCACCCCTGTGTTGAAGTCTACCCTGGGGTAGTCAAAAAGTGGAACCCTGGTCAGGCGAACAACTGCCACCATGAACTTTTGGCAAGCCTGGCAAATTATGTTGCGCATATCCCAAACTTCGCAGTCAGAGATATTGCCAGGCACCAGGTTTTGAAAGAGCTCCCGACAGGACGTGCTGAGCTTATTCGTGCATTCTCTCTTTGACCGCGAAGAAGCTTGTGCCTTCATATATTTTAGATGCTTGAGTAAACCAAGGTCATGACCAGCGCATTGTCTTGATCTTGGTGTCATTGTGTCTACATTGGCAAAGGCAAGCAGCGAGACTTACGCGAAACCCTTGAAATTCAACACCTCACATTGGCAGCAAGCACAGCAAATCTGTTTGTTTTGTCTTGAACGTAGGGAGCGGTGGCATCGCAGAATAGCTTCTAGCTGCAAGGTTGGACTGATACCCAAGGGGTGGTCGATTTCCCCAAAAGCGAAGTTCCTGGGTTTTAGTGTAGCCGGGTTTAGGTTTCCTTCAGAGAATGCCTTCAAGGTTAACAACCTGCTCTATACCGAACAAGTCCCCGATCTGCGCGAGTCCCAGCTCGAGGCGAGTGGAATGTGTTGTGACTGCGCCCGAAAGTGTCCCAGCAGGCGCTGGTCATGCTTCCCTCCTGAGATTTGGGCCTCCTCTCAGGCGCTATGTTTGCTTCTTTGTTCTTGGCAAGTGTTTTAGTTTTTTGGTTCTGTTCATTTTTAGTAGGGGGCTGTAATTGCTACCATACCAAGGGTTATGAAGTTTGGTTTTTTGCTGCAGACTGGAGCCAGGCCTTTGATTCTGTCGGCATTCCCGATGGGATTGCCTTGCACCATGCCAACTGGATAGCCTTGACCATAGCCTGTCACGACAGCGTAGCTGCGGAGGGAGGTATGTAGGCAAGCATCAGAACTTTGCACCAAGATCCGTGACTACGAAGAGGGAGGCGGGGTGGGTGGACAATCATGTGTGCACATTCTGAGACCTGGACAATGGGTGTGAGAGGTGCAGACGCCTCGAACCCGTCTGGACCCCAGTTTTCTCAGACGAATGAGGTCAGTTCAAAGTTGAGTTCTCCGCAAGCAATTCGCTCTGGTCACTTGATCAGCTTCGCTTTGTACCCTGGTCAAAAAAACTCTTTTGCTTGGAGGTTGGTGAGGGTCACGCATCCCATAGGGACACACCCATGCTGCGCATGGTTGGCTTGCATTTGTGTTTATCCCTGGCCTGTCTCGAAACCAGATGCGCCCTGCTGGACACCGGTTTGCTTCTTTTAGACTTTTTTTGAGGGGTAGTTATTTTTTCAGGTACATCTTCGCCATTTTGGGGGTTTCCGAAAGAAAAGATGAGCACGCCGTGTAAAGAGTTCCATTTAACGGAGCCTTTGCCATGAGTTTTGTCCATCTGAGGGCTCCCAAGCTGCAGCAGCTGGCCGAGTTCCGACGGGCCGTGCTGGAGGCCACTGGTATGGGGTGGGACCACTAGACAGCCACTCAGTACTTGAAGGGGCGATCGATTCGGTACGTTGGGTAAGTGGTTAGCAGGGCACAACCCACCCAACGGAGACTTACAACCAAGGTAAACTTATGTACCACTTACTGAGTCCAATGCCCCTTCAAGCATAAGGTCTACCCATCCTTTTTCTCACTGGGGTGGTTTGGTAGACCGTGTTAGAACCCAAAGTGTTGAAGTTTGAGGAACAACTCTCTGACGATAGCTGGTGTTGTGCAGGATATCTGCTGTCTTGTTTGGAATGTCTCGAATCGAAGGACGATGCTCAGACAATGCAAGCACTAGTGCAACGAATACGCAAAGATCCAGCCAGGGCCCAAAAGACAATGATATTGCAACTGACATTTCTATAGAGTTGTTATTTGCGCAGCGTGAGGATCTTGAGTCCTACCACCAAAGGCAACTGCCTGAGCTCAGCTGGCATGACTACCTGCATTCGATCGCGCTCAGGACTTTTGGCGAACTGAGATATGGGCCTGAGTGGGTGGTCTGCGGCTGAGACTGGCAACGTCAAGAAATGCATGGGTCCCTCAACATTCGACGTGTGAATGCATGTCCAGCTTGGCAGCTGTTCCTCAGCTCTCAATTAAGTGTATCCCGAGTCAAACATTTTGCTTGACGTTGGACTTCAGGCTGAGAAATTTAACAGTGCATCTCTTATCAAGAGTCAGCTCAACTTGCCATGAAGCTTGCTACGCCAGCTGCTGATGCACTGTGATGTACGCAAGCGCATATCGCCAGTATAGATGCTGGGACAGGTCCCGGGCTGAGCGGTCTGGGACAGCCTGGGGCTGGTCCTGGGACCACCATGCCGTCTTCCGTATGGGACCTGTCCTGGAACTGGTCCAACGGATCCTGGGACTGGTCATCATCGTCTTGCATCCCGTATTTCCGCGTCTGACAAATCCGCCGCCCTCTGCCCGTTTTCCCGCACCAAACGTGGATGCAGGACGTACCACGTGATTTGAAAGGAAAACGGTCACGCCTTGAACATGTGTCAAGCAACACAGCCGATGCCAACATCTGGAGAATGTAGAAGAATTGAACACAAACAAGGATGGTCTGGAGCAAACCATTCAAACCATTTAAAGCCCGCGGAGGAGACTTCCTGAAAGTTGATCTCAATTCTTAGGTCAGGACACGATCAACGGACAGGGAAGCACGGGAAACAGACTTGCTCAGTCCAAGGGTACACCATAGCGGGCAACCAGAGCCTGAGAAATCGCCAAGTCACCAGCATCCAGACAGCCCAAAAAGGCATGGGGATCCCATCCCGACACAAAATCAGAGGGATGTCAATATTCAAAAGAACACTCGGTGTCAAACAAGCGCGCCCAACCAGTGTGATGGGAATCAATGGATCCAAGGCCCCCTAGCCCCCTAGCCCCCCACCTTTTCCGCGCCCCTCTGTGGCCTAGGAGGCGCATTCCCAGTTCTTTTCAGCAACGACCAGACCGACACCACGTGGTTTGTTTTTTTTTGTTTTTTTTTTTGCGAGCCTCGGATTTTGAGCCTGAAATTCAGTCCCTGACGGGATTGAGCTTCAAGGATTCTGGAGGAAGACTCCCATACCTACCCTCTACACTTTTGTGTAAGCCTGGGTGAATCTGTGATAACTGCACAAAACACAGGCGCAGCCTGAGGGCTGGTGTGTTTTCTAAACTGACTGTCGTTCTGGAGTGTTTAGTGGTAGTTTCCATTCAACCACTAAAAGTTAAACTTTTAGCGGGGCAGCCCAGAATTTGTTGGTCTGCAACTGGATGGAATCCTGTTCACGGGGGATGGGCCAAAACAGCGTGGGTCTCCCACAAAGCAGAAAGTCACTGGCCATTTGGCAAGGATAGGAGTGCCAAGCCTGGCTCGTGGATTACTCTTGTCTCAAGGGAACCCAAGAAGTAGTTTGAGAACTCAAACTCGAGCCGTTCACTTTAGGAACCCGACGTCGGGATTCTGCGAGGCGCTTCCATCAGGGCATCCAGCACGACCTGGTGGAGCTAGGAAGCGCAGAAGGCGCGCGGGCAAGGAACACTCCAGTACGGCTTGCGCAGCAGTCGCATAACCAAAACCACACGGAGCCAAACACGGGGTCCCTGTAAATGACTCATGGTTAGTCTAAGCCTGTGCAAATCTTCAGGGCACCGAGAAGGGTGGATGAGAACAACAATGACAGTAGCGACAACCGCAACATGCACGGCAACCGCAACAAGTGCAGTGACCATCATCACCACAGCCGCAACCTGCAACGTGAGCACGACTGCAACCAAGAACAACAAGAACTACCACGAACACAACCTTGGCAGCGACCACGACGGACAATGACCACAGTAACAAGAACAACAGCAAAAACAAGAACAACCACAAAAACAAGAGCAACCACAACCACAACCACAACCACAACCACAACCACAGCCACCACTCACCAGTCACCACCACTCACCACCACTCACCACCACTCACCACCACTCACCACCACTCACCACCACTCACCACCACTCACCACCACTCACCACCACTCACCACCACTCACCACCACTCACCACCACTCACCACCACTCACCACCACTCACCACCACTCACCACCACTCACCACCACTCACCACCACTCACCACCACTCACCTCCACTCACCACCACTCACCACCACTCACCACCACTCACCACCACTCACCACCACTCACCACCACTCACCACCACTCACCACCACTCACCACCACTCACCACCACTCACCACCACTCACCACCACTCACTCACCACTCCTCACCACCACTCACCACCACCACCACCATTATCACCGCGACCACGCCGCCGACGACATTTGCAGCAGCAGCAGCAGCAGCAACAACCACGACGACGACGACAACAAGAGCAGCAACACCACAACCAAAGCCACAGCCGCAAGCGCAACAAGGGAGCGGGAGCAACAACGACAGCATCAGAAACAACAACTGCACACTTGAGCAGCAGCAAGAACAGCAACAAACAGAAGATGAACAATGATAATGAAGAAGCAGAAGAGAGCTAGAAGTGCAAGAACGGCAAGACAGCAAGACAGCAACAGCAACAAGCAGAATAAGAAGAGCGTGAAGACTAAGAAGAACGAGAAGCGCAGGAACAACCACCAAGAACAAGAAGACAGACATGAAGAGCGAGAAGGGCAAGAAACAAAATCAAGAAGACCAATAAGCAGAGCCAGAAGCTCAGAAGAATGAGAAGACAAAGAAGAACTGTGGATTACTCACGGCAGAATTCACAAGTATGAGTTGCCATTGGGCTTTTGCTGCTGCTGCTGCTGCTGCTGCTGCTGCTGATGTTGCTGGTGTCGATTTATGTTGTGGTGTGTTGTTGGTGGCCACGGGGTTTGCTTAAAAGCCAGCAAAGACACGGCGTGCCCTTTGTTAATACTGCAGTCCTTATTCACAGTGCGCTTGTGATGGCTGTGCAGGTTGAACGCTTCAAGCCAAAGCAGTTTGAAGCTCAGCGTTCGAGGGCATGTTGTTTGTAAGTTCCAGACCTTCTGTGTCAGAGCCCATGAATGCGACGTAGATTCTGAGGACTCTGCAACACAGGCCCAGTCTACTCTAATCCACTGTCAGTTTTTGTGGCGGAGCACGACGAAGCCAAGAAAAGGGTTTGGTTTTGTTGAAAGCTCTGAAGGCCAGCTTTGTTCGATTTAACGCCAAACCGGATTTTGAGAATCTTCAGTACTTTCCGGGCGCAAACGAACATGTTGCTTCAAATGTTGTGTCTACAGGCTGCGCTGCGTGGCTTGGCTGCTGTGGCACCCGTTGCTTGACGCTTTGCGCGTGTCTTAGGTTAGCTTGCTGGTTGAGAACCCCCATCCTGGCGGCGCACCGCATCCTCCTCATTGTACATAGACAAAACTGCTTGGCGCATTTCGAAAATATTCATATGTATAGTTCCTGCTCTTCACACACTATTATTTTACAAATTAGAGGTTGAATGGTATTTTATAAACAAATATAAATTTATTGATATTAATATTATATTAATTTATTTGGTTGGATATTATATTTATGTATTAGACTTTCGATAAATTGTGTTTATATAAAATTATTGAATTTATGTGGTTTACAAATTGGTAGATTGATATTTATATGGATTGTAGTGTGAAATGTTGGTTTTATTATTTTTGTTTATTATTTAAATCGATTAAGGGTTTTGTAGTTTTTGTTTTTTGGTAGATATGGTTAGTTTTGGAGTTAAAATAATTGTGATTTGGAAAAAATGTATGATTTATGATTGAATAGTTGAATATAAGGAAAATTCTATTTTTGAAATTTGGGAATTTATAAATTTTGATTGTTTATTTGTTTGTTTATATAATATTGGATATGTTTATTATTATTATTATTATTATTTGTTTGAATTAATTATTATATTTTGGTGGTATTTGGTATTTATATGATGTTATTGTTTATTGTTGTTGTATAGGAGTTTTTTGTTTACGAAATTTTGTTGATATTATGAAATGATTATATTTTGATATAAATTGTTTGTTAGAGTATTTTTAATATAATTTATATTATTATATATATATATATATATTTATATGTATTTATTAATCTTTTTATAATATCTTATTTTAAATTAAATTATTTTATATATGTTTTTTAATCTTAACCCTAAGCTTAAGTTAAGCTAAATCCCGAAACTTACCATAAATTAACTTTGGATTTACTTTAAATTAATTTATTAAGCTTAAATTAATTCCGAACCATATTCTAAGCACTTACTACCTAACTACTCAATTACCTAACTATCCTACTAACCTATTACCCCCTTCCCCACCTTACCCCTATAGGGGGGGGTTGGGGGCTTGGAATAATTATAAATTAATTGGATATTTGGTTAGTGAGATTAATTTAATATTTATAAATATTATATTATAAAATTTATATTAATATAAAATTATAATTTGTTGGGTTTTTGGTTTATCTTATTATTTAATTACAGAATGAATTGTTTATTTAAAATCTCGATTGTAGTCTCGTTATTATGATATATGTAACTTAAATTATTAGTAAAATTATACTAATAGAAAACAAATTACTCGTTAATTTCGTATATAATAGGATTATCCTGGATTTCGATAGAAGATCTAATAATTACAAGGAGTACCGGATATACATCATAGTCTATTATCGGAAAATAAGCCTATAAAATTGAGGCACGAGTGAATGAAAGCTAGTAGTTGTTGCATGAGATGGGTCGGTGATAGAGTGGATTCATGGGTAGTTTGTGTACAACGAGAGGCCCGGCAAGATTCGTAGGATGCGACACGCAAACGCACATGGTGGCGTGGCAAACCTTGAAAGTTTTAAAAACTTCTAGGTTCTACATGCTACGTATGCAACGATTCTTGCGAGGTGGTTTACTAAGAAGACTAAGGTCTCAAATAAAGAAGCTAAATCGATAGAACATGTAAAAATTCGTAGCACCAAGTCCAAAACATTGAGCCACTGCCCAAGGGGGGGGGGGGGATGGATCAGGGAGGAATCGAGCCTAGGACCGGGGGGGGGGGGGTCTAAATAATTAATGGTTTTCAATCTTTTCGGCTCAAATAATTAAAAAAAAAAAAAACAATCTTTCGGCATTTAAGTCCCTTACCTTACTTACACAAAGAGAAATTTCAACTAGCTAAAGCTAGCTTTCGTAATTAGCTTTCGAACAAATATTTTCATAACTCGATCAAACTTTCAAATATCCCATACCTTCGAAAAATTCTTCTATAACCTAAAAAACCGCACCAAAACAACCTCCTCTTTTATTACACCGAACATCGTAAACATCTCCGACAAATCGAATGCCATAAAATCATTATCCCAACAATTAGCTAAGCCGGCCTTACAGCCAAATAACACCAACTAATCATAAGGCAAGTTAATAACAATTCTTCGCTCGAGAAAATGGAAAGAATATTCTATTACCTCCTCGACCAAAATTATATCGGCAAAGACAAGCATAACAATATCCAACACTAGATTCCTCATCAATAAAATTACTATACGAAATCCGCCACGACTCATTAGGCCTACGACGACGAGCTCTATTATAATCACGATATTTATAACAATAAGGAAAACACCTCTTAGGAGAATTAGCACAATAACACTTACCCCGAGCAGCCCACCGAAAAGGAACAACCACAATATGTTAACGAAGAAATCTTTTTCGACGAGGACCACGAATACACCTACAACGAGAACGAAGAGGAGGCTTACGCCACCTATATCGACCCGAAAGCAGCTGACTAAACATCATAGCGCTCGAGGATATTACCCGGTGGTCGCTCTCACCGATACCAACGCCCTGTCCATCAACTCTACCTTATCATCTCTACCACCACATGGCGGCAGAGGAAAATCCTCGAAGGGCAAACACTTCAAGAACAAGGACAAAGGAGTCGGAGGATGCCCATCCCAAAAGGGATCCCTATCTCAAAGTGCTCGTGATACCCTCCTTCCTAGCAGCCGGGCCACTAGGCAGCTCAGTGCCCGCAAAATTTCCAATCGAACTCCCCGAACAAGCGGCCAAAACCGGCCGACAACATAATTGCCCAAAAGCAGACCGCCTACCTCGAGGACCATGTCGAGCAGCCCTACATCACCGACACGTAGGACGGCAGAGCGTCCAGCGTCCTATGCGATTATAACGTCCTAATGCAGCTCTTCGCCAAGCTCTACCACAAGGGCCTCCCCCTCGAGGAAATCCAATTCAACCGAACCAACACGAATTTTTGATTTAGGGAGGATAATAATAGCATTTCTATTTAATCTATGCACCTTCCGGTGTTTATGGCCGGCTACAAAGGCCGCATCCAGACCTTCATCGTGGAAAGAGATACACCCCTCCTGATCGGACGCCCGGCCCTGGAAGCCCTTAAGGTCAAAATCGATTATGATAAGCATCCTACAACCTCCTTAATGAACCCTAGCAGCCGACCACAAAAAGGCCAATAGGCGAGCATTTACTTCGCCTCGACGACGGTATCGAAAACACTATCTACCACGACCTCAGTTTCGACTACATAACCAACGACATAGTTACGGATATATACCAACACCTACTCCACACCCTAAAAAACTACATCATTAATATGGGTCGCCCTGGACCCATCTTACCTAAATTTGCCCAACACATTAATTGCACTATAACTAATAACCTACCCACCGATAATACCCCGGATTCCACAAAAGCGTCATGGAATCGGTATTCGGCGATACAATCATGTTAATTTCCATCTCAGCCAAGCCACCAAACACAAGCCGGACGGCAAGAAATTTTTCTAGGAAGAAATCTATGCCGGGGAGGGGAATCTCTCTCGGGTCATGACTAATCGCGACTAGATCGTCCACACCTTCGACCTCCCGGAATAGGATTTCACAAAATCTAATTTTACCAAAGCCTTCTACTAGCGGATACGGTCTAGCTCGCGCCACCAAGTAGTTTCGTATGCAAAATATCAACTAAAAGACCGCCGAATAAATCGAGCTGCTACACCTAGACCGCGCCTACTAGCACACGACCAACCTAAAGTTCACTCGCCGTATATATCTCTGTCAACAACGCGGCGAGCGGCAAGCCTACATCGAACAGCCCCTCTAGTCCCTAACATAAAACACCACCGCTTTCCAATTGGACGGCCATCGCGCCATCTTCGACCAGTGTGCCTACGGCATGGGTTTCTAAACCTCGGCCATTGTCTAGAATAATATCCGCACACCAACAGCTACGCTCTCCACATAACCAATCTTCGCGGCAATCCTAAACCTTAAATACCCTAGTAACCACACATATATATATCTATAAGGCCACTACCCTAACATCGAAAACCTCGTTACGGCTGCTACCATATATTAACTAAACATATACGAAACCATCAATAACGTTATCTACACCAATACCGAGTAGTATAAGGAGCATACCTATATCCAAAACAAAGACCTCGAGGCTCCTCCCGAGCCTGACTACAATCCGGACGAAGCTTATAGGGCACGATCGGCACCTTAACCCGGCTAACATCCTTCAGAAAATCCGACATAACAATCCGGTCGAAACCTAACGCCTAATAACCAAACTACATAGGAACCTCGGACACTCCACTCAAGCCAAATTCCTATAACTCCTTAAAACCAGAAGAACATCCGAGGCCATTATTACCAATACGAACTCTGTAATTGCTACGTCAAGCCAGCGTAACCACCAAAATCCACTACCGGACCGCTTTCGTGTGCAACCAACGCTTACAGACCGACACCCTGTGGATCCAAGTTCAAGGAAAACCAATGCCGGCGTTCACTATGCCAGACATTACCACCCGGCTCGAATTCTTCCAGCAAAGGTCCCCATCGCACAGGCAAACGACAAAGCCGACAGCATAACCAGGCCACGTCTGAAAGCAAGTAGCGGCTGAGAACAACCTCCAAGAAATGATATATGTCCGCGCGGCCGACAAGAACTACGGCGTCACCGGCAGCCCTTCTCAGACAATATCGCGGCAACTCCGAGCCCTTCACCATCGGCATAAAAGTCTACTAACCCAAGATCAAATGGAAGGGCCCCGCCACCATCGTCATGGTCGAAACCGACCACGAGACCGGCAAGCCCCGATGCTATTGGATCGTCCACGGATCTAACCTTCTCCATGCAACTCCCGAACGCATCCAACAAAATTTCGAGGACATGGCAAACCCCAACACCGAGCCATGGAAGATCCTTCAGGATCTTCGAAATCGAGGAACCACCACCTATATCGAGCTCTTCCGATCCAATAAGCGCAAAATCGACGATATGGTCTCCGATAATGAGAATATAAGACCCGAACCCAAAGCGATTATCTCCAGACCATAAACCTCTGGTCGACTACTGGGAGCCTATTCCTAACGACACTAGCTCTTCAGCCCATCACCGGACAATCCCGATATCCCACACCACCGACTCGGAAGCCTCCGGCACACCGAGATCTACCGCCTAGCATCGGGACACAGGCCTAGCTGAACCTTTCGACTCGTACTTCGGTCCTTCCACGAACAACCTCCTACGATTCCCGCCGTAACCAATGACCTGGTCCATATAAATAACAACCATCCAACAAACCGCAAACTACGCCTTTAAGGTCGACATTATCGACGTTAACGCTACCACTCCAACCACCTCGACGAGCAAATCTACTAGACAGGACGCACCTCCTTCAAGATCCAACGGCGAGACAGAAATTCACCAGACCTACGCCGACTATCTCAGCTAAGCGCATTTTGCGCGCACATTTCAAAAGAGGAGTAAGAACGAGGACGGCAATCCATGTACCAAGGCCCGGCTCAGCACGTAGGGATTCAAAGACCCTAATGCCCTTAACGGGCTTGTTAAGCGCATCTCGCCCACCATAACGAGGCTCATGCGCGGCATGATCCTGTCCCTCCCTCGCGACCAACAACGGATAAAGCACCTTCACGACGAACATCTCCACCGTATTTCTCCAAAGACGCGAATATACTCCTCACCGCATCTTATGAATTCGATTCCCGGCGGATATACGGAACATCCTCGGCATCACCAATTCGCGCATCTTGATGCGACTCCGGAAGCCTATGTACGGCTTCGTTGCTGCTCCTCGAACCTAGTACCAAGAAGCTAGCGAACGAATCGCGAAAGTCGAACTCGTCATGCACCGGCTTGACAGCTATGCCTTTGTCTTCTACTTAGCACCGCCGACAAAAACCATCCCAAGGTCACGAAAATGATAGAAGCCCTCAAAAATATTTTTACCTTCAAGGGCAATATAAAATTCACCATATCTTTAAATCCATACCTCAATGTTCTCGGGCGAGATCACCATTACCATCATTAAGACCATCCACAACACCAACAAAGCCCTCCATTACGCGAAGAGCAATACATTACAAATTACTGCCTAGTGGCATAATCTGATGCAGCCTTTACATCTCGAAAAGATCATAGCTCGCAGGACGCCATCGAGAAGGGTTTCGAAAGCGAATATTATATTCTGGACTGGCTTTCATTTTCGGTTATCACGGGTTATTCGCTCAACCTTGGCAGTCAAGAGCCAAGCCGCAGCTGAAGCGGCAGACGTCCTCACCTTTACGGCGAAATATATCTCATTGCTCACGAACCCTAATCTCAAGCTTGACGACCCCATACTCAGCATCATAAACACCCCTACCACCTTGATGGTTGACGTCAAGGCACTCTATGACCTCCTCGAGAAACGGGAAGTTTAAGTATCCCTAGGCAGTGACAAGCGCGCCGCGGACATCGTCACCAAGGAGAAGCTTACAGAGATCAACGGCAAGAGCCGCTGGGTCTCTTCTAAACGCCACCTGGCTAACGGACTCACCAAGGTGTCCAGCTCCTAGCGGACCGGCTTCGACTTCACCGGACAAGACTGGAACACCTACCAGGCCGCTCGCAAGAAAGCCGCTCAGGAACGAAAGGACAGCGCCTACCAATACGCCATTTCCCGACCTGCACGGCAACCCGCCACTTCGACGGCGTTCTGGGTATCAACAATGCTCATGTTTCCCACCATCGCCACAGCTTGCTATGGCAAACCACCTTGGCACACATGGGTGCATAGAGGCACACCGTCTCCAGGAGCGCATCCAGCAGCCAGCAGCTCGAGCACGACCTCTCCGACACGGCGCCCCTGCAGAGTGTGTGTGTTATATACCCGAATGATTCCGTTCGAGCATCGGAACACCGTGACCTGAACCCGGCACCCCTGGGACTGGCTAGTTCTTTTTACCTCTCCCACCAGTGTGAAGATTTTGTCTCGAAACTTACGTTGACATGAATTTGTAACCACCCGGACTTCGGCCCGATTCGCCACCTGCCCAAAAGGCGAGACTTTCATCTGAAACCTCGGCCGCGGCCTCGCCATCATGGCATGCGCAGCCTAAGCCACCAGCAGAGCCAAGACAGTGGAAAACAAACAGCCCGTTAACTTCGTGTGCAGCGGGGCGCCAACCTTCAAGAGATTATTATTAATAAAATATATTAATATATATATAATTATGATTTGGATTTTGGTCCTTAAGAATTCGGGTTATATGATACGTTAAAAATAGTTTATATAATTTTGTGAAATTATGTTTTTACGATCGCTTTGGTTTGTTTTATTTTTAATGGATTAATATATATTAAAATTATTATTTTCTATATATTTGTTTTAATTTATCCTTATTACCTTTTATTGATTTTTTAGTATAACC
>CAUJNA010000773.1:107500-154633 GCA_963377175.1 Effrenium voratum
TGTGTCTCTGAATTCAGCTGTGGTGCAAATAGCAAGCGCTTTGGGGAAAGCACCATGTGCTCCACTGTTTGGGATTGAAATATCAGACATCTTCCCACTTCTGGGCATACATCCTCAGCACTTTTCTCATTTGAGCAGTATCCACACAAGACTGGTAGTCAGAGCTTTGCCCACCGAGCTTCCTGGTGTGGTTTGGACTCTTCCTTGCCATCCAGGAAGATTCGATGTTGGCCAGAGTCCTGGAAGAAAAAAACAAGTGCATGACACACAAGGAGTGAGTACAGAGATTGTCCTCCTCCTTCCAGTCATGGGCCAAGAAGAGGGAATACCTCGGTTGCGGAATCTGCTGCCCTGCTAAAAATGACTAACTTCTGGTGGTCTAATGGAAAATCCATTAGTTGGCAAAGAGTGAAAGTCCGAACATCCAAGCAAAATGCGCCAAAGATACGTCAACTCCCGAGGATTTGTGGTATCTCCAGCAGAATCGAGATGCTTCGCTTCTCTTGATCCTGGCTTGGCAGATGGGAGTGCAGTGGCTTGCACGCCACAAAGGCAACATGCTCTCTGCCCACTAGCTGCGGCTCCTGGTGGAAAGCAAGCCAAGTGAGCCATAGTTGAAGTTTTCAGCTTTGTTGGATATCCATGTCGGCCAAATTCATGGGGAAGCCCAAACAAGATCCTCAAAGCATGCCTCAGCTAGCTGCTCCAATCGCTGATGAACGAGGAGCGCCAAGGCTGCAGATCATGGTGCTCGAGCTCCGGGGAAGTGCCCTTTCTGGGCGGATAGGGCAACCAGCACTCGTAGAAGCCGTCCTTCTTGCCCTGGCCAGAAGGGTTGTTGCGGTTGAGGCGGGGCTGTGGAGGTTGGAGGTTTTGCCTTGTCTGATTTGAGTCCGTCTGATGTGTGGAAACGGGCGCCCGGTGCTGAAAAAACTGCTTGTTCAGCTTCACTCCGCCTTCGCCAGAGACATGGCGCCCACAGCCCGATGATGCCAGAAGTTTTCTTCACACTCCTGACATCCACGAAGGGCGGGGTGGATGCCCCCTTCTTTTCAGCCGCACCAGGCCTTTCTCTGAGTGTTGGCCTGTTTGCTTTTTCTGGAAAGCAGGAGTCAGGCCTTGTGTATGACCGCAGCCATCTCAGCGTCAAGCAGGCCCTCCACAGTCACGAAGCCCTTCTGCGACACTCGAGATACCTCAAGTTAGGTCTTGGCCGGTCCCACATGTAAGATTGACTCAAGCCTAGCATTGCAAGCTGTGACTGCAACTCAGCAGCTGACCGCAGGTTCAAAGCCTTCGAGGTCTCCGTCACTCAGTGCAAACTCTGCTGGAGACATCTGCTGTATTATTCCTGACCAAGTCGCCTGCTGATCTAAGAGACTTGGCCTGTATGCATTTGATCTATGCAATACATTTGTATATATGCTACACATGTCATGCGCATCTAATTAGATTTCTTTGGTGCAGAGTCCTGTACGAAAGTGGTTGTTCGCCAAATCCAACCTTAGCTGAATGCTGCCATGTTCATGTTGGTCAAAGTCTGTTGTATCTGCTTGCATCCATGGCAGCTCACGACTTTTGGTTGGTATCTCCAGGCTTTCAGAAACAGCAAAAAATGTCAACAGCGAGCGGCTGGTCAACACTCGCGGAGTTGGGCAAGCCCCGTTGCAGCAGTGCAAAGATTACCTCCCTCATCAGCCCCTGCAAGGAAAAGTCAGCACATGCACCCATTCTGGAAAAAGTGCCTCGCCATATTGAACGGCCATGTCGTGCACATCCTCAGTGAAGGCAAGACAAAGCAAACTGTTCATTCCTGCCTTGACCAAAATGCATGCCTAAATGAGACCATAATGAAGCAAGCAAACAATGATGCTTTGCTGGTATTACATATTGCAACATCATCTAGAATGCGGTTTGTTCACGTGAGTCACAATCAAAGAGCCAGCACGAAAACAATGTACCCAAGGCCACGAATTTACACCGGTTTTGAGGTTGGGAACCTACTTCCCCTAATTGGTTTGATTGCTCACTTGTGGACACCCGGACCAGGCCTCGCGCTCTGGATCTTTGGCACACATGCGTTCCATGATAAAGGAATAATACGCCTCCTTCAGCGACGCGACCTCAAAGAATGCTCGACGAGTCACATGGCCATGTTTCTCCACCAATCATTAATCAAGGCTGCTCCAACCCTGAATTTCATCTCAAAGCCTTCCGACTGCAAGGCAATGTCGCCTACAAAAACTGACACTGCGCAGAGCGGCTTGAGGCAAAAAGACTTGGGAGTTGCCGCCGGACTCTTGCATGGCCGCCATCATCTTCGCATTCGTCACTTTGGCTTCTCTCAACAGCTCCTGCCTCAGGGCTTCTTGTAGCTTCTGCACATCTCTGCGTGCACACTCACACAAACACAGACATCGCTGAAAATTGAGTCCACGCCCCAAAGTGATCTTGTGAATTCCCCAAAATGTTCACTTTAACGCAACCAGAACCGTCTCACACTCCTGAACTGTTCAGCCGTTTCGGGCTCTTCCAAGTCCTCCTTCGTGACAGTTACCGGCGGGCTGTAGCCAAAGCTCTTTGGCTTTGGTTTTGCCTGAACTTGCACAATGGGCGTGTCTCTGTCTAGGGGAGCCGCAAAATGGTGACTTCCTTTTGGTTTCTCTTTCAACCAGGCCCACAAAGGATACCCTCAAGAAAAGATACCTATATGGCCGTCCAAACACGTGTCTCAATCGACAGTGCGCTTATGCAGTACATTTGGCTTCGGGCCTCCTTCTGAGCCAATCGAGTCATGTGTATCTTTGCCTCTGGCGGCTCTTCATTTGGTTTTCGGCATATGTTCCTCGGATACAATTTACAAGCATATCGAAAGTGAAAAGCTAAGTTGTTGCTGCAAAGGCCATGTGCAGACGCTGAGGCTCTTGTGGGATTTCCAAGCAGTATTCTGACACTCTTTCGAGCAGTAGAAAGCATTCTTGCATCGACCGCATTGCAGCAGTTTATCGAATTCCTGGCAGCTGATGCGCTTACATGCAGAACAAGGCAAGTAAGGCACTACTTAGATTTGTTCCTTAGCTCAAGGTGCCCAAGTTCAGGCAGGACCTCTGAGTCTCTTTGAAATCTCACCAGTCTGTAATGCAAGAACGTCGGCAACTCCTTGTCGCACTTGTCGCAACGAGGCAGCGGAGCAGCCATTGCACTAGTTCAACACAGCTCGAGTCATTGTCATGGAGTCATGCAAAAGCCGAGGCCTTGTTGTTGCTTCTTCGTTTAAAAGTTGACTTTCTTCAGTTGATACCTCCCTCTCCTCATCCAATAGGATGTGTCCAGTAGTGATGCAGTGATGCACGGATTGCTATGTACTTGTGACTTGTGAGGCTGTATTGCCCAGGACGACAAACATAAAGTGCTACCCGCTGTTAATGTCACGCAAAATCACAAGTGGATCATTCACTGAAAGGCAATGAGCGGTGGTGCTGCTGCTTGCATTTGACCAGCCGGTTTCTTTAAAGACCGAAACCAGCGGCTTTTCAACTGCTTGTGGAACGTGTCCGGCGACTCCGTCGGCTGACCTGACTCCAGTTCGGCTCGTGACAAGCGCAACGCTAGAGGAAAGCCTGGCCTTGTGGCGGGGCCTTTGCCAACTTCTGCTCCGGCTCCTGACAGATTCAATAAACGCCGCTGACGTCCTCTCTTGTGCGACAGATTCAACAAACGCCGCTGACGTCCTCTCTTGTGCTAGCAGCTCTGGGATGCTGGACTTTGAAAAAGCTTCAATTGGGGGCCACACCTCGCGCATTCGGACCTTTCTTCACACGAACCTAGGCTATCCAGCAGCATCACGGCTGGTTGGAAGCCATCATAAGGACTGCACCTCTTCCCTCATGCTGCAACAGCCGCTGGTGCCTGCAGCTATGCACCACTCAACATTCTGCAACATGCGCAACTACTCCTGCCTCGAACCTTTGCACCGGCAGTCCTAGCTTCTGTAGCAAACAGCACCAAAATGGGTGTGGCTCAAAATTAACCAGGAGGGGCAAACCGCAGGTTTTGGTCCATGTTTCCACATACCAGGGCAACCCGTTTTGGTCCGGTTTTTTGAGCCACAGCACCAAAACTGCGTTCCACCTTGCTTTTTAACGAGCCTTCGGCTCAAGGCCAAGTCATAAAGTCCACTCATCTCAGCTCCTTGCAGCGGCTCCCCTCGCCATTTCCAAGTTGAGCACGGCAACCGCAGCGACACGTACATCGCTCCGGAGCCCACAGCGTGTCCAGCTCCTCGTCAGGCTCTCGCTGAGCCTGAGGCAGTGCATGGCCAAACTCACCGATTGGATCCTTCTCTTGGGTGCTGTAGATCCCCCAGCAAAAAAGTTTGACTTTTTGCTGGTCAAAAGAAAATATGAAGGGAACCCAGGAAACTTAAAGTCTAAAGATCCAACCCAATAGCAGTAGAGCTTCTGGTGCCGGTGCTTTGACCCAACCAATGTACAGTTTTGCCCTCATTCAAAGGGTGGCGTCAAAGGCAACCGCAAGCCCACACTTTGCTCTTAGCAATATGTCCTGAAACTTCTGCGGTCGTGGAATTGAAATTACGGCACGCTTCTCATGTTGCTGTTGTTTGCAGCGTCTTGTTGCTGGCTCTGCCTACAGATTGAATGATACGGATGTTAGTTGTAAGTACTTTCACTTTCCATTCATAAGCCCGGCCAGAACCGTCACTCAACTCGAAGCCTTCAGCTCCTGCCCGTCTTGCGAAGCTTGGCTGGGCTTGCGTCCTAGCATGATCTGGACACATGTATTTGCTCTTCCTCAGTCTATGCGCATGTGCCCAACAAGCTGCCAAACATCACAGCCCACCGACGATTAAGGGCTGTATGGAAAAGTCATTAGGAGGCTCCCTCAGCCCTCCCTTCAAAGCGCTGCCTTCGGAATTGTAGATGTCGTAGATCAAAGTGGCGCGACGATCGTTGCCTGTGCCGAATGCCGGCAATCACCTATTGGCATCGCATGTCAGCGGTAGTCAAGCAGCCTGCATGCTCAGTAATTCCCCCGGAAGCAAACCAAGTTGGCTGTGGGTCAAAAACATATACCAAAAGGGCACCTTTGTAAATGGAGCCAAAGACTAAAGCCTGCGGTTTGCCCTAGCTCTTCAATTTTGAGCCACACCCAGTTGAATTCGTGACGGCGATCGCGCCCACCTGCATACTTGCTGTCCAATTTCTTCTGGGCTCGCGAGACTTGCTGGTGATCCATCGCTTCATTCCTCAGTTGCCCAAAGAACCCAGAAATAAAAAGTTAACCTTTTGGGGCCATGACTAAAAAATGGATCAAAATCAGAAAACCAAAAGCTTAAAAGGTCGGCTGTGGGCAGCTGAGATTCTCGACTGTGGCGCTCGCCAGCAAGCCTCGTAGGCCAAAGCCGCCCCTTCGGTTGACGTTGACAAACCGCGGGCAGCTTTCATCAGCCGCACACATGCGAAGCAGGCTCACAAAATACCGTGGCGCTCAAAGAATTCTGAATGGAAGACTGGACGTTCTGCTCACGTTGTGGCCCAAAGCGTACCATGTTCACGGAGGTACTGCTGCTGATCGAAGAGGCGAGTTACTCCCATGCTGTTTACTAATGTTTTCTGTAACGGCCGCTGTGTATGATGTTTGATACATGTTGAAGCCAATCCTGCGGTGAATGCAAGGCAGCTCCCTGTCATAAGAGCGAGAGATCTGCTTGGCGAGGTGCGATATTCGGTCCTTTTGCCGAGTCACCATGCGGCACGTGTTCTTAACACTTAAACAGTTGTGCTTGGAAGATCGCCTTCCCAGCTGTTTCCGCACTTCACAGTTGCAGTGCAACAAGAGTACTTGCAAGATGTATTTGCTGAGCATTGCAGCAAACTTAAAGCGCGACGCGCGACTTGCGAAACGCGCTGGAACAACTCAAGTCCGCCACAAAAACCCTTGAGAAACTGCGCAACGCATTGCCGGCCTTTGACATCAGTTGTCGAATGCAAACTGACTGGGCAACTTTGCAGAATGGCAACTCTATCTTTACATACATCTAGCAATAAAAGCACCTCTTTCCAGCCTGTGCTTCTAGAGTGCCTCAAATGCGCGAACCAAAGGCCCAGCAAGTTCCTGAGGAATGTGCTTGCAGCTGAATTTCGACACAACTCGGGAAAGCCCTATGCACACACAAGCACACATGCAACGATCAGAATGACTGGCTGGCGGCCTCTGCGCGCTGCTTGCAGAGTACGCACCATGTCCCTGTCTAGCCACTTTCCTGCACTGCGTGCAAGGAAGCTTGTGAACGACGTGGAGTGTTCATCTCGCAAACACTGGCAACGCCTACATGAGGCAGTCCGCAAGCAGAAGGCGCCTCAACACATGACCATTGCTTGCATCGCCTCACGAAGCTGCAGGGTGCCCTGTCCAAGTGCTGGCACGATGGATCAGAGCTCTCTGGCAGCAAAAGAGACTCTCGGCCTCGGCTTCGCCAGGACTTGTGTTGCTGTGCGCCAATTGAATGGTTGACCGAATCAGTGCAAAGCAGGCTGGCAGCTTCCAAATGATCTCTGGAGCGGCAAGCATCGATTGCCCATGGGGGCGAAAGATTTGGCACGCATACATTGCTCGAAACGTGTCGCGTCACAGAGCTCAAGTCCCGGGCAAATTGGACATCCTGGTGAAGTGTATCTTCGGGAAAGTACCCATTCCTGCCAGCTTCAGGTGACCTGTCCCTTTCCGCAACCTGCAATCGGCCTCCAAACAATCTCGGTGAAAGTCATGGCCGCACGGAGTTCGACACAAGTCTTCCCTTAGCAGAAGCTCCTGACGGCTCGCGCGAATCCCAGCTCTGCAAACCGTTCGAATCGCACCTGCAAGCATACCGGGCACTGCGATGGGCTGAAGATGCGCCCCGGCCTGAAAGCGCGTGGCACCATAACGCAAAAGCAGTGTGCGTTTGGCGCTGCGCAGCCGTCAACCGTCTTTGAGTGTTTGGCCATGTCCCGAATCCCTACCCTCTGAGCTCTGAAAACTGCGCTGAGTTCCTGGCGGATGAAGCAAATGAGACAACGGACCACGCCACCTGATTGCAGCATCGATTTCGCAGATTGCCCACTGAAGCACATGAATTTCTCTTGCGTACCCATCGCATGTGAGTGGAGATACTCGGCGAAGTAAGGCTAGCAAACTGACCTGGCAGGTTGATGCAAGAGAAATGACCTGGCATGCACCTCTACACACAGAAACCCACAAAAGATACTCCCGCACTTCCTCTTTCTGGCGATTGCAGACTCGCGGCAAGGTCTGCATTTCCGGGAGCCACTGGGCAACATTGGCCCAGCTGGGTTCCTCGTTTTCAGGAAGCCCATTGCAAAGCATCAGGCCATCGCCAGGCTATCGCATTGCATCTTGAAAAGCCAAAACACACTCTGGGAGGACCTCACACCTCCAGCTAACGGTGCGGAGAAGCTGCTGACCTAAAGGAATAAATCGCGAACAAGCATCACGTCAGAGTTGCAACACCTGGATCTGTGATATCTTCTCATTTTCGCTACGCAATGAGCCTGGAAGGCCCATAGCCTCCATAGCCTGCATGATTTCGCCCTGCGCCCATAGAGTCAGAGGCTCAAAAGCTTGCACGGAGAAAGTTATATACAAAATACAACACCACAAAAAAATGTCCTCCTGCAAAACATGTCCTCCTTTTCTTGTTTCCCAAAATTGCCACACAAAACAGTGTCCTCCTGCAACAGCTGCGGCGGCAGCTGCAGCCGCTGCCTGAGCACTGCTGCACTTCCAGACTTCCAGTGCTGGCTTCCGCGCCTTGGCGCCCCGAGCCTTCGAGCGGGTAGCTTCTTTGCCTCCCAAAAAGTAGCTTCAGCGGCTGGTGCGCAAATCGTTGGTGCGGAGCAATAATTCGTTATTCCTTTCTGGAATCTATTGAATTCGTGACGCCGCGTTTGCTGTCATTGTCACCGCCGTCGTCCAAGAGCTTGGTGCTGTCACTGTGGCTGTCGCTGGTCGCTCTGTTGCTTGCTGCGGCGGCTGCTGGCCCCAGGATATATGTCGGAAGCTATGCGAAGTTGTGAACTCATGCAGTGCTTAAGGATGGTTGGCGGCCCCCGTTCGTGCTCGGGTGCCCAGCGGAATGAAAAACAGCCGCCGACAATCCCTGGCAACAGCGGCCCTCGCTGAAATAGCCAGGCAAAACAAATGGCTGCTCCAAGTTAAGCACCCGAGCACAATCATGCCTTCCTCGCAACACATTGAGCTCCGCGCGAAGAGGCACGGGGCCAGGCTCTCCTGTTCATGCTTCACCTGCCTTGACCACTACCACATGCAACGAGTCCTGTGGAAGTGTAGAAAGGAGCCTCCGCTGGCAGCTTGCGCGAAACAAGCGGCCGGGTTTGACCATGTGCGAGGGCAAGCCATCAGAAGCCACACGAACCACAAAAATGACAAACGCAATGAGCGCAAAGCCTTCGTGTCCTTCCCATTGGCCGTTGCGTCTTTGTTCGGCATCTTGGGCCTCGGCCGGAAAGTCCGAAAGAGTCACTTGCTCAAAACCCGGTATTAAAATGGTCGTAATCCCAGAACCGTGGAAGAATTAAGAAGGCGGATATCCGCAGCTGTTGATGGCTGGGATTGTCCCTTACTAACCTTCATCAATCCGGGATGGATTGTGGCTCAAAAGGTGTTGATTGACTATTTCCTGGCTGTGCAAATCTTAGCTCCTGGCACATTTGGTCTGGAGACTGCCTGGCCAAAAGCCCATTGGAGGTTGATGGAAAAGCTGTGCCTGTCCGCGCCTCCTTTGGCGCCGCAACTGGCCTGGCGCGTTGGAGACACACAAGCAGGCAGGCAGGCAGGTAAGCAGGCAGAAGGGAAACGGGGAGCAATGAGGGGGAAATGAAGGGAAATCAAGGGAAATCAAGGGAAATCAAGGGAAATGAAGGAAGGGAGGTGAAAGGGACATGAAGAGAAATGGCCATGGGTCAAAATCCAAATCGTACACCCAGTGAACATCCCAATCCCCACTAAAACCCCGAACCAAAATAAAAATGGGTGACCTACCCCAAAATGGGATCCCATTGGTTTTGACCCACAACCAAATCAAAGGGAAGCGTTCGGCAGGTGCCTTGGGCCTCTTGGGCTTGGCACTCGTGGCGGTCGCTGGGCCTCCATGGCCGAACCTCAAGGCCCCGGATTGCGCTGGCGCAACGCGTCTCGAGTCTCTTCAGGGCTCCGGCACTTCGCCTTCAGCTGCGCAAATTCCTCTTGGGCCTGCAAGCGCGCGACCACTTTGCCTTGCTTTGCAAGCTCATTGTTTTTGTTCCTCTCTCTCTCCGTCTCTCTCTCTCCGTCTCTCTCCGTCTCTCTCCCCCTTTCTCTCTCTCTCTCTCTCTCTTTGTCTCTCTCTCTCTCTCTCTCTCCCCTAGCGGCAAGCGCAACTTGCGTCCTGCTGCAGCTTTTGGCGCTCTTCATTTCCTTCCTTTCCAGCCTGTCTAGGAATCACTGAAACTCTCTTTGGGTCAACCTGCAACTTCAGAATTTCACTTTGGCAGACCTCCTTTGACAGCAGCAGCTCCCAGTTTCGCAGATGCTCCTCCTGAGCTGCACGACTCAAACACTTGCGGCTGCAGCACACCAGGCCTGCATCTCTATTTGCCGCTTCATGTCCAGGAGTCCGATCTGCACAAGAACCCACAGCAAAACAGTGAGGCATGCTTCACCTCAGTTTCAAGCCTTCTTAACCCTGACTCAAGCATCAGGAAACTAGCGTCCAAAGCCAAGACTAACATTGGTACCAGGTACCGTGTTGGCCTCCATTTCCAGTGCGCGGATGTCGGACTCAAGGCGCAGCTCCTGAGACTCGGTGCTCGCGCAGGCATGGGAGCATACGGCATTACGAAACGATCCTCCAGCGATAGTTGAGCTTCATCTGGGTCTACTTCTTCTCCAGATGCCAAATGACCTTCCCAACACTCTGCCGAGCCCCATTCTGCAAGTGCCAAATATCACTGTCTGACCTTCCGGAACCATCACGCCGGGCCCTGGTTTGGCCAGGCTGCCTCTCAAAGGTATCAGACAATCGGCACATACGACGCTACGCCACCATTACGCGCCCACCTTCACTGCGTGCTCGGAAGCCATCAGGGGGGGGGTCAAAAGAACTACAAAAACACTTCAGTGAAACATGCCATGTGTGACTGTGTTGAAGGGGCCGTGCAAAGATTGCAGAGCAGCTTCCAACCTTGCGAGTTCATCGGCACCGTATCGCAAGCTCCGTTAGCTGGGTCTGAGCCAAGCTGCCGAGTGCCAGGAGCCGAAAAAGCGTTACATGAACTCGCTTGCGAAATCTGCGAAGCACTGCTAAAAGTGACTAACTTTTAGTGGTTTAATACGGAAAACCACGGTTAGGACCTAAAACCACTTTTAGCGGTTTAACTTTTTAGTTGTTTTAACTTTTAGTGGTTTAGTGATTAGTTGGCAAAAAGTTGAAGTCCTAACATCCCTCGGCAAAATGAACAAAGGTCAAGGCGTCAAGGCCGCCTCCCCAAAACTGGCCAGCAGCACGCCCCAGGCTCCAAGCTCTGCGTTGCCAAAGGCAATCGGCGCCACCGATGCGCAACTTGGCGCTTGTGGCGAGACTGAAGCAGTGCACACATCTCCCAAGTTCCGGACCCCTTCCGAAGAAGGAACAGCAAAGCAGCGGTGACCTTGATGCAAGTAGCTTTCCACATAAAAGCTGTGTACGCTCCAAACTGGTGTCCAGCGCAACTGTAAGCTGCTGACAAACAGAATGATGAAATCAATGTGCTTGCGCCATCTTTGAAGAAACTGACGGCACGAACCTGACGAGGAAGCAACAAGAAACTAGAACTCGCATTTCTGGTCCTTGGACAAATGGCTACCGTCTCTACACCATGAGCCAAGATCGTCCACTGAACAGTGCATGAGCACTGGTAGCGAAAGAGCCAAGCCTCCAGTGGGCTCATCGGTTGTCCTTGCAGGCAGCAGCACTGCAAACACCGGTGAAGCCGCCCACCTCGATTTGCCAGCAGCTTTCAAAACATTACCAGCAAATTCCCACACAAGGCATTGTCTGCTTGGAATGATTCAGGAGCACTAAGGTTCACACCATAGCGAAACTCCGGAAACAAAGTCGAAAGGAACAGTGCACCTGAAAGCAATGGCAGCACATTCAGCACGGTTACATGCTGCTGAATTTGCAGAGAAGAGTTTGTCCCAAACGCTGAAATTCCTTCATGGCATCGTAGCAAAACCGTCATGGATCACGCACACACAAAAAAAACATGACTTAGTGCCAGACGTTGCCGGTGCCACTTCTTGCCGTCCTAAGGACGTACAAACATCCGCGAAGTGGCTCGAGTCCTCGGGACCTCAGCGCAGGCGCAAAGGCGCAAAGCTTTGAACAGGTCTGGCTGTGGTCAAAAACCATGGGATCCCATTTTGGTGCGTCATTGAACCTATGCTCACCACAAGTGCGAGGCACACTCAATCTTGGAGTTCCATAAATCTATGCAGTCCTTTTTGTACTGCTTGCTGCACCAACGCGGCACCACTTTCTTGACTTACAGTTGGCAAAAACCACAAAGCAGGTCGACCTCTCAACATGGTCACCAAAGCACTGGGCTCATGGCCAATGATGCTTGCCCCGAGGCCACCAACCTCTTCACCATGGCTTCCCGGGCCTGGCGATGCGGCTCCATCGACATCGAAGCGCTGGCAACACGTGCCCGCGCGGCCATCTGATGACGCACGTTGAATCACTCGTTCAGTGGCTCCCGAAGCCAAGGCCGTGAAGGTAAGACCAACCAGCACGTAGACAAGCAGGAATCTGAGAAGCCGTGGGGACATCCGCACCTGGCTAGAATGCAACTGCCGTTTTTATTCACTGTGTTCGTTCATCAGCTTTTGATCGTTAAAGAAGTCGGTTGCTGTATGCGCTTGCCTGTGGCAGCAATCGGATGATGCATCATCAACCTCATGACTTCAGTTATTCATGCCGTGTTCTATACCATAGCCATATCCGTTCCACATAGTTAGTACTGCATAGGCTTTTTTGAAGACTTGTGCTAACAATGAACGGTTTCCAGAAAAATGGACATGCAAAAGGGCAGACCGATCTTCAAAAGCAACAGACCTGCCTGATCAAAATCGTGATCAAAGAACAGGGCTGTCGCATAGAGCGTGATGAAGCCTCGGGTTGCAATACAGTACGACGAGCACTGCACATTGTTCAAATTGCATCCTGGGGGCCGGTGGCGAGAAACATCAACGCCAGCTTGGCAACGCCCGCACATGGAGCACCAGCGACAAGATAAGTCAAGCCGGCAACAATGAGCACCTCCGGGGGGCGAGTCTCACACTACTTTTCGAGTAGAACAGCTGGAATGTGATTGGAAAAACTCCACGCCTTGGCACTGAACTTTTGCCAAATGCTGAGATCCGATTGTAATCGCGAACGATGTTGCTGCAGTTGGATCAAAGGAACAGGACCATCTTGCATGATTCTTCCCGCTTGCCACGCAAAACGTCCCACAACCAATAGACCGCCAACCACTGTCATGTTGCACAGTGTAGCCGCTGATGCCAATGGGATGGCACATTGCAGCGGCGCGGGCGATGCGAGGTCTTCCTTTTGACCATCAGTGCTGCAATAGAAGCTTTTGGTCACCCCTTGAGCAGCTTCGCGCAAAATCATCATGATGGCTCCCAGGCACGCCAGCCAGAGTACAATGGCACATGCACATTGACACCCCATCATTCGAGCTCGCTCAGCTGCATCCTGAACTCCGCTGCCTGCATCTTCTGAACTGTTGTCTGAATCCTGCGGTACGACGGATGGAGGTTCGCTCGCCGCTTCCTGTCCTGCAAAAGTTCCAAACTGCAAAAGAGCCGCACTCAAAACCAAGTATGGAAAAATATTGCTAAAATCGTGTACGTTTTCTCTACTAGCCTTTATCTATCCGAGTTTGATTTGTGGCTCAAGTGACTTTCCATATGCCTGCGGGTCATACACATAAACCACACTCGATTTGCTATGTCTCCTGGGGCATTTTGCCAATCAGCCCTTGGCAGCAAAGGAGCTCCGATATTGTTCCAAGATGTTGCCATGGCTGGACCAAAAGCGTGTGTTCAAGTCTGCATTATACGCACATACATGACAATGTGCTTTCGGGCAATGTCTCAAAAATTGGTCCACTGCAAGTGGTTCGCGTATTAGACATGATGTTGGCAGTTGCCTCACATGTGCATCAGCAGTGATTTCGCTTATGCTGGAGCAAGAATTCAGCCAAACAAACATATCACAAATACACGATGCTCTAAGAATCGGAAATCATGTAAACACAAGAGAGTCCTCAACACCAGCTCATGTGGATCTATGTGTGATTCTATGTTTCGTCGAGACTGGATGCGTACTTCCTTTGCCCGGAAAGGAACCATAAAGTTGATCGAACAACGCTGTTAAACAACAAATTTGACGTGGTAAGCAGTGATGTGGCACTGGTATTGCCTAGCGGCTCTGCACATGACAATGAAGTCCTGCCACGTGATCAAGTCAAGTAAAAACCCGCTGCTGCTGTTCCACCGCCACTCAAACACATGATCAAGATGTGAACACACAAAATCAGCGACATGTTGTTCAACGCACTACAAAATGCCACCATCCTTGCTTGAGCCCAGCGGACGCAACACAGCAAAACACTGTGAAAATATATAAATACAAAAGTACAAGGGTGGCCGCCCTTAAAGTGTGTTTGTTGTTTCGCATTTTGCCTGGCTTCTCGCGCAATGCATACACGACCTGTGACGTCTGAGTCTGTTTTAGTAAAATCAATGGGGGGGCTCAAACCAAGCAGAAACCACCACCAGTCACCGCACACAGCTGTTTTGATCCACACAGCCTAGCGCTCGGCTCAAAGATTCAATCTGTACCAAACTAATCCATGCATACCAAATCAATCTGTGCCTATACAAGCATCACATGACAAGGGGTTCATGACACCCACAAATACTTAACACCCCAAGTTGAACATTGCCGCTTTAGACATTGTTTACATTCCAAATTCATCATCTCTATATCTGTACAACTCCAATCGTGAAACAACTTTGCGCTCCACAGGATCTGTGTTGGCAAATCTGTCTTTGCACTCCGCATAAAATCACACAAACACTGCTACACTCCTCTCTCCATGCAAAAACAAACAAAAAAAGGTTAAAAAAAAATGTGTGCGATCCTCCCCACCTTGCACAGGCTAGAACTCTTCGTTTCCTTTGCACTTTGATGGCCAACATGCCCTCGCCTCTGCTGGTGTACTTTTCACTCACCGTTGTGTGCGTCTTGATCTCTAACTCCTTCCTGGCCTCTGCCCCCTGCCTGTACAGTCTCAGTGCACGCAAGCAAACAACCGAAAAACTGCATAGGTGCATTAAAATTCCAAACCCAGTGTCTGTTCATCCGTGCTGTTCCAGAAAGGCATCGAGGCATTCACAAGACTCAGGGATGCCAAATCCTCAGTGAGACCTGCCATCAAGCTTCCTGTAAACGGCAAGGCTATAGTTGGAATATCATGCATACCTAGCTAACCCAAAAAATACTGCGTGCGAAATGTCTGTCATCGAGCCAGCACCCATGTGGAAACACAATACAGTTTTTGTTGAAGTGTCCATGACTGAGTGCGCGTCAATCCACAAGGCTGGCATCTCAGACTTGCAAATGGGCACTTTGTTGCCTGCTTGCAAGAGGCAGCACACAGCACGCTTAAAGAAGTCTTCAAGCAAACCACGTGTTGCTAGTTGGGCCATGTTGGTCTGCCAGCTTCAGGTCGAAGCACATGCTTGCAGTCAATAACAACATTCACGCGGTTGCAACGGGTCTTCAGTAGCATGGTTTTGCTCACGAGACGCTCGAAAGTACGAAGCATTAGCGGCCCTCTCGCCCTATGTCTTCTTCGCAAATCGTGTGCGGTAAACTATTAGCTGGAAACGCCACAAAACCACATGCATCAGTCAATATACAGTTTTATCGTAGAAGATGCCATGTCCTAAAAACGCATTTTAAAAAAATGCTTAAAAAAGGTGCTTCTTGCTTAATTTGTGTGTTTCGTGCAAAAAATGCTGGGATGGACAGCAGCCTCGACGACGGACATTTCGCAGTCGGCACTTTTTTTCGTATGCAGCGCGGAGGGCATAATGACAGCTCTGCACTCCGTTGTCCCGGCTTCGCAGTGGTCCTAGTCGCGCCTGAATTGCTGTGGCCCCGCCCATCACTTTTTCTCTGTGGCCCAGGTGGTCCAGGCTCCGGAGGATTGGCTGACTCACCGTGGCACGTCAATGCCTGTTTTGTCCAAAAAACTAGCTTGCGGGCTGGATGTATTGGTGCTGGCACCCTTGGATCCAGGTCGTGCATGGAAGTCCTTCCAGTATCCGCAGCTTCAGATGTTCTCTTGACTCTCTTGCAGACAGGGATGGACTGCCCGCCCTTTCCTTGTCTATGGCCCTGCTGTATGAATCTTACGGTTTTTGTTTCCCTTTTTGTTTCTCTATGCTGCCTGACGCATAACTCGCCGGTCAGAGCGTGCTTCTTAAAGCGCAGCTTTTCTCCTTGAACCAATGAATGCCAACATTGCCATGAAACGTGTTCCAAATAATGGAATTATCTTTAGTCCACGCCTGTGTTCACACGCAACCTTTACACAGTGCGCAACTGGGGTGTGGCCGTTCTTAGGCTTTATGCACACATTGGCTGCACATACACAACGTCAGTCAGGCCGTTCCAACTAATCTGACCCCTCGACTAGCATCATGGGCCATGCCCCTCCCCTCACGTGGGGTGATTCAGAAAGTTTCTGGTCCCACACATTCGTCAAGCTCACTCATCTCTCCCTCCTCACCAGATACGCATTGTGCAACGATTTCGTTCGTCTCGCAAACTCTGCCGCAAGCAAACCATCTTCGTCCAAACCAGAAAAATGGAAGTTACAAACGAAAATGCAGTGCACACACATGAAAACCTTCCATCTGTTCAGTTGAAGAGAAAGGGTCACTTCATCTTGACTTGATCCGCTGTCCACCGGCCACCAGACGTGCTGCAACAAGAAATGCTAGCTGTTGCTTCGCTGCTGCAATTTGGTGTGCGATCGGGCAGTGTTCAACTCCTTCCGAAACTCACCCTTGCCATCCACCATGTTCTCAGCGCGCACCGCATACGAATTGGGATTGGGAACTGCTCAACATCTTGATCATGCACCTCTGTCTGCAGGTTAGCAACACAATGACCACATCAGACAGCGACATGTTTTCAAACTAAGGGTCATCCAGCAGCTTTTTTAGGTGGCACTCAGACAGTTAAATGGCATTTACTCTTGTCACCACTCCCAAGCACGCCTTGTCAAGGTCTGGTCGCTGATGACAAAGGACACGCCGCCCGCACATTCGCCTCGAGGCCAAGCGGGAAAGAAGCGCTGGAGCAACTTTGCACATCTCTTTCGAAATTTCCAGGGGCTCCTGGAGCTCCACGCTCTTGCCCTGCTGCTCTTCGAGATGCTCCTCAAGACATTCGAGATGCTCCTCGAAACGTTCGATCCGACGTCGATTTGCGAGGCCGTTGCGCCATCAGAGCGGCTGCAAGGCATCCTTGCCACCCACACAGCGGGCTTCTCCTAAAGCCAGGTCTGCACACGTCGGAAGGCCTGGACGTCATTGCTTTTGATCGAACGGCTGCGGGCTGCGGGTCCAAAAAATCACTGATCGCCAAGCCAAATCTCCGAAAAGTGCCCGAAAAACTGCCTCCGCTGCACGGGATCTTGAAGTGCAGTCCCGCCAGCAGGGCGAACTTGGACAAGGAACGGGCTGCCTTGTTACCATGCATTAGAGTCTGCTGTTGCTGGTAACAAGGCAGTCCGCGGTGTCCTTGTCCAAGTTCCCTGTCCGAACTTAGACAAGTGGCTCCGCAAGAGGAACACGTGATGAAATTTGTCCAAGTTTCTTGTCCAAGTTCTTGTCCAAGTTCGAGTCCGCTCGAGGACTGCGGATCGATGGCACTGGAGCGCAGGCGCTAACACCACAACCCGCAGATGGGTTGAGGGGTGACGTCTTCCCCCCGACAGACCTAGTCCTTTTTCGAGCAAAAAAATGAGGCGCCCGCTAGCGTTCAAACACTTTTCCCCAAGTCGCCTACAGCATAATCGCCGGTCGATCAAAAGGAAAATGAGGCACCAAAGTGTAAAAGGCGCTTCAAGCGGGGAATGAGTTAGCGAATTCAAACATCACAACCAAGGACAGCATGCAAAGGCCAGGTACTCTCTCTGTAGAGGGGATTCTCCAAACGCACTGTAACGCACCACTGGGGTTTATTACACTCGTCCGTCCAGGAAATGACCTCGTCCTGCGAAGATCCTGGACGCTAAAACGCTGCAGGCAGGCTTGTTGCTGCAACATAACGACCCCTCGATATGCTTGCAATTTGCCTGCTAGTTGCATTTCAGCAAGCCTTTGCAAGGCTAAAAAACAGGGAAAAACAGGGAAAACCAGGGCCAAAAACGGGCAAACAAAAGGGACAAACAAAAGGGAAAGGGATTTTCTGCCCCACCCAGCCTGGTCATCGCTGACGTTGTCCAGGCCTTGGGCTCGACGGCCATGGCGATGGCCTGGAGTCAGCCGCTTGGGCCGCTTGCCATGTGGCCCCAAATCCATGGCCCCATGTTTCTGTGCATGCTGGGTGTAGGGAAGCGGATCTGAGCGAGCCTCCTCCACCAGGGCCACCAAATGGGGCTCCCCAGGCACCATAGATGCACAGTGACGGGCCATGTTCGCAGCGTGGCGGGGTCCTTCCAAAGAACCGTCCGGGAGTGCGATGCATGGCCATGGTTCTGGAGACGGGCTAGGATGAAAGGTAGAACTGCTCGCGGAATGTCTGCGCACAAAGGTTAAGAGGAAGACTCAAAGCTTCAGGCTAGCAGGGCAGCGGCAGAAAATACGCGTCCACAACGCATGCTGTGCACTATTTTTACCTACCATCCTTCACAAACAAAAGCGCACATGATCACAAGGTTGTCACCGGCTCACAGGACCCATCAGTCGCAACCATGTTTGGACTATTTTATTGTCGGAGGTGACAGCTCCTGTGGTAAACCTGGCCTTCGAGCTGCAGCAACCTCGCCCTCAAGTCAGGCAAAATGCATACCTGAAACATCTCATGAACTCCTGATGGATGTTGCGTGACCTAGTTTGTGTTCGTGATTTATCTTTGAGCTGGGCGAGATTGGCCGAGCAGTGTGTAGTGTGCTTGCTGCGCGCGCTGCCGGCAAATACACATGGTTCATCATCTCAGCCTGCATTCAGCAAACCACCCCTACACAAAACTGTCGCTCAGAGTTAACTTTCGCGACTTCCATTGCGAAGCTTGCGCCGAGGGCAACGCCAAGAACAAACATGGTCTTCCCGCTCTTCTCCCTCATATCTGAATGCAGGGACTTTTCAAACGACACTCATATGGCCTTTGATAAACAACTCCTGCTTCCGGAAAACACAGCTCCTCGCGAGAAAAAGAAATTCTATTTCGCGAATCTTTCGCAACTCCCTCGCCACGCTCTGGAGCGATGGTTGCTGCTGCAGTTGTGCTTGCAAACCCAGCAGCCGCGCCGCTCACTTGCGCCGGCAGGCTTGCGCAACACGCAAGGATGCCCAAGGAAAAAATGACCCCCGGAAGCAAAACAACATGTTGCCTTTTGTCATGAATAAACCGTACAAGGCGGACATATGTTCAGCATTCGAGAATGTATTTTGATATGGGAGTTGAGCAAAAGGTCCGTGTAAGGACTTATACTGTGGAGAACATTGGAGGACCATAGCACTGCAGGTGTCGAAGACGTTGTTCCGCGAAAGATTTGGCGAAACATTCTTGGAGGAGTGCTTGTACGCTTACATAGTTGCAGACCCCACTCCCACGGCAAGTGCAAGTGACAGCGACTGCTTTGCCTCCTGTAGGACACACATCCAAAAGCTCATCTTCAGGCGGTTGGTCTCAAGTCTCGTTTCAAAAGCCAACCATGTCCACAGGAAACGTCAAACAGAATGATCTGCCGACGAGAGACGACTGGTCCAACTGTCATCCATCATTCCTTTCTACACGCACGTTCTAACCAGACTTGCTGCAGGATATGCCTGCTGGTCAGCGGTAAACAGGCAGTAAATCTGGGGGTTACCAGTCTTGACATTCTAGACCTGCTCTTGTTGCCCAATGTTTCCCAGTTCCACCTGCATGTCCTCGAATAGCCACACGCATCACTTCACAACGCCACCACACAGCTATTGCTTCAGAATGTTTCAGACAACATACAATCACACTTCTCACTTCCTTAGTGGACTGGCCAAAAAAAGTCCAAACTGTTTGTTTACCACTAAAATGCTCCAAATCCAAACAGTGACTAAAGTCCATGAACTCAGGGAGTGAGACTTACCCCAATCCACACCTCTCCGGATGTCTCCGAGTCTCCTGCGTGAGGTTAGGCAGCGCGGCGCAGAAGTCCCCCGCAGCGGCCCCGTGGTCTCCCTGCAAGGCCTTGCACCAGGCCAAGATCTGCTGGGCGCGACCGCACTCCCCGCGGTCCATGATGGCCTCGTTTCACGGGGTCCATCAACTGCTGGGTTGCTTGGTCCATTGGTGGGTGAGGCCTCAACAAAAAGGCTGGTGTGTCTTCGTCTTCATTCCTGACACTCCCTAGGCTGCATTGTTTGTCACGGGGCAAACAACAAACATTAGTGCCTGTGTGAATGGCAAAAGCTCTACTACCAGTAGCTGCTGCTTGCCCTTCTGTCAGGAGCTAGCAGGCTGCAAGGCAGGGTGTGGACAAGCTGTGGAGGGGCGCCTTTGAAATTCAGACTCCAACTCCTGTGCACCGCCATCTGTCATCTTACAGGCCCCGTGGTAGCTCCTTAGTTCCCTGCTTTTCGAAGCAAATTTGGACACCCCCAGCCCCTTCCAAAAGCCAGCTTCACCTTCCCGTCCGTGCCTTGGCCATCGCCGCAGCCTCAGCACAGTACCGGCCATCCTGGACCAAGCGACCTCGCTCAGCGTAGCTGGCCTGCTGCTCGTTGCTGAAGCGGAGGAAGACGTTGGCCAACTCCAAGGCTACCGGGACCTCTGGATGCGTGCGCTTTGCTGGAGTACTTACAACCTGATGCAATTGTCTGAAGTTGCTTCCTCCCTCCTTTCTCTTGCCGCTGTCAATCAATCAATCAATCAATCAATCAATCAATCAATCAATCAATCAATCAATCAATCAATCAATCAATCAATCAATCAATCAATCAATCAATCAATCAACCAACCAACCAATCAACCAATCAATCACACCAAAAAGCAACCTCGGCTTTCTCCCCATGTCAGGAGACACAATGAACCTCGAAAAGCAGAAACGGCCCGTGCCTCCAGGCGCTCCTCAAACTGCATCCAGCTGCCTAAAGGCTTGTTTGGCGATCTGCACCAAGCCCAGCTCCACCGCGCAAATCCCCGGCCAGGCCAAGATCTCCGGGCGCTCTCGGTCCAACGAGTTGGCCTCCTGCAGGTACTTCATGGCCTGGCGATGAACCGCATGGGCCCTGAGTGGTGGGGTTTCCTTTTGGAACCGCTGGACAACAAAAAGGGCGCCCTCAAAGCCTCGAAAAAACAAATAGACCCAGCTTAGCTAAGAAGCAAGCCAGGAATGGTGCTCGCTTGTAACCACCAGCAAGAAAAAAACAAAGGTCAAGAACAACGGCAGCGGTGGCGGGAGCACTGCCTAGCAATGGCATGGCAATTGCATAGCTCGAAAAAAGCTCCTAAAAGTGCGATGCCGTTGAAAATCGAGGATTGCCTTGAAATGGAGTTCACGCTGAGAATATGAATGATACCCAACCACGCGGGTGTGTTTTTGGAAATGGCCCCCTGATCGCAAGCCTGGTTCTGATTGAGTCAACTGCCACCCTCGCGCCTCCTGCAACTTCTGCTCCTTGTTCGACTGTGCATGCTTCACCAGGCGGTAGCGACATAGGCCTGAAAGCTCAAGCATAGCTCGATCCGCTGAGCTATTCTTCTGCCAAAGGAGCTAAGCCCAAACATATTCCACAATGACAGCAGCAATGTTGGAGAAGAGAGAATGCTCTCTCCTGGAGAGTTCTGATTCCAGGTTGCGTTTCAACGGTAGGAGCAAACAAAATAGCATTGTCCAGCAACAACTCCAAGCTCATACTTGTGGTGAATGTTGTTCTCTTGATGGACACCACGAACCAAACCCTTCTTGTGCATGACAGCACAAGAAACCACCGCTTGCACACACAGGAACGCCAGTAAAAGTTCGCAAACCCCGGCCAAGAACCTTGCTTGCCTACCTCCCGTGGTGCGAGCTCTGCCAAAGGAAAACTGATGCTTTGGCTGACCAAGTCAGAAAACAAGAGTAGGGCCTACCCAGCTCTTTCGGATGTTGAAACCCAGCTGCCAAAACCTGAGATGACTGAGCATGTCCAAGGCCCTCCCCCAAGCCGGGGCTATGCCAAGCAGCCAATATTCTTCCATGCCTCCGCGGTTGGAGACACCATTACAGACTTCTTGTAGCTTCATTGCGCCTCGCTCGCATGGCCAGGTGGCTGCAGTTGTAGGACTGAGGCCGTAAGGTCGTTGAACAGGCCGGAAAATGGTTGTCCTTGCTTGGGATTGGTGGAGTTGAATGTTGGTTATCGCTTTCCACCAGAAACTTTGCGACTATCGGGCATGGCCCTTTGTCAATTTGCACAACCTGGCCCTCTCACCGGCCCACGCTTGCCAAGCGGCGCTCGGCAATGGCAGCATCCTTAAGATCACCCTCCTGAAAAGGCACAAGCTTGCGAAACCAAATGCCATCCTTCAACCAGCATGCCACTTGGTCCAGCCAAGTTCGGGGTTCACGCACCAACCTGAAGGGTGGCAGGGTGGCGCCTATTGACAAGCGCAATGTCCTCACCATTCGATCCAAACCGTCCAGGACATTGCCTTGAATCATTCCATCCCGCCTTACATGATTTGTTAACAACCAAGTCGAGGCTGTAAGGGTACTTCTGTCTTGAGATGCTCTGTGCGCATGTGGTCCTCAGCTTGAAGGTGCAATATCCGTCCAACCTTAGCACACAAGATTTCTGCCATCTGCTGCAACATCTTGAGGGACAGAAACTGTTCCAGCAAGTGGAGAGCATGAGTACGTCTCTCCAGTGCTGAAATGTGGCATGACAGAGTGGTTTACGCCTGACCAAAACAAGTGTCAGCATTGATGTGCATTTCGGCATGGCAAGCTGCGTGCAATGCCCGAACTGGAACTGGAATCCCACCTCTTTACCGCTAGGCCAACAAAAGTGGGCTTGGCTCTGGCGCTAGGAGTGCCGAGAGGCGCCTTCCGATTCACACCATCTATCACCCTCACAAGGCAGCTGTTGAGCCACCAGTCGTGCCCCAAGTGGGATCACAGTCGCTGAGGCTAACTGGCCAGCAAACACGGCCAGAACCATGTTGGATGGACAGGCAAATGAGGCTAAAGGATTGAGAAGAAGTCCACCTGTCCATTGGAAGTTGAGAATACCTATGGGTCGCAAGGGTTCTCCAAGAGGAGCGCCTGCACCGGCTCCGCCAGCGGTGTTTGTCGAGTGGCTCGAAGGTGAAGCACCGGGTCCTCTTTCGGCGGCCCTTCCCTAGAGCGGGTACATAAATGCTCTCACCAAGATAAAAGGACACTTCAATTCAAACCAGTTTACATCTCTCAACTTGCCGTCCGATGCAGCTCTTCCTTGTCACTTATTGCAGCCTTGCGTGCTTTCTGTCACAAGGCCTTTGAGGGAGATTGATATCAGGCAGACACCAACGATGGACCCCGCCGAAGGCGGCAGTGTCACAAACAAACAGATTATTTTTGCTTGAGATATGGTATTTTAAGTGGCTGGAAACAGCCGTTCAAGTAACACCAAGCGATGGGAATGGGCAACGTCGCTTCAACCCGAATCCTGAGTCACCAGCATGATGCAGGAACTGCTATTTTGTTTCGATGTTTTGATTTGGTTTCGCACATCGCAAGCTCAGGAGTCCTTGCAACAACTTACTCAGGCACCTATATACCCCAGCACTGATGGACCTGCCCCAGGACTTCCATCGGGAATACCAACAAAGCAAGCACGCTGCATACCACGGACAAACACGCTGGCGCCAGGTCAATCAAACTGAAAGTGGGCAGTCCTCCATAAAGGCAAGCGCCGTCTCAAAAGCTGCAAGCGCGGAGCTGTAGCTCGCACCTGGCCAAAGGCTCATTTGCAATGGGTGGTCCGCTTCAGTCCCCAGACTTAAGGTAGAAGCTTCAAGGATTTCAATTGACTTGCCCCCAGTAGCTTCCGAGCACCTGCCTCGCAACAAGCAAGGTTGCCCCAGCCTTCTGAATCTCCTGGGGCGTGGCATTCTCCAGGCTGCCATCTGCACTCTTCTGGGTATCGCTGGGCTCCCCGTCGCCCATGGCCGCCCATGGCGCTTTCGCTGCGCGAGGGCAAGGTGCGGCGCAAGGTGGGTGTCCAATACTATTCGAGTTTCATCTTGAAGGGCTGAGAAAAGTAGGTATGCAGGGGCGGAGACGACCTGGTGTGGGCTGGCTTCAAATAGCTGGTGGTTTGCTGGGCTGGAGGGTTGGCGGCCTTGTTCTGACAGCCTCTGATAAGATCAAACTAGCTGGTGGCTGTTTGGTTTTTTTTGGGGGAAAAACAAAAAACAAATAAGACTTCAGGCAAGGCTGCGGTATCTTCGAAAGCCCCGTGCACAGCCACCACTACTCAAATTCATTCCATGACAAGCACTGGCATGAATGACGTGGTGTCTTCCAGTGCACGCATTCAACGCGGACCATGTGATCTGCTGCTCTAAATTTGCACGTTTGTAGCTGCTTTGCCCGAGATCGCATGCGCAAATAGCAACACACGCTTACAAAAAAAGGAAGTGCTGGCAGGCACCCCATGAAAGAAAAGCTTGCAACGAAGAGAGTGCCCTGATTAAGGACAGCTCGGATGAGGACGCTGGATACATGGCACTGCCCAACGATTTCACGTTGAACAGCTGAAGCCCCTGTCTGCGGGCTGCTTCAGGACTGCCCCAAAATGAAAGAAAGGTCGACATATTCTGTATTCCCATGTATTCCCCACAGGGATCCATAGGGTCACTGTCCCAATCTGGCTGGCATCCGGAGTGGGCTCAATGGAAAGGATTTCAACCAGGCCTTCAGCTGGTCCTAATCATCGTCACCATCCACAAATGCCACGCCATCTGCAATGGGCCACACAGTGGTGGTGTATCGACCCGTGTCGGGAACTCCAAGTGGAAAGTGGCACTCAGCTGGCCGGATGCCGATACTCACAGGGAAGGCTCCTGAGCTGCGAAGGAATTGGCTGCTTCACTTCTGCTCCCATGGGAAAATAGACTTAGACGTGCTTCTTCACCAGATGCACATGACAATCTGCAAAGGGATCTCCCCACATCTTTTTTGGGATGCCTTTGCCGAAGCAATCCCCACGCAACGGCTAGCGAGCAGCCCAAGGCTCCCTGAGGATGATGAATCAGCAGCTCAAAGCGATCACCATTGATCTCCTCACGGTCTGGCTCAATGAGTTTGAGCTACGGAGCCCATGGGGAAGGGATCTGTTGACTCGGACAAGCACAAGACCGAGTTTGCCAATGTGGTCAAGCCTCCGGCGTTTTGCCCAGCGCCTTCCAAGCCACGCTGCCTTCCAGCAAGCAGGCAGCCCCAAGCGCTTGTGCTGCAGTCATGGCGATGGTGGGATGCATCTCCTAGCTGCTACTAGCTGGTTTCGGAAGGCCACCGCTCCTGTAAACAAAAAATCATTGCGCGGCTTGCAATCCCGTGACCTCCTCTTGTTCTTGATTTCGGGCTGGGAATGACTGGCTGGCACCGTCTGGGCTACCTGAGAGGGCAGGCCTAGTCAAAAACACGGACAACATGCCGACATTTTGGGATCAGGAGGCCGAACCAACCAATCTCCAAAATGTCCAAAATCTTCAGATCTCAAGGCTCCTGTCGTTCTGGGGCAACAAAGTAGCAGCACGCCAAAGAGTTGGCCTCTGTGGTTGGCGCAACCAAGGCGAGCTTCGGCGAATTGCCAGCACAATCGCCCATGCCTGGCAAAATGCTTGCAAGGCCAAAGATAACATCTGCTGCTGTTGAAAGTCATAACGTAGCTGAAGCGTCAAATGGCCGAATCCTGGTCATACCCTGGCCAAATACATATAGCTTGCACACACACACACACACACACACACACACACACACTTATCTCGAGAGGCTTCACTAGCCGAGATGCAAAACGCAGTCAGTAAAAATGCTTGAATGCAAATGCAAATCAACAGGTCACAACATCGACACCGAACAGGAAGCAACAGCGACAAACAGAAACCGCAAAAAGAATCAGGAAAGAGGGTCAGGAAATAGGCAGGTACGCCGGATTGATCAGATCCGGTATCCACCGAAGTGCCGTAGCTTCATTGGACTGGATAGGCAAATCGGCTCCAGTCCCCCTGCTGCTTAAAGTTTTGCGTCCGTGCTCCAGGACGGTTCACACACACACACACACTTGGCAGGACACCTTTGGCTTTCAAAGTTAAAGGGCAGCATGCAAGGCTTGATGGAACAAACAAAGACACGTGGCGCTTTGGCAGCGCAACCGAAGTTGCTTTTAAACACTGCAAAACCGCATAAATTGAGAATACAAAACAACAAACAACAACAACATATATTTCAATACCAAACCGCTTGCCATAGTGAGGCGCAGGGCCCATTGCTTTGCTGGCTTGTCTTCTGGCCGCTTCCAAAGCTGCACAAAGCTTTGGGTCGTTCCGCGCCACTTCCAGGGTTATCTCAGTGAGCTCGGAGTAGCCAAAGGCTGGTAGCACAGCATTGGCGTCCAACACCCTCAGATCAAAGAAGCAACTCCTGCAGCATAACTGGAACTGGTTGCAATCACAACGGCCCTGCCAGGAATGTTGCTAGCATCTCCCAGCCCATTTCAGCCTTCCACCCTGAGTTTGTAGCAGACCCAGCGGTTTCTGTCACTTGCCACTGAGCCGCACCAGGGCTCGGGCGAAGTCGACAAGTGTGGCCTCCCAGTGGAGGCCGTCTGCTTCCAGCAGGTCGACCGACCGGCCCGTGGGCAACAGGGCGCCAGTTTGGGAACCTGCGACTGGATCCAGGGCCAAACTGACTACACTGACTCCAAGAATCCGATCAGCTTCGTAGATCAAAGGAAACCAGCATACAAACCCACGCTGATTCTCTTTTTTCGCCAAACTCTATTTGTCATGAGGGGGTCAAAGCACGGATCAGCCAGGGTTTAACTAATCATCAGTTTTCTACATCTCTGCTTGCAGCTTGTTCACTCCAAGACTTGATGCACCCACTAATTGTATCTGGGCAAAATACTATGCTGTCCGAAGAGGATCTAAGGGAACTCCAAATCAAGGACCTTCATTACGGGTGAGCACGGCTTACCCCCAGCTCGTGATTTTGCTTTGAAGTTTGGAGCCACGAAATTGCGGATTTGCATGAGCCACCTCCAGGTGACTTGTTCTTTCTGGCCGTGACCAATTGGGTCACGGGCCAATGTTGAGGGCCCGATGAAGTTCTGCGGAGTTTAAATTTCGCCCGGATGCGATGCGGGTGGCAACGGTTGGGAAGGGGCCAACAACAAAATCACTCAATATTCGCCTCGGCCCTCAGGGCCGGGAAGCGGTCAGACCCCTTCAGAACCCTCAAACAGTGATCAAAATCCGGGTCAAATCCCCTTGTAGAAGCCAATAGAAACAGGTCAACTTCCCATCTAGAAGTCAGTCAAATCCCTGTAAATCCAACTCCGGCCAAATCCCGGTGAAATTCCCAACTCCGGTCAAATCCCCCTAGAAACCGGCCGATTTCCTCTTAAACCCGGTCAAATCCCCCTTCAGAAACCAATCAAATCCCCTTAAAAACCGTAGAAACCGTTCAAACTCCCTTCTAGAAACCTCCCCCTAGAAGCCGGCAAACCCCAAAAAACAGATCAATTTTCTTCAAATTTGGACCTTCGCTTGGCCCACCATTCTGGCTTTGAGGTATATACTGTGCTGTAGGTTGCGTTGAAGTGTTGTGTATTCGAGTGGGTGAGTCGGCGCCGAAATGCGGAGCCAGAGGGTCGGTGCATGTCCGCTGGCTTCAAGGGCAGAACGAGAGCCGCAGAGAGCTACAGCCAAAAGCGGACTGGCCGAGGCGGGCAACGCGAAGCGTTTTCAATAAATCTTGATTGACAAATGTCCACCATACCCCCAGACTCAAGCCCTGGGTTTTGGGCATGGGACGCGCGGTTGGCTCTCGCCTGCCTGCAACCCCGACGGCGGCTAGATGGACTGGGGCAAACGTTCCTGGAACGCCAGGGACTGCAGTGTCGCCCTGGTACTCCACCCCGTGCTTGTTCAAGGCCCTGGGGCAATCCAAGACTCAGGCCATGTGGATCTGACAAAGCTGTCAAACAGCGCGCGTGTCCAACAGGTTGGAACTCTGAAATTGTCACCATGCCAACAAGTCTAGCACGGCCTGTAACAGCTCCGAGACTTTGGGCTAGCAGCACGTCTTGGAAAGCTACGTAAGTTTCTCCGTGGTCCGACGCCTGTTTGCAAAAGTGCCCAGCTTACGGGACAGGGGGAACAAATCGGCACCATGCCAAGTTGCCCATATTCCTCTAATCTGCGAGCACCGACTGCACAATTCAACAAAGGCATGTTTTCCCAGCATTCAATCTCTGGAAAAGCCTTCTCTGGGACATGGGTGTGCTAATTCGGCCTGTCCACCCTTCGTGCTCACAGCACAACACTGTAGCACTCAGCCTAAGTTGTGGCTCCCTGGCTCACTGGTTTGTGCTCAGTAATGTTGACCCCATATTGACAAACCCCTGTTTATTTATCGGGGGGTGTTCCTGGTCTTAGTTGGGAATCATCACTTTTGGAGGGGAACCACCCTCCTGGTCCTATTAATAAACTGGAGTTGATTAATATGGGGTCAACCCGTCTGAGCCCCGAGAGCTTTTTTCTGTCCAAGACACACCTCCGCCTCATAGCAGGCGCCCGTGTTGGCGCTATGGATCCGCACCGTGGCTTTTTGCCCATTGATCTCCGGTTCCACGAGGCCCTGTTCCAGCGCGAAGGGCCCCACTGCCGCCAACATGTTGCCGCAGTCCCCGTGTGAAAAGTCCACCTTCGGGACATCCACTGCCACCTGGTTGAAGTCCATCGTCACCCATCCACTTTGCGAGTGTCGCCCCACAATCATCACCTGGAAGGCAAAAAACACAAACATCCCAGGCAGAGTAACTACTGACGTTTGCATGGGCTTGCCATCAATTGGCAACGAAAGCGTGAAGCCCCTCTTAAGCTTGTCATGGGTGCTAACATGTCCAGGACTCTTGAAACAATATTGATTTCCCTGTGCAGCGACGGCGAAAAGAACATGGCTTCAAGCATGCTGAGTGTTGCCTCCCTTTAATTACCTGCGTCTCTCCCAAAGAATGACAGCAAAGCATTCTTGCAGGGACTGTCTCGTTCACGCAACCGCCCTCTGAGTGGCTCAGCGACCAAACGACTATGCGGCAGCCTAGCTCGACTGAACTCAAATCACCTCAACTCAGCCACAGTACCGACAACAATCACTGCCACGCCAAACTCAGCTTCTCTCACCCACCAAAGCAAAGACCCAAAGCTCGAAGCCTTGCCCCAGCCTTGTTGGTGGGCCCGGTCAATCCACCGAATCCGCTGACCTGCCCTGGGACCCCGCTGCCCATAAGCTTGCAGAGCAAACGCTCACGGGCAGCGCCTCGAGCAGGCACGTGCTCCTCCTCGTCGAAACAATTGAGCCAACGTAAGGCTCAACAAATGGCTGTGGGTCAAGAGACAACCCATAGTCCGTTCCACCTTTCACAATGCGTCATTCGGTCGCCCCATGGGCTCCCGAGTAATTTGGAGCATGTTCAAATGGCCGTGGGTCAAAAAACAAGGTACCCACATTGGACCCTGGTAAGTGGAAACATGGACCAAATCCTGTGGTCCCCTGGTGTATTTTTGACCCATACCCAAATGGCAATACACCACCCAACCAAATGAGTAACATGAATCAAATAAATCAAACTGAGCCATGGCAGCAATGATGCCAAGAGTAAAACTGAAGCAATCACACAAGGTCTTCCTGGGAAGCGGCCTCGTCGCATGTAAGCAAGTTGCCCGCTCAAAGTAATGAATACGGATGTGCAACATCTGACATGGGTAACCCTAACTTTGTCGATTCCGGGTCTTCGCCCAACTTGGCAAACTGCCTACCTCACCGTCCTATGTCCAAAGAATCCAAGGCTCTTGAAGGAACAGGCCCCTCGACGAGCCGCTACGATAGAAGGCGAAGGGAACTCGAAGCAAGGACATGGCGCAGGAAGGCTTGGTGAGCCAATAGCTTCTGAAAACTGGGCCGCTGGCGTGGGTGAATCCTCAAAGGAATCATGAAGAAGAGGGCAAGGTTGTTTTACCTCGAAGGGTTCAACCGACGCCGCTTGGGTTTCCCATCCAGGTTTGCTCAATCGCTCTGCCATCTGCAAGGGCAAGCCATGAAAATGAAAGGAAGTTACCCGACCCCTGGCCCAATCAGTCATGAGGGCTATGAGGCTGCGAAGCATTAGGGCTTCAGCGGCACGCAAGCCTTGCGGCGTCACTGCGTGTTATACAATATACTTCGTATTTGTCAGATGCCACCGCTGAGAATGCAATGCAATTCCCAAATGCAAAACATGTGGTAAGCAAAGCTCATCTTTATATAAAAGGGCTGGCCAAAGCCCCGAAGTCTTTGTGACAGGCTGCGCAGTACGTGCAACGCTAACTGACTGTCTCCACTATCGAAATCCGGGCAGAAAAGGCGAGCAATAGCGGCCTTCGTTGTGTCGCGGGGGAAGCGATGACCTGAACCATGGGCAAAATATGTCCGGGTTTATGTCCAGTGATCGCTATGTTTCCCAGGCCAGTGCTCCTAGCTGAGAACATCCGACAAACCTTGGTGGACTTGCAGGCTCAAGGGTTGTGCGAGGTTGCATGCCGAACGTTGGCACAGATCTAGAGTTCTGATTGCCAACCAACCTTTCAGGGCTCAAATGCTCAATGGTTGCTTGGAGCACTTTTAACATGCAGCCTTTTTGGTTTGACCCTTTACGGCAGAATTCGCGCGTTTCACCTGATCGCAGTGACGGTCTTTGACGAAAAAGGGCAACTCACAAGGCGGCCGAGCCTCCATGCCACGGAAAATCGAATGGCAGAAGATCCTCAACATTCCTCAACCCTTGCCTTGGGCTCTGCTTGTTGCATGTCTGCATTGGGAAAGTCAGGACATTCCAAGCATCGGAACAATCTCTTGCTGAGTGTTAAATGCGCTTCGCAAACCCTTTTATTTACAATACCCGCAACCCGGCTTGGAACTGTCATGGAACGCAGGGCCAGCATACATTGCGCATGATTGGCTCTGGGCTAAACGAGCAATTGCAGCAGCCTAAATGTGAGATTCAATTCTCAGGTTGCCTCGCAGAGTAACTTTCAGCGCAGAATTCTTTCAATCTAAGGCAGCTCGCGCGGCGCAAGCTGCTCATCGCTACAATGTTTGGGCAAAACCGTTGAATGCGACAAAACACAGTCATTCACAAAGCCATCTTTAAGCCGATTTTACACACGTAAATAACATGCCACAGGCTCTGTCTCACAGAGGTAAGTAGTAGGAAAATCCTCCGACTAGAGAGTTCTGCAACAGTCCCTGCTTCTAACAGTAGTAAGGAACATAGTCTTATAGTAACCAATTAATTTTCGGTTTTGGGTCGAAAAAGCCTGCAAAACAGCCAAATTCTCCATCCTGCTGAACGTTTTTCCGATGTCACCGGTCTTTGTCACCGCTCCGTTTTTGGTCGAAAAAGTGCTCAAAACGGCCTGGGCGCAACCCCGGCCTTCGGCCTGGGCGCACGCCTACTCCCGCCTGCTGCGTAACACATCTGGTCCAAACCGAAGGCAGCTGAGTGCGGCACATGTGACATCAACCCCTTGCAATCGAAGATCCAAGAAACTGGAATTACGAAACATTTTGAAACATGTTTGATCCAAACCGAATGCAGCTGAGCGTGGCACATGTGACATCAATCCCTTGCAATCGAAGACCTCAAGAAACTGAAATAACGAAACATGTGGAAACACATCTGGTCCAAAATGGAGGACACTGAGCACCTGCCCGGGCTTCGCCCTGGCGGCCCAGCTCATGCTGCACAAGCGTTTTGTAGCTCGAGAAGCCACCTCCAGAGCGGCTGAAGCAATCCGCACTTGAAGTCCAGGTATACTCCACCGCGGCGGTACATATGCAGGTAGCGCCAGATCGAACTCTCTCGCGAAGTAGCCGGCGAGCCTGCGCACCCGATGATCCTCCCGACAGTACGTCTGCACCAGCCGTCGCGGCAGCCACCACAAGGCAATCTTTTTCTCATCGTGCCTCCGTGCCCACAGGCTCGTTTCGCTGCAGGCATTTGCCCAGCCGCTGGCGATCTGCAACAACGTCCTGATGTCCACGGCGTCCTGCTTCCAGCTCGCTTGGATCTGCAGCACGGTCTTTGACATTTCTCACAGAGGCGGCAAGCCTGTCTTCATAGAAAAGCCCAAAAAACTACCTCTGGCTTTTTTAGCATCTGGAGAATGGTACCATTCTCGGCGACCAAAAAAGCTAGACTTGAGCCGTCATCAGCCACGCATCACTTCAGCTCGCACCACCAATAAAACGCCAAGCATGCAACTCACACCTCGCTTTTTGCTTTGACGAAAGGAGACAATACAAGCTCGCCGCCGCAGCCCGCGACCTGCTGGCTATCACCCTCTGGGCGAACAGCCCAGCGCCGCTGCAAAAACGTCTGGGGGCAAGATAAATTCTAATCCTAGAATGATGCAGGGGATTTATGTCAACCCACCTGCCAACACAAAGCTTCATCAATTGCACAACTCTCTGCATGATGCTGACGCCGAGGCGCTCACATTTACAGCTTCAACTCTTCGTGATGTCGGTGCAGCGTGTTGCAGGGTGCCACTGGCCAGCTGTGACATTTGTCACGAGACCACGCACGAGACCTTGACGTTTGCGCATGCCTCCCCACAATCTGCAGTCGGCTACTGCATTGAAGGTGTTGTCGTAGTCTTTGCTGAGTTCCCTCCTGGGTAGACCGGCCTCCCCGTTCTTTCGCCGGCAGTCGGCCAACTGCCTGGAAGAGGTCGTACTCGCGACCGTTCCTTCCTGGGTGGGCGGGATTAACGAGACGAAGAACTGATTCCTGCGGGCGCCCAGCCTGCGACTTGGCACCCAGTCTTCACAAGATGCCAGCGGTCTGCAGCACGCAGGAGGCTCATAGTGCTGGCCCCCACACGCGGCCAGTCTCCACAGCTGCCAGAGTAGCACGCATCGCCGAGAAGCTTCCGCCGACGCCCGGCTTTCGACTTGGCTCCCAGCCTTCACAATATGCCACCGGTCTGCGGGCTCATAGCACTCGCCCCCTCCCACGCAGCCACTCTCCACACTTGCCGGAGCAGCGCGCATCGACAAGAAGCAAAAGGCAGCTTCCGGATTCGCACGTCCCCATCACTTCGCAAACTGCTGTCCGACTCCCGGAGAAGTTTCATGAGGTCGCAGCATCTGCCTCGTCTCATCACTACTGCTGACAGGGTTCATTTGGCGCCGGGGCATGGGAGAAACATTGCGAAACACATCTGACACAAACCGAACGCAGCTGAGCCGGAACGCAAATACATGCTGCAAGCTCAGCTCACAACTCAACTTCAAACGACCGCAAATCCCACAAATCATGACAAACAGTCAGTTGCAAGTTTTCACTGCGCAGGTCGCTTGCATTAGCACATTCACTGGGCGTTAGCCAGGACCAAGGCTGGTCAGTCTCAGGCGACCGCACTCCACTTCAGAACAAGCTGCCAGATCCCGGCCTTCGGCCTGGATTGCCAACTAGCCGCGCCCAAGAATGCTGTCGCACAGCCAGGAGGCCACAGAGGGCTCAGACGCCGGCAGCTGCCAGCCGCGCTTCTCCGCGCCGCTGGTGCGGCTGCTGCTTCGGCCTTGCGCCGAGCCTGGCCTTGCGCTCCATGAGCTCAGCCTCCAGCCTGTCCAGCTCTTCCCACTCTTGATCAGCGCCGCCTGTCTCTCGACATAAGTCCTCCGTCTTCACCGACGGCGGCACGCTTGCGGCTCTTGTCCTGCCGGCAGCGGGGCGGTGTCGGCTGAGCCATGTCGAAGTCGGACCATCGGCCTCTCCACTGGCGGCCGCCACGCGATTCCCCATCGCGGCAAACGTCCTTGCAGCCGGGACGCTGGTGCCCGGTCTCACGCAGTAGTCCAGCCCTCCTCCGCTTGCCTGAAGCTGTCGCCCCTTCACTTCCATGACCTTGCCCGTCACAATCTTCTCCGTGCAATCCTCTGGGCTCACTACATCCTGCAATTCCGCGAGCGCCGTCTCAAGAATCTCGGCAGCAATGCCTAGAGCTCGACGCTGTCCGTGCCCCGCGGCCTTCGTCACATAGCTCGTCCTCAGGGCATCTCTGGCAGGTCATCCACGCAGCATGCTGGTTGCTGCGCGCCCGCGTGACATGCCCTCGCGTCGAGGGTCATCCGAAATGCCAGCAGCAAGCTGGACCACACTGCCCGCGAAGCCGAGAATGCACAGCAGCCTAGCTTCTCCACGCACACGCCCAATCCCTAAGCCCTAGACGGCCCTAACACAAACTGGCTCGCCACATATAGCATTACACTCAGCTCATGCCAACTCTCCGACGACAACCAGCTACACAATTCTGCCTGCAGTAGCTCACTTTTTGCTCGGCAGCTCCCCTCATGCCCAACTGCTGCACCTTAGGCTTCGCCATAGGCAGCTCCGACACCCACCCAAGCCACCTACTGCCACGCCGCGAGCTCAGGAGACGTAAAAAAAGTCCGTGGTCACATGCTCTTGGCCACCATACGGGAACCAGCAGCGTCCGTCCTTGGCTTTTCCTGGGATTCTGCCAAAGTAGGAGTTAGCCACCGCGCACCACAGCTCTCCGTGCTTGTCGAGCTGCTTTCCCTGCGGCTCTGCGCCATCCACAGTGCGAGACAAGCTCTGGCCGCGCATAATCCCGAAGTCTTTGGTGTAGTGCTCCTTGCCGGCATATGAGTACCAACACCTATCACCGCAAGCCTTTCCGGGGATCTTGCATTCCCTGACGCGGGCTATGGCGCACCAATAGGAACCGGTGTCGCCTTGATAGCCTTGCGGGCGGACCATGCCCGCAGCAGCGGAGCAGCACTCGGGCACACAGGAGCGGCCCTCAGACTGCGGCGCGGCCATCTGCTCTGCGCCGCGCGACCTGCCCTGCCGCTGCCGCCTCTGCGCCGCCTCCACTTCTCTGCGAGCCGACAGCTCGTCCAACAGCCTCTTGCGAATCGAAGCTTCCTCCTCCTGAGCCCGGCCAAGCCTGCTGCGCCACTGCTGGCAAGATTCTACTCCTGGCTCTGCCTTCTCGCGGGTCTGCGAGCCAAGATCAATCCACTCACTACAGTGCGTGCTGCGACTGCGCGCCGAGTCAGACCTTTCGCTGACAGGCATCACTACCCAAGCAAAGCTGAAGCACAGTCCATAGCTGAGCCAACCCACGCAGTCCATAACTCAGGCAGTCGAAGATGCCAAGCCTACTGCACCAAAGCAAGACAAACAAATGACACACGCGCACTGCAAGCCTGTTTTTCTTCCTTGGTCTCACAAGCATGACTCTCTGGCTAAAGGTGCTGATGCTCAATTCCAATCTCGCGAATTGCGAGCGAGCAGTCTGCTTGGCTCAATTCCGCTCTGCGTCCTAGGCCACTCTCCGGACTTCGTCCGGACACGACTTCCTAAGCCTCTCTCCGGACTAAGCCTCTCTCCGGACTTCGTCCTGAGACTCCTGCGACAACATGCAGGGAAACCTGTGCTGGCATCAACTCTCCAACCCTGCGCCAGCTGCGGGCGACTCTGCTGACCGCCAAGTAGTGGTCGCGAGGCCATGCCTGCGAAACTCCGCCAAGTCCACGAGGTAGACGTAGCCGTACGCCTTGCTGATGTGCCAGCCTGGGCTCAGCCTCTCGGGGTCAAAACCTGCAAATCTCATCCAGGTGCTCGCGGACGCTGCGCCCGATGCGAGCTCCTGACCTCGCCGGGTGGATCACGTCGTGCGCCAGCTCGGCCATCAATGGGTGGCGCGGGGCAAGCCCCTCTGGCTGGAAGCGGGGTAGTGCGAGCACCAAAAAGGGCGGATTGCACACGCCGCCTGCGGCAGCACTCCAGTCCTCGAATTTCTCTCCTATTGCTCTCCCAGCAGGCCCATTGCATCTGAATCCCGAGCTCGTGCTGCTTGTCTCGGAGCCAAAGACCCAGCTCTACTCCAAGGCTCTGCCTGCCAGACACGTAAACTCCCCCGCTGCGGTACAACTCCATGTATCGCCACAGCGCAGCGATCGAGTGCGGCTCCTCCAGTGCTGCTTCGATGCTGGAGATGGGAAGCCTCCACTGCAGGAACTGCAGCTGCTCTACCTCGCCTGCGAACTGCCGGACGAATCCAGGGCAGAAGATCTCCGCCGAGCAGCCGCACTCTTGGATCACGCGCCTCGAAAGCCACCAAAGCGGAGAGCAGCAGCACGCGAGCTGCGACCATAGGTTGGCAGTCAGCGGCACATCCGACCACAGATAACACATCTGCAGCACATCCCGAAATGTCACTGCCTCTGTCTGCAGCAACTTCAATAGATGCTGCTCCGCGTGCAGCCTGGCCATCTTTCTGTAAGTTTTCTCAGCATCCACACACGGGCCTGGCACCAAGTTCCACCCCGCGCACACGAGGATGTAAAGCTCCGCGGACGCGGGCTCGCAGTCTCGGGCCACTCGCTCCGTCAGGTCGTTGAAAATCTCCTTTTTGCGCTCCATGGGTCCCCAGAAGTGCAAGCCACTGCCGATGCCGAGCGGGGTGAACAAAGGCATGCCGTCCTTCTCAAACCAGGCGTTCTCCATGGACCTGATGGTGGAGCTGGACTCTTTCACTCGCCAGTCGCATCGGGCCTGATGTAAAGGGGTGAACTTGCCCTCTTGGTCGACACGCACAGCTTCGCGCGCAGGGACCACGCTCAGCCCAACGCGCTTGCGCAAGAGCTGATCACGGCATTTCATCTCGTAGTACGAGTCGGCGATGCCAGCCCAGGTGCAGAGGAGCTTCTTCAAGATCGACATGTGCCTGTTGCCTTTGGAGGCATGAATCAAACTCGCGCCAAGGCCGAGAATCACCACATGCTTTGTTTCGCTGGACGACATCTTGACCACATTGGAGCCGTACTCAGCGTATCCGTTGCCGGTGCTGTCGGACAGCGCGAGCACATACTTGGTTGCAAAAGCTTCCTCCATGCTTTGAGCCACAAAAATCCTGGCCACGAACGAACAAAAGATTTTACATGCGCCATGTCACTCTATAAATGGCTGAGCCAACCCACGCAGTCCATAACTCAGGAAGTCGAGGATGCCAAGCCTACTGCACCAAAGCAAGACAAACAAATGACACACGCGCACTGCAAGCCTGTTTTTCTTCCTTAATCTCACAAGCATGACTCTCTGGCTAAAGGTGCTGATGCTCAATTCCAATCTCGCGAACTGCGAGCGAGCAGTCTGCTTGGCTCAATTCCGCTCTGCGTCCTAGGCCACTCTCCGGACTTCGTCCGGACACGACTTCCTAAGCCTCTCTCCGGACTAAGCCTCTCTCCGGACTTCGTCCTGAGACTCCTGCGACGACATGCAGGGAAACCTGAGCTGGGTCCATCTGGCCAACCCTGCGCCAGCTGCGGGCGACTCTGCTGACCGCCAAGTAGTGGTTGCGAAGCCATGGCTGCGAAACTCCGCCAAGTCCACGAGGTAGACGTAGCCGTACGCCTTGCTGATGTGCCAGCCTGGGCTCAGCCTCTCGGGGTCAAACCTGCAAATCTCATCCTGCAAGCGCTCGCGGAGGCTGCGCCCGATGCCAGCTCCTGACGTCGCCGGGTGGATCACGTGGTGTGCCAGCTCGGCCATCAATGGGTGGCGCGGGGCACACACTATCAGCCCCTCTGCCTGGAAGAGGGGCTGATTCGTTGACGACGAGGGCAGCAGGAAGGGCGGATTGCACACGCCGCCTGCGGCAGCACCCCAGTCCTCGAATTTCTCTCCTATTGCTCGCTCCCAGCAGGCCCATTGCACCTGAATCCCGAGCTCGCGCTGCTTGTCCTGGAGCCAAAGACCCAGCTCTACTCCAAGGCTCTGGCTGCCAGACACGTAAACTCCCCCGCTGCGGTACAACTCCATGTATCGCCACAGCGCAGCGATCGCACCCGGCTCCTTGCGGGCTGCTCTGAGGCTGGAGATGGGAAGCCTCCACTGCAGGAACTGCCACTGCTCTTCCTCGCCTGCGAACTCCCGGTAGAATCCAGGGCAGAAGATCTCCGCCGAGCAGCCGCAGTCTTGGATCACGCGCCTCGAAAGCCACCAAAGCGGAGAGGAGCAGCACGCGAGCTGCGACCATAGGTTGGCAGTCAGCGGCACATCCGACCACAGATAACACATCTGCAGCACACCCCGAAATGTCACTGCCTCTGTCTGCAGCAACGTCAATAGCTGCTGCTCCGCGCGCAGCCTGGCCTGTCAGCCGCGCCAGCATCCACACACGGGCCTGGCACCGAGTTCCACCCCGCGCACACGAGGATGTAAAGCTCCGCAGACGCGGGCTCGCAGTCTCGGGCCACTCGCTCCATCAGGTCGTTGAAAATCTCCTTTTTGCGCTCCATGGATCCCCAGAAGTGCAAGCCACTGCCGATGCCGCGCGGGGTGAACAAAGGCATGCCGTCCTTCTCAAACCAGGCTTTCTCCATGGACCTGATGGTGGAGCTGGACTCTTTCACTCGCCAGGCGCATCGCGCCTGATGTAAAGGGGTAAACTTGCCCTCTTGGTCGACACGCACAGCGTCACGCGCAGGGACCACGCTCAGCTTTCATCTCGTAGTACGAGTCGGCGATGCCAGCCCAGGTGCAGAGAAGCTTCTTCAAGATAGACATATGCCTGTGGCCTTTGGAGGCATGAATTAAACTCGCGCCAAGGCCGAGAATCACCACATGCTTTGTTTCGCTGGACGACATCTTCACCACATTGGAGCCGTACTCAGCATATCCGTTGCCGGTGCTGTCGGACAGCGCGAGCACATACTTGGCTGCAAATGCTTCCTCCATGCTTTGAGCCACAAAAATTCTAGCCACGAACGAACAAAAGGATTTTACATGCGCCATGTCACTCTCAATAGGCCTGCCCCTGATTCGCATTCGCATGACGCAAGGCCCTCTCACTCTTTTCCACGCTTCAAACTCTGCACGCTTCGTACTCCGCTAAATCAGGAAGCCATCACTGCCAATTACTGGGGTCTGGCCTGTGTCCAACGAAAGGCTCCAGCAACTCACGCTGTCCTGTCGACACGCGCACCATGTCGGCCAGCTGGGCAGCGTTGCCGTGCGTCGCGCCTCGCACCTGGCTCAAAATAACCAGCCGCTCGGCCATCTGTAGTCCAGAGTATGTCAGGCTTGCGCATTGCGTCCACTTCACATACACGCTAATCGATGGGTCTTCCAAAATGTGTCTGCATGCCTCGCACATGCCCAGTCGTCGAAACTCCGTCTCATCCTGGGGCCCTCTGTAGAGGCCATGCATCTTGCCACAGCTCAGGCAGCTGCTAAGCTGCGTGAGCCGCTCGGGCGACAAGCCCAGTCGCTCGCGCACCTTGCTGCAATACTCAGACACTATACGAGGCGATATCTCCACGAAGATATACTGTGTTGGGTCGTCCATTTTCGGCCTTTTGCTACGGCGCCCCATCCCGCGGAGTGGCGTCGCATGCCTTGCTACGACACAACAATGCTGCAGGCAAGTCACATGATCCGCCGCTCTCTCGCTTGCCTGCAAAGCAGAAAAGCAACGCCACACTATTCGCGGGTCTGAATCATGTGAACGAGAACGCAATTGGCGCGGGATCGGTGGTTGGACTTGCTTCGTGGCTGGCCCGCAAAGAAAAACACTGCTAGACATCGGTGCTCGGCTTTGCTTTGTGGCTGACCTACTCAGCAGAAACTCGGCTAGCAGCACTCCCCGTCCAAACGAATCCGCTCGTCCAAGATTCAGACCCGCGAATAGCGTGACGTTGCTATTGCCTGGCAAAGCACCTTTTTGTAGCTCCACTGCCCACGATGCTCGAGGCGGTCACAGTGAGCGGCTTGAGGCGGTGCTGCTGGCCGGGCTGGCCTTCGGCTTGCCCCCGAGTGGACCTCTGGCCACACCCCGTCTAACCGAATCCGCTCGTCCAAGATTCAGACCCGCGAATAGCGTGACGTTGCTATTGCCTGGCAAAGCACCTTTTTGTAGCTCCGCTGCGCTCGCGCACTCGGGCGGCTTTAGCCCGGATGACTTCCAAAGAACATGCCCTAGCAAAGCTCAAAGTCTCCGGCACAAGCCTGAGGGCTCCGTGTGTGCAGTAGCAGAACTGGTTGGCAGAATTCCTCGCACGGCTCGCACACTCGCTGGCCGCTCACCTAGGCGAATCGCCTCTTATCGGGGTCGAATGGGGGCACAGGGTCGATCCAGTCCAGCTCCGCGCGGACGTCGTCACACATGCGATGAAACTCCACGCGGTCCTGCGACATGGCGCTGATGTTTCTCAGGAGCATCCGGTAGATCTCTTCCTCCAGGTGCACCACGACGTAGGTCCTGTCTTTGCAGATGGTGTTGCACACAAGCAGGAATCTCTCTTTGCTCGGGGAGCCGTCCGTGCTGTTGCCCGCACGCATGCGATGCCCCCGGAATAGTCGAAGCCGCGCGGCTTGGCAGAGCACCAGCAACTCTCTTTGCGAGAGCGCTTGGAGGTCGAGCTCGGGAAAGTCGCTCATGGCTCTACGCTGTGGCACCCTGAAAGAGACACGCAGCGGGTCAGTGGGAAAGCTTTTACGAGCACTGCCGCGAGTTGGAGCGCGACATCCTGGCGGGCAAGCACGGCGACCTGCTGCTGCTGGGCGGCCGCATTTTGCCCGTCCTGAAGCCCAGGCAAGCGGAAGCCCAGCCCTGGCAGGCCGAAGGCCAGCCAGCCCCGAGACACCCGCTAGAAGAAGGCAGCGCGAGCAGAGAGCGCAAAGCCGCATGAGCGCCTGTGGAAGGGGGAACTTCCGCGCGCCCGCGCAGAAAAGCTGCGGGCAGCTGCCTGCTCGCATGAGTTTCTGCAGTCTATTGCCACGCGCCTGCTGCCTGTCCGCAGCATTTTTTGCTCGCAGCCAGCAAAAGTAAAGCTGCGATGAAGCGGCCAGCGACAAGAGGCGGGGTCGCCGGGGCAGCGGCGAGCGGGGGACAGGCGATGCAAAAGCAAGGCCAGCGCACGCAGAAGAAGCCAGCAGCGGCGCAGAACCAGAAGCTTTCCGAGCCGTTGCGTCGCCGCGTGGACTGGAGCCGAGTGACGGCCGCGCAGCTGCTGGAGTGCCGCGAAGACTATCAGGACGCGAAGGCTTACAATGCGGGGCATGGCCACGGCGTGCCAAGTTACAGAGAGTACGCTCGCAGCCACTTCTTGGCCACGCAGCGCGCCCAAGACCTCAAGCCCGAAGCCTTGCGGCAGAACTTAGCTGGGCGCGGCCGGCCGTAAGACTGTAGAGCTTTTTCTCCGCGGGGCAAGCCGAAGGCCAGCCTCTCTGCGCAGAGTGTCCGTGGCTCCAAAGGAAAAAATGCGTTGGCCAAGACACAAACGACCGAAGTCTCTTCACGTGCTGCGATCGCCGGGCTTTGTGTCTTCTTCGGCCGCCACGCAGTGGGGCTGCCAGCCGCTTGACATGCTCTCACTAGCCGCACTTCCCATGCCCCCATCGAGCCGCGCGCGGCGCTGCGATCACAAAGCCTCCCCCCCAGACAAACTCGATGCACAGACAGCTGCCGCGTTTGGCAAGTCTGTTTATTTTTTGCTACACATCTGCAGGCCGTGGACGAGTTTGCTCGGCAGACTGGTCACTTAGGAACTTGTCAAACTATCAAGCACTCTATGGGTCTTCCAGCCAGACGCTCTAGCGTCCTCACATGAAATGCGGTGCTGACGCTTGCTTGCCTTAAAGACTCATATACAAAAAGCACCTATAGCAAGGAACCCGGGAAGAGTGATGTTCAGTGGCTTGCCTTGTCAGACCCATACAGCACACAAAGCGTATAGCAAGCAGGACGGGGACTGAGGGTTCGCGCCGCGTTACAGGCGAGGCGAGAACCGCCGTCGCAGGCAAGGGGATCAGCCGCCGTTGCAGGCAAGGCGAAACACCGCCGTGCAAGGGGATCAACCGCCGTGCGGAGTTTGGTTCGAGGCCATAGTACAGATTTTCGCGCGTACAGAATATACAGCACATAAGCACATACAGCAAGGAGCTGGGGGAGAGTGGGGGTTCCGCGCTTGGCGTAAGGTATAGCACATATAGCACATGTAGCAAGGAGGGGGAGAGAGTGGAGGTGCTTGGCGCACACGTGGCACCGTGCCGCAGCAAAGCCAAAGCGGGTTGTCCGCGTTGTCCGCAGTGGGAGGGAATCCCTGCATTCCCGGTATCTTTCTCTTTAGAGGGGGTTCCCAAATGGATTCTATTCTACCTGAGAGGCTCCTAGCACTCGTCCGTCCAGCATTTGACCTCGTCCTGCGAAGGATTCGAAGTCTAAAACGCTGGAGACGTGTGCCTGCAAAATAGTGACCCTAGATATGCTTGCAATTTGGCTCCAGGTTGCATTTCAAGCAATGTCAAGCTTTGCCAAAGGAAACCCCTTTTCCCTTTTTTTTGGGGACCCCTTTTTTTGGGACCCCTTGTTTTCTTTTTTTTGTTTTTTCTTAGCCCTGCAAAGGTTGGCTCGCTTGAAATGCAACCTGGAGCCAAATTGCAAGCATATCTAGGGGTCACTATTTTGCAGCCACACGCACGCCTCCACGCAGCGTTTTAGACTTCGAATCCTTCGCAGGACGAGGTCAAATGCTGGACGTGCTAGGAGCCTTCAGGTAGAATAGAATCCATCCCTCTAAAGAGAGAGAAGCGGACCTTCAAAACGAAGTGCCCGGAGCATGTGGCCCGCTTGGCTGCAATCTTTGTTGGGGACTGCCTCTGACAGCTGTTGAACACAAGGTATGTGACACCGGCACGGGCAGGGTTGATTCATGGTTGGGGCAGGGTTGATTCATGGTTGCACTGCTTCAATGCAATGTATGCTTCGCTATTTGGCTCATTACTGTTTTCTGGACCTGCAATGACTTGTGCGGGGTTTGAGCCTGTGCTAACTTCAGTGAATCTACAGCAGAAACATGAATATCATATTATTTGTCGAGCTGTCGCGCATAAGCGGTATCTACAAGCTGCGATCACAAAGATTCCCCCCCCACACAAACTCGATGCGCAAGTCTGTTTTTCTTGCTACACATCTGAGGCTTTCGAGCTTGCTCCCCCAAGCTCCATAATTGCGCAATGGATGCTGGAAGATCTTGCCTGTTGCAGCATTGACTTTGAATCGACAGACGGATGGGATGGATTGACGAGCTTGCGGCTGATTTTGTGGAGGTGACATGCGCAAGGGTGCAAGCGACTCTTTGCAGAGCAGAAGCTACGCGTACAGCCGAGTTCCAAAATCACTCAGCACAAGATGACGTGCCGCAAGTGCAATACCTCCTGCCCACTCCTGGAACTGCATTTTTCCTTTCCTAGCTGCAAAGCAACAAGCGTGGAAATCCGATCAGCATGCAGCATTGCGTTGAAGCTACCATACCTTTTGTGTGACAGAGACAAGGCAGATACCTACAGACTTATCCGCGGGCACTTGACAGCCCAGGGCTGGATGGAAACGAGCACCATCCCGTGGTTTTTTATCTTTATCAGTCCTCGCAGCATTCATCGATCCTTTGCGGTTGTAGCCTGGCATGCCAGGGTCTCACAAGGCAAGCCACTGAACATCGTTCACTTCGTCGAAACCCTCCATGGCCTTGTTGCTCTGCCCTTCAGCAGGTCATGCACGGCCACGGTGCGGCCGTAGTAGTTGATGTCGTCGCAGCGCTGGCCGTTGGCGAAGACCTGGACGCGCTGGACGAAGCAGGCGGGGTTGGGCGTGGCTGGGCCAGCGGGTTGGTGCTGTCCGTGTTCCTGACGCGGAAGGCGATCTTGATGGACTCGGGGTCGATGAAGGACGTGCCGCTGGTGAGCGGGATGCGGCAGACCCGAGAGGTTGTGGGGGAGAACGAGCTCAGCGAGCTGGGAAGTACTGCACGTCATGCCGCGCCGTCACGTAGCTGGTGTTGCTTGTTTTCAGCTTGTGGTCCAGGCTCTGCATCAGCTCATCCTGGGCTCCGGCGGTGACTACCTCCATGCTTGTTTATATACACGCATTTTGACTCGTACGGCGAAGGAAAAAGCTATTCCTCCAGTGCCTACATCAATGTAGGCACTGGAGGAATAGCGTTTTGTAGCGCAAAAGCCGTGCAAATGCTATTAGTCTCGTCCGTATATACACATACGGACGAGACTAATAGCATTTTTTCAGCGAAAAACCGTGCAAAACGAGCTATTACTCCAGGGCCTACATTGATGTAGGCACTGGACTAATAGCATTTTGTAGCCCAAAATCGTGCAAAAAATGGTATTCCTACATTTGCGTAGGCCCTGGAAGAATAGTATTTTGCAGCGCAAAACGTGCAAAAACCGTCCAACCGAGGAGGAGTGTTTTACGCAGCTGGTCAAAGCTGGGCGGAGGCAGGCTCCAGCGTGACTGCCCGGAACTGGAGCTCGCCCGCGAGCTCTGGGACTGGGGCAGGGCCACGGGGTTCAGGCCCCAGGAGAAGGGGGGGGAAGCCGGACTGCGAGGAGGCTGCTTGCGGGGCTGCCGGACGTGCTGCTGCCTGAGCGCAGCGTGAAGTGCTGAGGCTGAGTGGCCCAACTCCCGCCGCGCCAGCCAACGTTCCAGCAACCTCGCCCGCGGTGGGCGCCAGGGCTGCTGGTCCTTCTGCCAGGCCCGCCAGGTACCCAAAGGCTCCGCCCACGCCCTCGGCGGCAACGGCAACGCCTTCGGCAACCTCGCCCTCCTCCGCAGCCACGGCCGCCGTCTCCTCAACGGCCTGCGCCGCGCCACGCCTGCGCGCGCTGCCCCGCCTCATCCAGGAGGCGCTCCACGTCACTGGGCCGGCCTATGATCTGCGGAGGCGGCTGCGCCGGGCCCGGACGGGGCAGCACGTTCAGGCGCACGTACTCAGCTGCGTCCTGGGGCAGCTGAGAGCGGAAGGCCTGCGCGGCTGCGAGCCCTGCGGCCCCTGCGCCTATGAGGTCCGCTGCCGCCTGAGCGCCGTCTGCAGTGCTGTGCAGACGGTCCGTGATGGAGGGCGGCCCCTGACCCATCTCTTTACCGTTGCGCAACTTCGTCCGCCGCCCGTTCCACGCCCCGGCGCTCGGCCCACGCGTAGCGCAGCTGGGGTACCTGGCGGTGCACGGCCTCCGTCAGCCGGCTCACGTCGTCCAAGTGCCGCTGCCCCTTTTGCGCCTGCCTGCACTCGCCAATTGTTGAAGGCCCGCGCCTCCTCCTCGGTAGCGCTTCAGCAGCAGCGGTTGCAAGTTGTAACTGGGGTACGTCTTGCGGACCACCGGAGCATCCGCGGCTCGTTGCGGGGCTCTGTGGACATCATGCTTTTATACCAGTACACTTGCGCCTGTGGTCAGCCGGTCTAAGCCGACTGCCTCTCCAGCATGCGCAGGGCGCGCTGCTGCTCTCTTGTGAGCTGAGGCGCCTCCGGTGGTGCCTCAGCCGGTGGTGCCTCCGCCGGTGCCTCTGCTGGTGGTGCCTCCGCCGGCGTCTCAAGTGGAGGCGGCTTTTGGAGCAGCCGGCTCAATAGGCGCGTCCTGCTTCGGTTTGTTCTTGCTCCCAGGGGGCCTGCCCCGCCGTTTCGGTTCCGGCGCAGCCGGCGCAGCGTGTGGCGCAGCGTGCACCTCTTGCGCCTCTTGCACCTCTTGCGCCTCCGGCGCCTCGTGTTCGGTCGGCTCCATTTAATTATACGTGGTCAAGATATAACACGAACGACAAAGACGACCCGCGAAGCCGGACGACGTTGCCGTCCAGGTCGGTCAGGCGGAAGCGCATGTGCCTCAGGGTAACCGGGCCCCTGAGGGCCATGAAGTGCCCGTCGTCTGAGCCCGTCTCCACAATGGTGCCCACTCCGCTCTTCAGAGTGATCTTGGAGAGGATGTCGTCGCCCAGGTTGCCCAGCACTCTGCTGGCGTTGGCCAGCTGGGCGCAGCGCAGGTAGACCTCGTTGTGCGCCATCATGCGGACGAACTCAAAGACCTGCTGCCCGCCGGAGACAAAGCTCGGGCCCAGCATGTGGTCCACGCTGAAGGGCTTGGTGGGAGCGGCGCAGCAGGGTAGTCCGCGGCATCAGGGAATTGCTGGCGCAGCTCCAGGTCGTTCAGGATGAGCCGGTTGCCGTCGTAGGCAACGCTCAGACTGTTTGTGGTCTCGCTATAGGTGGCGGTGGCAAAGTTGGAGCTGATCCAGGCGGCCAACCGTGCGCCAGTGTACGCGCCCTCGGGCAACGACGCCCAGTTCAGCGTGCCCAGCGCGGCGTCAACCCAGTAGAGGTAGCGGCCCCGGTCCGTCGAGAGGAAACTGTCGGCCAGGCGGATCTTGTAGACGGCGAGCCGGGCGTCGCTCTGCAGGTGCAGCGACTCTCCCAGGTCTACCTCGAAGTCGCTGTCCGAGCCGGCCACTCTCTTGCGGCTGTCCACGTAGATAGTGGTCATCCTTTTCTTTAGGAACCCGCCCGTCCAGCGGACGACGGGGCGGCTGGACGGCTGCGACGGAGGTGCAGCAGGAGATATTCTCACACTTCGCGTTGATCAGCGTGGAGCTGGCGAACAGCTTCTGGCCCAGGAAGCTGAGCGCCGCTCCCATCGGCGTCTTTTTCAAGTGCAAAACGCTCTTCAAAGCGCTTGTAGAACATTTCATTCCTCGGCTTCAGGTAGTAGACAAAGAGGAAACTGTAGGGATCCCGCGTTGCCTGCTCATACAGCCGGTACAGCTGCTCCTTCGCTCAGCTCCTCAATGACGGCGTCCAGCTCGTGCTGGTTGCGCAGCCTCCAGCAGCAGAGGAATTGCATGTTCACCCGCACCGCTGCGCTGATGAGCCGCAGCTTCTGCGAGCTCAACCCAGGTGCTTATCTGCATGTGCCGGCCCCTGATGAAGAGAGTGTCCAGGGCGCCGTGAGGCTTGTGCAGCTGCGGCGTGTCAGCAAAGTCGTCGATGACTACAAGCACCTGGTACAGTTTCTTCATTTCCAACTTCTTGGACGCCTCCGTGATCTTGCGCTGCTGCGGGATGATACGCCGCAGCGCCGCCTCGTCCCACTCGTCCCAATACGTCTGCTCCCGCTCTGTGTTCACCCCCAGGTCCTCCTCAATGTACTTCTTGACGGGTATCCAGCCGTCGTCTATGTTGACACTTGGGCTGAAGATGTAAATTCTCTCAAAGACGCCGCGATACTGCTCCAGAATCAGGCTGATCAGAGCCACGGTTTTGCCCGATGTTGATGGCCCGAGGAAGATGCCCGTGCATGGCACCAGGGGCACCACGGGGTCAGAGGGCTGCTTGCTGCTATACTCTGTCGTAGGAAACAGCTTGATCTTCCCCATTTCCTTTGCGGCACTTGCCAAATTTGAAGCCGGGAAGCCGGGCGGCGAGTCCGTCAGCGCACTGCTACACAGCAGGGCGCTGAGTTTTCCGGGCAATCCGGGCGGCGAGTCCGGGAGTGCGTCTCTGTGTACAGACGCGCTTCCAGAGTTTTCAGGGAGACACCGGGGCAATCCTGTGCCCACGCCAGGATTGAGTGGAGCAATCCTGTGCCCACGCCAGGATTGAGTGGAGCAATCCTGTGCCC
>CAUJNA010000774.1:0-24746 GCA_963377175.1 Effrenium voratum
AACGCCTTGGTGTAAATATCGGCCGCCATCCTGTCGGTGACCTCATACGCCAAGTACATGTAATCACGTGTGAACATCTCATGCATCCACGAAATGCTAACACCATGGCTTCTCTCAAGGTGGCGCATCGTGGGGTTTCTCCCCGATCGAACGACACCGATCATAGCCTTGTTATCGTCATAGAACACAAAGTTCGGTGACTTCTTGAGAATCCGCTCTACCAGCTTGAGAGCGGGCATACCCATCGATCTCATGGCAACGTCGGCCGCAACAATCTCGGCCTCGGGAGTGGAGTGACTCACACAACCCTGTCTTTTAGAGCTGCCAGACGACGGAAACCGGGTATTAGGCCCTTGTATATTCAAGTGTCCACCGGAGGTGGAACGCAGCGAGTCAATGCATCCCGCAAAGTCAGCGTCCGCATACAAGGCCAAGTGCACATCGTCCATAGGGTCTCCAACCCAACCGACCATGCGCCAATTTTTGGTATGATGCACATAGCACATCAAGTGATGCAAACCCCGATCATCGGAGTCAGTCCACCTATGCACGTTCCGTGCTAGGCGATTCACTTGCCGCAACAAATCGAAGCGAGCAATCCGCGCACCGTACAGCAACTTCATCAGTACGCTAGCGGCATGCGGAGCATGGTGTCCACGCACGGGCTCCTTCATGGCCAACTCAGGAGTCCCTCCCCGTTGGTCCGGCACTGTGGCAGAACCGTCGGTGGGCACAAGATTGTTACACCAATTGCACACGACTGACGGCCCCTCTCTGGCAGGCTTCCGCGAGACGTGATTCTTTGTTTCTTCATGCAACTCAGGAGTGACAACCTTATTCAACTTCACGTCGCCCGCCACCTCAAGGTAGCGGTCGACACAGGAACGTAGGAACTGTTCCATGTCATAGGTCACCGTTGTTACTCGGTGTCCGTTCCCGAGAGTGACGTTTCCCTTGCTTTGATTACAACCAAGGTACATGTCAAGTCCAGTCTCGGGCTCGATCTTCAAACGTGTACGCAACATGCTCCATCCTTGGGCAAGGTTCTTTTGTGGCCCTGCCATTTTGAAGTCGTCGACATACACAACCAGAACAAGCTGGAGCTTTTCATGAATGTACACTGAAGGCCATTCTTCGCCGATGGGTTCAAAACCAACGGCACGCACCGACTCATCGCAGTGCTGCTCCCAGAATGTTCCCGCATCTGGGTGTCCGTACAGCGCCTTCCTCAACGGAACGACTGGTCTTCTGTACTTATCCCATTTGCATTCACTTGGCACAGCCTCCGGTGGCAATTCAATCCAACACGGCGTGCCTCTCAAGGTGGCCTGTATATACGCCTGAACAGCGTCGGCCATCTGCACATCCCAGCCATCATGACAACCCAAAAAATCCGCCCAACGCGAGGCTTCAAATGAAGCAGGGGAGTTTCCCAAATCTTGAAACATCGCAGCTTCAAAGCTTTGGTTCTTCACTTGGTTCCCCAGCAACACGCCTCTACCCTTGAACATCCTCTTAGGATCACCAACAGGCAACTGTGAGTGCTTTTCAACGCAAATGCCATGTGCGCGAGCCATGTGTATTTCCTCCCCCTTCGCTTTTGCTTCTCTGGCTACAGCGTCATATTCACGCACCGCGCCAAGATCGAAGACGCCCTGGTCGATTAATCCCGACCATTCTTTCTTCATCGATGCCAACGCATCAGGGTTGGTCAGCATCTCTTTCCGGCCAACCGGTCTGGATACTAAAGCGTCGAAGAATCGTACAACTTTCACAGCTTTCTCTCTGCGCTGTATTCGCTCAGAAGTCACGCACGGCATCGATGGGTACTTCTTGGCTTCACCGTCTTCGCCTATCGCAGGCATCGCGAGTGGCACTTTTCCAGAAACTACCTCAGCAGACTCCTCCCATTCATACCAGGTAAAATCCGTCGATTCGTCGACCGTTGGATCTGTCCCCGACATCGTCAAGCAGTCGCTTCTCGTCACTCTGCAGCAACTCAGGCTCGTAGTCCTCATCTTCGATCAGGCGGTCACGCGCATCCAGACCGATTGCATCGACAGACATCTCAATCCCTTCCAAAGTCTCGTTGGCAGCCTTGTACTTCTGTTGTATTGGGAATGTCAGAGGAGACTTGAGAATCATCCTCTCCGTCTGATGTGGCATTCTCAACCGAGGTGGAACCTTTGCCTTCTTGATGTTCAGCTCTGCACCCGCAAACGCAGTGAGTGCCCAAGCGCGGTACTTGTTTGCCCAATGCATCCCGGTGCTCAACACATATCCAGCAAATATACCAGTTTCCCCTCTTGGTTCGAACTTCTCCCTCTTCTCCCCTCGTGCTTCACTCGGCTTGAAGTCGACTAGCGCACCAAAAGGTATCTTGTCGCCCTTGAACTCCTCGCCATGCAGCCTCATCCAAGCACTCGATCCATTCACTTCTTCGATGTTCATAAGATGGCACAGAGTGGTGATGGCCTGCACCCAGTAGCACGTGGGTAGGCCGGCATGTACAAGACAAGCCGAAGTCTGGTCAATGATGAATTGATTTGTTCTTTCAGCAAGGGAATTATTCTGCGGTCGTCCAGGCAGCGATAGGTCGTGGTTCAGCTTCAGCTCCACGCACGCATTGATCAGTTCTGGGCCATCATCCGAATATACCTGCTTGATTTTCCTCCTCCCGCAGAAGTGCTTGATGGCCCTGACGACGGAGTCAGTGTCTCTTCTCGCGGTTGGATAAGCCATGATAATTCCGGTATATATGTCCCGAATAATGAGCGCATACCTGCCTTCCACTTCATGATCTCCTGATGCCGTCACAAAGTCGAACGTCACCAAGTCCCCGAACATCTTTACCTCCCTCTTGAAGGCTCCCGTTCGTGACCTGAAGTGTCTCATCTTTGCCTTGACGCATGACTCGCAGAAAGGATTTCGGTACCTGTGTGTAAGCAAATGAGCGATGGAGTTGGCGTCCCTCTTGAGGACTCCCACTTTCCTCTTTATTGATGATCCCTCGTGCACATCAACTTCAACTCCGGCATCTGGATCATCCTCATCAACCTCTTCCTCGTGAGCTTCGGCATCACCATGTCGATGTGGGACTGACCCAACATCTACAGGTACTTCCTCAGCTACGGGAGGCGGACGTACCGGACCGGCTCCTCCGGGCGGTCCGAAGTCGAATGCACCATCATGGTGTCCGTCCTCGGCCTCTGCGGATTCACCGACAGCGGCAGGTGTGACCTCGTTGTTATCGTCACCTTCCTGATCTGCCTCGTCGTTCGTTACCATCGCCAATACTTCCGAAAAGTGCTCTTTGAGGTCGTCTATCGTAAGGCGATGCCTGTTACTCCGAAGCTTACCATCACTCACGAGGTATGGGATGTCGTCCTTGACCTGCAAGTGCACGAATCCCTGCTTTGGTGTAACCATGAAAGGTAGTTTACCAGGCATCCAGTGAAATGCATAACCCATCTTCATGCATCTCCTCCCTACTGACAATACCGTGGGTGTCTCATCCAACACGTGCGGCTCGACAGTCTCGTCCAATTCGTCTACGACTATCTTGGCCACATCGGACGTGGAAGTGGAACCATTCGCGGTCTGGAACACAATCTCGTCATCATCTTTCACGATGTCGACACCCAGGCTCTTTGCCTTGGCTCGTCCGATGAGATCATGACCACATCCAGTGCCCATCAACCATTTCACCCGTTTACTGATGCACGTTGACATGGCGAAAACGTTCTTCGGCAAACCATGCTGCTTCTTCCAGTCGACAGCCGATTCCCTGATTTCGTCCTTGCTCTGATCATATTCGAACATTATGCTGCTCTCCTTGGTCACCGGGAAGTAGTGTTTCTTGTATATGTCATCTACCACCTCTCTCAGTATCTTCGCCCTTATCAATGATCGTTGGACTTGATAGGCTGATAATTCTCGATGATCACTGCTCTTGAACTTCTTCTCGTCGACGTACACGTACTGATAAGGCTCATTCTCATTGTCCTCATAACCGTACCATTCCCCTTTTCGTTCCCATTGCCTTCTCTCGTCTTCGAGATAGGTGATCTCTCCATTCTCGTCGACGTCGAGTACTTCCTTGAACCATACCATTTTCTCGGGGATCTCGGACTCGCCAGACCATCTCGATGATTCGCTCATCGCGTCGTCATCATGCTCGTGGTAGACAGTCTCGGCTTCATCCGGTTCGACCTGGTCAACGTCCTTCTTGAAGCTGACCTTTCCCGCAGGAGCCGATTGCTTCAGGACTTTCGCAGGCATCGCGATGGCCCTCCTTGCAATAGCTGGTGCTGCGGCCTTGGCTGCAGCTTTCGACTTGGCTTGCGCCTTGTCGCTTGACGTTGCCGGAGCTGAATTGTTCTTGATGAGCTCGTGCCTGTACTTGCAAGCGCTCCCCCTGTCGCACTTTCCCTTCTGAAACGCGAAACATGCTCCATCATCCCTCTTTGGTGACGATGATCTGGATTTGGACTTACCCTTTCCTTTCCCTTTGGGCATGTTCTCCAGCTTGTGCTCCGTCTTCTTGCTGTGGGAAAATGTGCATTCATTTCCTTTCACGCATCCCTTCGCCGATTTGAAGTGATACCAACAGGGGTTATCCTTGCCTCCGCCCGGACTCTTGCCTCTGTCGCTGGCACCGTCGGACTTGCCGTTCTTGCCAGCGTGGCCCTTTGCTTTGGCCTTTGGGAGTACAGGAGCAGCATCAGGTCCGCTGGGTTTCCCTTTTCTGCCTTTGCCACCCTGGTTCTCCTGTTTGCCAGTGGCCGGGGCTGCATCTCTGCCGCTCGACTTCATCATCGACTTGACCGATCTCTCCTTCATGTCAAGCATCAGGTCCTCCCGATCCGCCTTGATCTGATGGTCGATCAATGCCAACAAGAATTCGTACGTCTTTTGAGGATGCTTGTCCGGCAGTCTATGGTAGGCATTGAGGCCGAACTCCATCTTCTTGCTCCCCTTGATCTTCCTGTATAGGATGTCCCTGAGAGCCAATTTGCTGGGTCTGTCCTCGCTCCTCATCTTTAGCAGCAAATCATACCACTTGTTCCTGAACATAGCCAAGTTCTTGTCTCCAGGAAAGTCAAGGTTGAATAGGTGCTTGATGTGGTAGACAAGATCCGTTCTATCAGATGTTCTGAATGATTGCATAACCAATGCCACCAACTCTCGTCCCTTTACGATCACCCCTTGTTGATGTCGTAGTTCCGAGTGTCGTGTAGCGTCGAGGTACACGTCTTTGGCTTCGTCAGGTGCTTGTTTCAACATGTTCTGCATGCCCATGGCCATCTTGATATCTATCGTAGCGAATCTGTCGCCACCTGAATCGCTAAGCATATTCAGGTCTGGGTTTAACCCAAGAGCTTGTTCCAACCATTTTGCCCATGTGTCGGTATCTGGATCTGCGCATGCGCTCAGAACATTCATCAGCAGTTGCATCTTCCAGTTGTCAAGTTGGTGGATCTTTGGCCAAGCAGGAATAGATACCCTCTCGGCTTCTTTCCTCGAGATCCTCGGTCTATCGTTCTTGACCTCTCGATCATCTCTCGATCTTCTGCGCCTCCTCCGTGTTCGACTGTCGTCTTCTTCCTCTTCTTCTTCCTCGTCTTCTTCATCCTCTTCGTCGTCGTCGTCCTCGCCCTCATCGTCGGTTGTTCATTCCGAGGTCCACCTCCCCATCCCCTGTGAGGCTCAAATGACGTCGAGTTGCTCCCTCCTATTTCCATTACGAAATCCACCGTAATCCAATGGGGCTAGTACCGTTCCAATCCCCCTCCATCCAACCACCAAAAACAAAACCACCAACACAACCCCTATAACACCCACCATAAACAAACTCAACCCCATACCCCACCATAAACATATTAAACCAAAAACAAACACCTCCCAACCATTCGGTAGTGGATGTGGACATGCCCACAACCCCTTGCATCTGGATAGGTGTACATCGAAACAAAAGTGTACACGATCATTGAATCACCAAAAAAAAACAAACTTATCAAATAAAAAAAGACGAAAAGAACCGAGAAAAGACGAGAGATACAGCAGATGGAGAATTAAGAAGACATAGATCACCACTTAAAAAAGACAAGGAGGAAGAATCGAACCCGGCATCAGCGACGAATTAGGGTTCAGATTTGAAGACGATGACGGGACAAACCCAGCCACCTTCTTGTCTACCCTAGTTGAATTAGCTTGGGGTCCTCCCTCAGCGCGTTTCACTACTGCTCGTTCACGATGTCCATCTTTGCTGCTGGAGGCTTCCTGTGTCTCCAGCTTCTTGTGTGCACGTAGTTCCTCGTTGTCAGCATCGAGTTGACGAACAAAACTCTCTTCTTGCTTGAGCGTCGCCTCCCTTTCCTTCAGTTGTCCCTGAAGCTCATGCATCTCCTCGAGGTATTCATCGTACACTCCCTTAGCTGTCAATCTCCAGTACTCAGCCTCCTTCGACTTCTCGTCCATCGTGCACCGTTCCTCTTGTTTTGCTTCTTTGACCTGGGCTAACTCCAAGATCGCATCTTGACGATGACCACCCTCGATAGCAATCATCTGGTCCTTCATCGACACGTCGGATTCATACTGTTTGACGATCTCTTCCTTCTCGCGAAGCAAGCAATCTGCTCTCTTTGATTCTTGTTCCGCAAATACTGTAACGTCATTCAGTCTCGCCATCAGCTGTTCCCTGGAGTCTTCCATAGAGTACGTCTCGGGGCGCTTGACGAGTGCGTGCTCCAACTGTGATTTCAGACTTTGGACCATCTCCTCCTCGTTGAACTCTCGATAGATGTAGACGATTCGATGCCTCTGATCTGTTGCTGATAAACTGATATCTGCTGTGAAGCTTCACGGTGTATCTGATTTGCACGTATGGCTGACTCCTGCGCGGCCGACTTCTCGCTTGCCATATAGGATTTCATCACTGCAATCTCCCGCTTCTGCTCCATGATAGTTCCTTCAGCTTGTCTCATCTGTTGCATTATAACATTCGACTCCATGTCTTTCTTCTCCCCGTACTGAAATGCGTTCATTTCCACCTTGCGCATCTGTTGGGCTTCTTCCTCAAACTTGCGCCATGCCTCAGCCATGTGGCGTTGGTGGTGACTCACTAGATGTCCCGACTGCTTGCTGGCAATCTCGCATCGTCTTTCCAGCTCCTGGATCCGGATGGTGCTCCCATAGTCTTCTTGGTTAAGATTCGCCATTGCTGCTGACATTTCATCAAGTGTCTTTTGATATTCCCCGATCTCCACCTCCATCTTATTCTTCTCTTTGATCACGGCGCGAAAATCTGCACTGGTGGGTGATTTTGACCTCCCACCCTTCGATGTCGATCTCACGCCCTTCTGAGACGTCCGTGGTGTCGCAGGCGAAGATGATGATCTTCTCGGTGGGGATTCTCTTTGCTTCGACTCCTGATGAACATCGATCTGCTTCCATGATCTTGTGGGAGTGGATATGTCGCTGAATAGCGCGGATCCTCCGCTCCCAGGTTCATCCTGTGAATCTGCGATCAAATCCATCACCGCAGGAAGAGCCATCAATCCATTGGATCCCTCTGAGCTGCTGTTCCCAAAAGTTGCAGTACTTGGGCTCACTGAAGATGCCATTGTACCGTGTAGGCTATTGTCCCTTTATTGTCCCTGTACCCGCAATAAACCAGCTGTCTCTCTGTCCAGTGTAGAGCTTGTCGATACGGCTGATAACCTGTCAAGAGACGGCAAGGTGACGTCCCGTGGGACGCTGTCCACCGAACCCTCCAGCTGTAATACCAACCCCGTAGAAAGGTGTATACGGTCAAACCGTTATAGCCGAACCCGTGTAAATGTTGTAAGGGAGAAGGAATAATAGTTACAACAGTGGTCCTGACAAATGCAGCGCAAGCGAAGTGTTTTCCGCTCTCAATGCCGATCACGTGTGAATGCAGCTACACATCAGATCTTGAACCTCAATTGTGTCTTGAGCCAAATGGCGATCAATGGAACTTGGTAAGCAACACCAACACAGACCTCAGAACAGCTTCCCAATTTAGGCACGGGGCCTAGAGGGTTTTAACAAAAATCAACCAAGCATAAAACCTTATTACAGGAACTTAACAAAAGTAGCGAGTAAAACAATACAAATATACTTAAAGAAATAATTATATTACATATTAACTGAAAATGGCGGGCGTTATGGTAGATAATAAGAAAAATACAATTTCTATGACAAATGATGAATTTGATTTGTTGTGGAATTCTATTGATGGTGAAGTGTCAGACTTCTCCACTGATACAGAGGAAGAAATTAAGAAGGCAAAGGAAAAGGAAAATAAGAAAAAGTATAACGATGCATTAAACAAGAACTATAAAGAAGAAGGATACTTTAAAGAGTATTTTATAGAAAATGATAAGTCATTAGAATGTGAAAGATGCGGGTGTATGATTAAAAGTAAGTCTAATATGGCAAAGCATTTAAGGACTGACAAATGTAAAAGAATTCATAGAGAAAGAGCTTATCAGAATGCTGTTGAGAAAGTATGTTATAAATATTTAACTAATACAAATTGATAATATTAAACATTGATAATACTATCAATTTATTACTCTTAATCATTTATTAAGAGTAATTCGTGTCTATTGAATTTTTTAGGTCTTCCTTCAACTTCATAATATTTATTAAGCATCATATCACGACCTATGTTAGTTATTCTAAGTGATGTTGCGCTCCACTTTGAAAATGTTTCTTTTCTTGATGTGTAATTACCTTTTCCTTTGTTATAAGTTTTGACTTTATCACCGACATTTAGTTTAGGATACTTTCTTAAATATTTCTCTTTCATTAATGAGTTCGCCTTCGCTTCCACTGCGTTTTCGTCTTTGTGTGCTTCATTAGGTGTAAGTTTTGTTGTCCCGTGTGTCATTTGTTGATTATACTTGTTTAAGACTGCTTGTAATAAACTCGTCCAAGTTCTATCAGTCGCTTTTATTCTGTCTCCCAACATCTTTTTAACTGTGCGAATCACTCTCTCTGCGACTGATGCGTGTGTCAATGTTATTATGCTTCTTATTGCTTCACCTTCTAAATACTCTTGTAATTTCTTATATGCAAATAAACACAACAATAAAAAAAAAAAAAAAAAAAAAAACAATCAAAAAAAAAAACACCATAAACAAAGAAAACCCATAAAAAAAAATCCCAAAATATAAAAAAAAAATCCACAAATAAAAAAAAAAAACAACAAAAAAAAACTACAAACAAAAAAGAAAAAAAAACAAAACCAAAAACAAACAAAAAAAAAAACCCAAATATAAACAAAATAAAAAAAAAAAACAAAATCAAAAAACAAAAAGAAAAAAACACAAACCACCAATAAAACAATATAAAAATCAAAAAAAACAAACACCAACAAACAAAAAAAAAACCAAAAAAAAAAATACACAAAAAACAACAAATGCAAACAAAAATGCCCCGTCATCATCTGTATAAATACTCATCGGATGACCTAATACTTTGAAGCATTGAAGTATTGCTTTATACACTGTCTCACCGTCTCTAACCTTCATCGGTTCAATGTGTAGTTTCTTACTGAATATATCTATACATATCAAACCATAGCGTGGGCTACTTAAATCTGATGTGCCCGTTGCCTTCATCAGTGAAATCATATCCATTATGTCTAACTGATATTCAAACCTTGCGAAAGGTGCTGAATAACTGTTGTATTTACTGTATCCTTTCTCTTGTTTAGAAGGTTGCTTTTTTAACCAAACGCCCACTTCCTTTAAAGTAAATGAGAATTCTGTTTTATTTGCTTGATTGTATAACTCATTGACTGAACCAAACCCAGTTTAGACATTGTAATAAAGTTTATGTAAAACCTCATCTTTTGATAATTTACTCATTATTTAAAAAGGATAGATTAAAATATTTCTTAATATTTATGAATAATATTAAGAAGTATTTAACTAATCATCAGGTTCGGTCTCTGGTTGAAATATTCTATCATCACATAATAGTTTAAACTGTTGCTTTTCAATGTCCAACTTCTGTTCTTCTAACTCGTTAAATATTCGTGTCGTGCTTCTACAATTGCCGCATATGTTAATGTAATGCTTATAATAATATGTTAACTTTTGCGTTCGTATCAAACCGTTTTCATTTCTTATGTCCTTTTCCATATTCATAAGATTTTCTGTAATATGACACCCGCATTTTAAGATAGTCATTAGTTCTCTATTATATATAGGGGTCATTTCTTTAAGTAGATTTTTTTTAATATAAACTAACCAGTATCTCACTAATCAACTCACTCGGGATTTTGTATAAATCTTCTTGCTTATGCTTTACATAATTTTCACCCCAACTTTCCTTACGACCGGATGGCATCCGTTGCGCAGTTTCAATATGTTTATTATTAACAACTTTACCGCAGTCTTTTTTACATAATGGTCTGGGTTTCCATCCAGAGGATGTAAAAGGGACTTCGTCCCGTTTCCAATTGTTTAGATTGTTCCACAACCTCGTGCGCTTCCTGTAATTAAATCCGTATTTACAATAATCAACATCATTGTATTTCAAACCGCTCATAAAAGGTTGCATCTTCAACAATCCAGTTTGAGGGTTTTCAATCACCCAGTATTCAGGCTTAAAGTAATCTATTATTTCCAGAGTTTTTAAAACAATACTGTTAGCATATTCAATATTTCTGATGCCAGTTGTTTTTGCTCTGCTGTATTCGCCACTGACTTCGTCAGTGGCATATAGCGCACCTTCGGTGCGGTATTCCGTGCAAGGTGGAGAAGCCCAAATAAAATTAAAATGGTTCTTATCAAACTGTTTATAATCCCATTCAAGTATATCACAATTAATATCAGCATTTTTTAAATCCAATGAAATTACATTAAAACCGAGCGACCTCGCAATCGTTCCAACTGAGCCTGTGCCACTAAACATCTCTAATAAATTCATTTATTAGAATGATTTAGATTTTAATTATTATTCATAAAGTTTCTTTTCTTCGTTATACTTGATTTGGTAGTATTCTAAACTACTTGGCTTAAGTTCTTTTATTGATTTATTATTAATCTTTGAAAGATAAATCTGTTTCTTGTTTTTGTATTCGCCACTGTCTCTATCAACATCTTTTGACTGGTAATTATTTTTGCTGTTATTGAAAGTTGGTTTGCTTTCCATTTTGTTTGCTATTCTGTCTAAATTCCGCGCTATTAAAGTCAAACTGTCAGAGACATCATCAACAAGCTCTGTAATGCGTTCTATCATTTGTTCAACCTTTCCCTCCATATATACTAATCATAAAACTAAACTTTTAAAACTAAATGTTTAAACGGTGTTAAATCTACTCTTTATATGTTATTTTTTCACCATTTCTCTTATGATTTCCTGTGTTTCGTTTTCGCCATTATCGGATGGGATTATTTGCTTTCCCCATTTAAAAGTTATATTATGGACATCAGTCTCCAAGTTGATGTCCCCATCTTTGGATTTATCAATATTGATTTTCTTATCCTTCTTACTTATATTGAAGCCGATAGGCACACAAGAGCATTTACAATTTCCCTTCTTTTGTATTTCTAATTCGTTTTTCATTTCTAACATCTTTTGACACATTGGACACATAAACTCAATGACTGATGTTTGTTTTACAACTTCTTCTTTATCTTCTTCTGTAGAAGAACCGCAGGAGGAAGTCTTATTCTTTTTGTTTTTCTTTCTTCCCATTTATATTAATATTTACATTTTTATTTTTGATATATTGAATTCCTAATTTAATTAATTCTAATGAATAATAACAACATTTTTTAATTTTATTGTCAGTTATTACAACTTGTTCTATTTTCTCAACTTCATCTATTATATTGATATAATCTGAATAAGTCCTATCCATATAAAATAATAAGATAAATTAATTGAATTAATCTTATTATTGGAATACTCGGGGCTCAGCAATGGGGTTTCTTCGGACTGGACAACACAAGCGAGGTTCAAACTAATTCAAACTAATTAGCTTCAATGCTTATTGATTGAAGCAATGGAAAGCCTGTTCCATTTCAAGATACATCCCTAAATCGTATCTTGAAAAGATGTTCCATTCAGTTATTAATATAAATTATTTTCTATATATCTTTAATTTTACTTAATGATTGATATTAAACCATATAAAACCAAAGAATACATTAGTAAGCAATCTAAATATGAACATGTAGGAAAACTACCAGCACGTCAGATATTGGCAGCGCCATCAGGTGTGGGAAAGACCGTAGTCTTAACGAATTTATTATTAGATATATACCGCGATAATTTTGAAAAAAATATTTATTTTTAGTCCAACAATACATTTAGATAATAACTGGGATAGTGTCAAAGACTATATCAAACATAAATTGAAAATACAACATACCGAAGAAGACCCTATATATTTTGATACATTTAATGAAGAACAAATGAAACATATTATAGATACTCAGGAAAAATAGTAAAATATATGAAAGATAATGATTTTTCAAAAATCTATAATATTGCTATAATAGTGGATGACTTCAGTGATAATAAAGATGTAGCAAGAAAGAATAAAGAATTAATAAGGTTATTCGTGAAGGGACGTCATTATTTCATATCAACATTTATAACCTGTCAATCTTACACTTTATTAAATCCAGTAGTTAGGAAAAATGCTACTCAATTATATGTATTTAGATTAAGAAACCAAAAAGATTTAGATAGTATAATTGATGAATTAAGTGCCTTATATGATAAACAAACATTATTACAATTATATCACACAGCAACTGATGAAAAACACGGATTTATGTACGTAGATTTAATGCAATCTGATAAAAAAGAAATGTTTTATAAAAACTTAAACCAGAGGATGATACCTAATAATTAATAATATTAATAGTTTTTAATATTATTAACTTAAATTAATGAATAATTACAAATCTGAACCGGTAATTTATATATTAGTTTGTCCGATTTTTCTTTTTCTAATCTTTCTATTCGTGCCACACATTCTTGAATAGATTCAATGATTAAAGTATCTGCTCTTGTTTTTTCACCTACTCTTAAATTCTTAATGTCTTCCATACTGTTGTTTTCATCGTTTTTGCTTTGACCAATACCCATTATATATATTATTTAGATTTTTTCTTTTTCTTTTCAAATAACTCTTCTTCTAAATATTCTACACGCCTAATTAATTTAGATAAAGCATCCCAACTAATACACGCCATACGGTCATAACACATTGTTAAATAGTCACCTGTATCATTTACAATATTGTATTTTGAATTAGTATATTGTTGAACATCTTGTGCAACCCACCCTAATTCAGCTTTTCTTGTTTTCTGATTTTTTATAAATGTTTTTACCTTAATATTTTTTACCATATTAATAGTGTCATCATCTACATCTTCTATATTATCTTTCAGTCTTCTATCACTACTTAAATTGAAACCGTTAAATGATGAAAATTGCGTATCATCTAATTCCAAATATTTAGTTCCATTAATATAACTATCTATTGAATTAGATGCTTCTAATCTTAATACTGCATTGCTATCTATATAACGAGTATTAATTTTATTTGAAGCACTTACTACAACATCCTGAGTAGTTAAAGTGCCTCCATCAATAACAATATTAGAATAATAAAAAGATGGTTTAAATACACTTAAATTGTCATACGACATTGTAACTGTTGTAATATCTACGTCAGGTGTCTCACCAAAGTCAAAAGATAAAACACCTAAATATTTATCAGTATTAGTAAAATTCATTCTTTTTACAACTGCGGGAGTTTCAAAATATGATATTTCAACATCACCCATAATAATTTTATTAGTAGTATTAACATTCAAATGACTATTGATATTAATATCGCTTCCGCTATATGTTTGAATAGAATTAGTAGCAAATGTACTTTGACATTCTAAGGCCTTATAAATAAATACTTTTTGTATTGTTTCCATCTACTAACATATAAGCATTAGCGGAAACGCTGGGGTCGTCGCCAATATGTAAAGTAATTTGGTTATCATCCAGTAAATATAGACTTGATGTAGCAACTAATGTATATTTTTGTATGGAAGCAGTATCATTAAAATTTATTGATGTATTATTTACTAAATTTAGAACTTTATCAACTCCACTAAAATTTATATCACCAGTAGCAGTTAAATTTCCATTACTCCAGATATTACCTAACACATCAACATTTTTACTAAAAATGGTTTTATTCACTAATCCATCAAAAATTACATATTGGTTAGAAGCATTACTAACATCACCAACACTAACGGCAACAAAATTATTATGAGCCATATATAAACCTTCTATTGCATCGGGTGTATATCTTCGTATTGAACCATTGTTATTGAAATTCAAATATGAACCATTATTAAGACTTATTGCGCTGTTAGTCCCTACAAACTGAGCAGCACCTGTAAATCTCGCTTGTCCAGCACAATTTAAAACATAACCATTAACACCAACAGCACCTAAACCAAACCTATCTTTAACCCACACACGACCAACATTAGCATCTCCGATTTGAGTTTCCCATTGACCTCCTGCGCTACTCATCCACATTCTACCATCTCTATTAATATTAAATTCACGATTAAACATTTGAAAAGTCATTTGTAATCCTAAATTAGGTGAAGGTGTAGTGCTGAATTTATTACATATTATAGAACCAGTAGTCAGCATATTTAAATCACTGTGTAAAGTTGCATTATCACTAAAATTAATAGCACCTGCTATTGATTGAGAGTTAGTATCCAGTTTGTCTAATTTTTGACTTAATGATATATCCTGTGAATTATTGCTAGTAATTATTGAATTAATTGTGTTTGTATTACCTGTTATTAATCCACTTAATCCATCACTTTGTAAAACATAACGAGCATCAGAACCAGTTATATCTAAAATAGATGAACAAGAAAATGAGCCGGATACTTGTAAATTACTTAATATTGTGGTATTATGATTTAATATTATTTTATCATATTGAAAAGTTGAAGAATTATTAATTTCTACATCTCCAAAACCTCGCTGGTTTAAAAACATTGTTGAACCAGTCAAACTTCCATAAACATAACTATCAAAATAATTATTATACATTTCAAAGAAATTATTATAATTTCCAAATTCTGCTATTTTGAAAGTTGCAGTAGTTGTTATATTATGAATTAATGTATTATTTAATACTGATGTATCTAACTTTTCTGATAATAAAGTATTAGTTGTTATTTTAAAATAATAATCTGCTTCATTAAATGAACCTCCATTCTGTAAATCTGATATTGCTATAATATGTGAATTTACTGTGCTATTTAATCCTGTTATTAAATTAGAATTAGAACTAATATTATTTAAATTAGATGTTATAGTAGAATTTAAATTATTTATTAAATTAGAGTTAGAACTAATATTATTAAAGTTTATATTAATTAAATTTGTATTTGATGAAATATTATTAAAATTAGATGTTATAGTGGAAGTTAAATTATTTATTAAACGTGAATTTGATGAAATATTATTAAAATTAGATGTCATAGTAGAAGTTAAATTATTTATTAAATGTGAATTTGATGAAATATTATTAAAATTTGTATTTGAAGTTATTGTCAGATTACCTATTAAAAATGTATTTGAACTAATATTATTTGATAATACATTAATTTCTGTTTTGTCATATGTTTCAGTTATATCAAAAAAATTAGCGTCTATTTGTTGCTTTGTGTAAGTGTTGGCTTGGTCTGCTTTACTATCTAATACTGTTTGGATGTCGGATTTACTCGCGTAAAGGTCTTCTATATCATTGACTGCTCCGTCTTTTACTTGTCTAATTTTATTTGCGGTAATATCAAAGGTATTCATTAAGTTTTTGCTCATAATATTATATTATTAATTAGAAAATTAATAATATCATATTTTCAAATTAATCATAAAAGGTTACGGAATTTGAACGGATTTCAAGAATGCACTCATGCACCATGAGCATGTAAAGTCTCTCTGCCATTTTATTTTCAGTATATAATGTTGAACCATCCAACGCCTTTATTTTTATTACCATATTTGAGTTATTCTTAAGGTTCATACCAGTATAATTTGCACTTTCTAATTTTTGTAAATTAAAACCATACATAAAAGCGTGAGTCCTGTAATCTTCTGATCTGACTAACATTGGTTTATCAGAACAATGCATAAGATGGACGTATGCTTCACGAACACCTTGAATTTCTTGACTTGGTATGACTTGATTACCGATTACTAAAGAAGCGGATAAATCATATTCTGGGTTATAAATACCTACACCATTTGTTATATTCCCTAATGGATGATACATACGGTTATATTCTTTCAACAACTCTCCATAACCTCCAACATAAGTTTTTGCAGATGGGTTTGAAAAAGAAATAAACAATCTATTTAATTTAGATACATTACGGACAATTGTAGTAAATACTTCAGTTGAAGCAGATGCTCTTTGTTCTTGCATGGTTTCAGTTTCAAAAGTAATAGGGAGAGAACCAGTTTCTAAAATTTTTGCGTATTCTGCATATAAACTATCGTCGATCGTATAGACATTTCCTTTGAATAAAGGTTTTGTAACTGACCAAGTGATACTCGTATTTGAAGCAGTAAAAAGTCCTGTTCTAGTAACAATTGGTTTTAATACATCACTTGTTAAATATAATTCAACTGTTATTGGACAATAAGATAAAAAAATAAACAAAAAAAAAAAAAACAAAACCACAAAAAAAAAAATACACAACTAAAAAAAAAAAAATAAAAAAAAAACATTAATAAATAAAAAATAAATAAAAAAAATAAAAATCAAAAACAAAAAAAAAAAAAACACAAAGAAAAAAAAAAAAATAAAAAATAAAAAAAAAAACAAAAAAGGGTAATCCCGTTTTCACAAACAAGTCTTAAAGCATTTTAAGTTTAAATCAAAATAGACATTAGCACCTTTACCTCCTTTAATTCCTCTAAAATTGTTATTGGTAACATTTCTAACGACTGCTTGGGTAGAAGAGGTTGCTGACGCATCACAAGTTAAAAACCGTCCATCGTGATTAAGAAGAGTATTTCCAAAACCTAATGCTTCATCAATTCTTTTTTCTTCTGATGATTTTAATACATCTTTCATTGTACTCGCACGAGAAAGAGAGTTTAAATCGCATACAATGACATCACCCATTAACACACGCACCCTATCAAAGAAACCGGCTGTATCAATTGGTCTGAGTTCATTACTTGCTGACGCATCAGTGTTGTTTAGAGTAAATCCTAATAATAACGAAGGAAGCGAAAGCCATTGATTAGGCGAACCGGTAATGTTAAATCTAATTACTGAATTTGTATCAGCGGTATAAGTAGAAACCGATGAAGGGTAAAAGTTTTTACTTTCTTTTGAACGGACATAAGAACCACCATCTTTTAATTTAAATCTTAAATTCTTTTCAACAAGAACATCTGAAATATCTAATGTTTCCATAACTTATATATTTAATAATAGAAAAATATTATATTATTCTATTATTAAATTAATTTATTTTAAAGTGTGAATAATCTACTAAATCATTTTGTTTAGATTTTTTAGTTAAAAGTGTTCTAGATGTCTTTTTAATATTATTATGTTCAACCTTATAATTAGGTTCATCCTCTACTATTTTCTTACTGTCATCATAACTGACTTTCTTTTTAGGATTTATAGTATTTTTTATATCATTATTAGGCATTATATATAAGACTATAAAATTTCTTTTGCAGGCTCAATACTTCTTGATACATCCTTGCCAGTATCACCATAACCAGTCTTATAATCGTGATTTATCAACGGGTTTAAACTTCCAGTTGCTACTGTAATTGCTCCACGGTCTGCCACTGATATTGGGTCTAATATGCTTCTAAAATTAGTATAACTATCATCGTTTTTGTTTGACATTGAAATAAAAGGAGCACCGTAAGTAGTTAATCTAATATTTCTATCAGGATTTTCTTTTAAATATTTAGCACTCGCACTACTACCCAATGAATGTGAAATAACTTCAGTTAGATTATGGTTTTCATCAAGTATATCACTAATATCTCTATACCTTTCACTGTATGAACTTAAACCGAAAGGAATTGTAATATCAGAAGCAATGTCATTAATTGTAGATAAAATATTATTTTTACCAAATGTCCCAGCAACATATAATTTATTGCCATCAATAAAGAAACCTTTACCGTTTGTATATGCTTTGTTTAATCCTTCTGTGTCAGATAAATTATTATTATATTTAGGTTTGAATAATGATTTTTCTTGTTGAATTTCATTAATTATTTTTCTATACATTTCACTATGACCTTGTTGAAGTGGATTGTATGATTTTAATGTTCCTTCTTTTAAATAATATGTATATTTCATTATATTAATATTGATATTTTTTATCTAATTAATTAATATAATGAACTTTCGTAAAATATATATTGATACACGACATAGAAATCTAAATGAAAGTTTAAGCACTTCTGACTTTGTTATAGATTTACCAGAAACACAAGAAACAGGACCAAATACAAAACTATACGTCCACGAATTATCACTACCTAATACTATTTATCCTATTGAAGAAAATGTAAATAATAGATTATATTTAACATTAGGAGGAATATTAGCAGGAGCGCCAGTATATTATTTTATTGTAGCACCAGATAAAGGTAGTTATGTAGGTAGTGAATTAGCAACCGAATTACAAAATAAATTGAATACTGCTACTAATGGAACTGATGGAAATAGTGACTTTTTTAGTAGTTATTCATTAAAAACAGATACTATAACTATAACTGTTAATTATGTTTCTTACTTTTTCGTAATTCATACGGATAAAGAATTGCAAACTAACTATGGGTTTAGTGTTGATTATGATAGAAGTCATACAATGTCTATCAACAATGTTTTGTCTAACACTGTTGAAAAAATCAATTTTGCTCCCGACCCTTTTGTTAGTGGTTTTGTTAATTTATTACCAATGAAAAATATTTACTTAACCAGTGATAGTTTAACTAATGGAAACCAATTAGCACCTTATGGAGTTGCTCGTGTATTGAAGAAAATTCCTATTACTGCAGGGATTGGAAATGTAATCTATGATAATCAGGTTCTGTTAAACGATGCCAATGATGTTAGTATGCGTCATTTGCGTCGTCTTCATTTCAAATATGTTGATAGTTTTGGTAAAACCGTAGATTTACACGGAGCAGATAGTAGTTTTAGTCTTATGTTTGTGGAAAGTTGAGAAGTATTTAAACAGTAAATGATATATATTAATAGTTAAGAATGGTGAATTATAGTAATGGGAAGATATACAAAATATGGGATAATGGTTATAATATGTGTTATGTTGGTTCTACGGTTCAACCTTTGGAAAAAAGGTTTGAATTTCATAGGTTTATGTATAAAACGTTTTTAGAAGGACATTCTTATTATGTCTCTGCGTTTGACTTGTTTGAAAAGTATGGGGTTAAAAATTGTAAAATAGAATTGGTAGAAAGGTTTAATTGTGATAATAAAGAAGATTTAAAGGCAAGGGAAGGGCATGATCAAAGAGAATGTGATTGTGTAAATAAGCGCATAGAAGGACGAACTGACCAACAATATTACCAACACAATAGGGACAAAATCAAACAGTATTATATTGATAATAAGGATATGGTTGCTGAAAGAAGACGCATTTATTATGAGAATAACAAGGAAAAGCTCAGAGAACTGAATAAGCAATACAAAGAAGCAAATAAAGATAAGCACGAAGCATACCAAACACAATATCGCATTGACAATCAAGACAAAATCAAAGAACAAAAGAGACAACATTATCACGAAAACAAAGCAAGAATACTTATTAAAACAGAATGTGAATGTGGAGGTTCATACAGCACACCCAGTAAATTCAAACATCTTAAAACATTGAAGCATCAGGAATATTTAAAGTCATTAGAAACAATGGATTGAATTTTTTATATTAAATATTTTAATATAAATAATTATTATATACTAATTATATGGTTAAAAGTATTGAAATAGTAGATGTCAATAAAGAAGAAGGGAGCAAAGAACCAGAAACAACCACTAACATTGAAGAAGAACAGAAAGAAGAACATACTATTGTTGAAGAGGAAACAAAAGAAGAATTAAAAGAAGAACCAAAAGAAGAACCAGTAGAAGAGCAACCAACGAAAGAATTAAAATCTAAAACATATTCAACAGAAAAGGTAGAGTGCCCGAAGTGTAAGAAATACTTAACCAAATACACTTTCAAATATCGTCATAACTGTAACGGAATACCTGTTAAAAAAGAACCAGACCCAAACAAACCTGTAAGACGCAAAATTATGAACGAGGGGCAAGCAAAAGAGTTTGAAAATAATGTATATAGTAAAGTTAAAGATAATATTAAAGTGGATGAACAAGAAATAGAAAAGCGTGTTCAACAAAAAGTTGAAGAAAGGTTAAAACAACATATAGAAAGCACAGCAAATAAAGTATTTGAAACCGCAAAAGATAGATATAATAATATGAAACAGCAGAAGATGGAAAAGAAACAAGAACATATCAATAAATTAGTATCAAAAATCATTTGATAAATAAATTTATAATCTAATTATTATTATATGAACAAGTCAGATTTTGAAAATATAACATCAGCATTTACAAAGAATGGTAAAGCAGGTCGTGCCGAGCGTCAATTACCAACATCAAACAAATTTTATAATCCCATAACAAAACCAAGTAAAAAATATAAATCTAATGTCCATTACTATTACGAAGGAGACAACAAAGCACATCAACCAAATTATACATATCTGAAAGACATGAAGGAACAGTTAGAATTTCATAACGCTAAAAAAGGTTACGCTATATTTCAAAATAGAAGAAGATATCAAGATGAAGCACAGACATATTTTAATGAAATCCAAAGGTTAGAAGGTGAAAAAATAAGACATCATCCATCAAGTGAAACTGGTAAAAACTATTCGGAAATGATTAAGAAGAAAAAGGATATAATCAATCAATTAAGAAAGAATTTTAATTTTAATTTGCAATAAATTAATTAGATGAATAATTTTATAATCTAATTAATTACATATAATGAGATTAGACCATATGAAAACATTAAAATCACAGTTAAGATTAAGACCGTCGTATAATGAACTCATCAAGGAAATTACAAAGGAAGAATATAAAAATAAGAATATAAGAGATGTAATAGACAGGAATGCTTATTATTTTCGTGACAGTCCGTTAGGAACAGTTTATGATAACAATACCGTAGATTTGAGACAACAACACTTTCAAAAAATATTAGAACAACCTAAAACAGTCCCGCATTTTGATATGGCAAAGGACGATGAAATGGATGATTTGAGAGACGGAGCAATACAAACACTAAGTGCCACAATGGACAATTCAGAAGAACAACACGAACAACAAATAAGTCAAGTTTCAAGAAGAGTTAGTAGCGAACAAATAGCAGACTTACACGAACGAGCACAACGGGCAAGACAATTAGAAGGACAAGAGGGGAGAAGACCAAGTATCCAGTCAATGGTAACTGCAAAATCAAGCGATACTGAAGACTTACCACCATTAGAACCGCTTATGACAGAAGACGAAGCAGTTAAAGAATATGTTAAAGGCCTTGTAAATCGTAAATTCAAAGATGTAGCAAAGAAAGTGGCATCATCAAGAGAGCAAACACGGGACAACGCTGACAGTTCATCCACAGTCCAACAAAGACAAACAAGAACACATAAGGAAACCATTGACTATTCAACTGATATAAACCATTGGAGAGGAAGCACAGTAAAAGAAGAAGACATATTATTTCAATTACATTTAAGAGGAACAGGACTTACTGAAGTACAGGAACAACAATATTCAAACACAAAGAAAAAGGGGAAAGGTAAAAAGGAAACTGGTAGAACTTTTTTAGTTGGACTGGTGGAGCAACTTATAAACAGTGGAAAATGGACGACGAAAGTAAATGATGAATTGTTAAGAAAAAGAATGAACGATTGGAGAGGTATGAAAGGAAAGGGCAAAGCAACAAAAGATTAATAACTCATTTATATAATTTATCAATAATTATATAAAATGATTAACGACCTCAAACACGAGTTAAGGAAACGCCCTACTTATGATGAAATGCTTAAACAAGCAATCACAAGCAAACTAAAAACAACAGTTATGCTGAAGAAATACAAGAAAGGAATGTTATTGAATAATTTTGATTTTGATGAATTAGATTTAATGAATTATAAAAATAAAGAACGATATATGAATGCAGAAGTTATGATGGCAGACAAGGCAACACAAACACTTAACAAAGAAAACAAGGCAACTCAAACAGACCTACCAAATGATAAGGCGACGCAAACTTATAATTTTGATGATATGACAAAGATTTTAGGTGGGTCTTCAAAGAAGTTTAAGAGCAAACTGATGAACAAGGCAGAAGCAGAAGCATTAGCATTTACATATGACCCTGATTTAAATGATGATGACGATGATGATGATGATAAAAAAGATGATGATAATGATAAATACAGAAAGAAACTATTTATGTTGATGAGGATTATAGATTTGATGTTGAGGTCAGGTTTTAGTATAGGGCAGATAGTGGCACATTTAACATATCACACTACATTAACTACAATTCAAGGTTCAGAGTTGCTGGTTAATTTGACAATGAATTTATTAGTATCATCTTATGATATAGCAAGTGCCATAATGAATTGGATGAATACAAATGTTAGTGAAGAAGTTGAGTTAAACACAGAACCCCCTGTTAGTGTTCATAGTTCTCCGCCTATCACTGTTAATAGTTCTTCAACGCATACTGTTCATTCATCATCATCAGAAGAAAATGCTAATTATGAAATAGCACCGCCTACTGACATCCCTGTTCCTACTGATGCTGAAAGTGAAAATGATGAAACTGAAAACCAAAATACCAACCCTTCAAAAACAAAAACTACTTAAAGAAATGAGACCATAATATAATAATAAAGTAATGGAAGGTATGACAGTATTAACCACAGAAAAGGTAGAGAAGTTGATGGAGAAAAGACAAAAAGAAAGTGATGAAGTTAAAAGGTTCATTAAGTTAAATCCTTATCCATCTTGTGAAGAAATGAACGATGTAATTGAAACAAGGAAAGAATTAGGTTCTCCAGAAAAGCCATTAATACAATGTTATCATCGTGATTTGTTAATGAAGACTTACAATGAACTATACGATGAAGGAAAGGTAATTGAATATGGAGCAGAGTTAAACAATATAACATTTACAGGCACTTATAAAAATCTTGAAGATATGAAGTTCTTTTTTAGGAGAACAAATTTTCTAATTCTTCAAGCAATCATTAAGTTTAATTATGATAAGCATAAGAGAAGAAATAAACATATTGACAAAGAAACAGTATTAGGTTGGTCAAGAAAAATAGAACAGAGGTGGAATGATATTGGTGAAAACTTTGGTATTTATGCTGATTTTAGCAATTTGAAACCATAAGCAATATTTGTTCAGTTTATTCATATTAACAACTTATAATATGATTAAACCATTCTATCCCCCAGAAAGCCTTAAAATGGTCTGAAACCTGAACCTTGAAAATGATGAAACTGAAAACCAAAATACAAACCCTGCAAAAACTAAAAAGACTTAAAGAAATGGCCCCTTAATATATTCAGAGAAAAAATGAATAAGTGTATCAGAGAAGAACTGACAAAAGAAATTGTAAAATGTCGTGCTTGCAAGATATTCATCAACAAAGTTAAAAAAGCAAATGATATATTACCTGACTGTATCATTGATAATATTTTGAGTTTTGTAAGTTGTAAAAGATGCACCATTACAAAACATTTAATGAAAAACGAACCTGACAATTTAAAAGAAATGGATAAGTGGATTTGGTATATGACGAGGTTAAATAAATGTCCAACGAAAAAGTCATTACGGTCAATATTTACAACAGGTTTAGACAAAACCTTAAAAGAGTATGGATATGATAATACGTTAGTTTTATATTATGATAGTGCTTTCAAGTTTCATTATAATTTACTTTATCATAACAATGATGCTTATGTGTCTTGTAGGGATTTTAGTGTTTCAATGTGTAGAGGTTTTCTGAAGGCGTTGAAGTGGCAATATATAGAAAACAGAGACAAGGTCGTTTATAAAAACATTTTTGATAATGAGTTTTATCATAAATTTGTTTGTCATTTGTTAGAAAAGAAAAGGTTGATTATAGACTGGTTTAATTATAGAGGTTCTGTTGATAGTGATTATGATTAAGTTTATTCATATTATTTAACTATAATATGGTTAAACACTTGTAACCCCCAGAAAGCTTAAAAATGTTCTGAAACCTGAAACTTGAAAATGTTAAATTGTTAGACTGTTATTAAATAAAAAATTGTAAAAAATGTTGAGAAATTTTAGAAAAATTCCCCAGAATCCCCCTTGGTGTTTTGAACAAAGTTGTTTGCTTGTTGAAAATGAACCCTGAACCCTGAAACCCTACCTTGAAAATTCCCTACCCCAGGAGCCCCCTATTACTAATTTTTTGGGGGAGGGGGGGGGAGGGGGGGGCGGGTGGGCGGTGGGCGGTGGGCGGTGGGGGGTGGGGGGTGGGGGTTGGTTGGGGATTGGGTGTGGGGGGTTGCTTGTGGCTTG
>CAUJNA010000774.1:24846-69846 GCA_963377175.1 Effrenium voratum
CCCAGATTGATCCCCTGCTGGTCCCAGTTTGGTGGGGGAAGTGCCCAGGTTGATCCCCTGCTGGTCCCAGTTTGGTGGGGGAAGTGCCCAGATTGATCCCCTGCTGGTCCCAGTTTGGTGGGGGAAGTGCCCAGATTGATCCCCTGCTGGTCCCAGATTGTCATTTGCCCACAGTGCCCACGATGAAGATGACGAGGGAGAAGATGACGGATCTCGTCGCCTGCGTCGGCTTCGGTCCTTCTTCTTCTTTTTCTTCTTTTTCTTTTTCTTGTCCTTGTCACCTCCACCATCTCCATCATCAACAGGCCAACCGTCTCCGGTAGCAGCATCGTCCACGGCCCCGCGGGAACGGATCCGTCTTTGCCGTAGGGGTCGCTCCCGACCCTCGTCCAACTGTGTGAGGAAGCATTCGAAAGTCCGGATGGAGATGCGGCCAAAGGAGTTGTAGGTATGGCCAAGGGGGTCGTGCCTGCTAAACAGGAGGTGCAGGAGCCGGAGCAAGTTGGGCAGGCTGTTGCTGTTGATTCTGCATCATTTGCTCGACCATTGCCCTCTGCTCCTTGATCTGCTTCTCCTGCTCGCTGATCGTATTCATGGCGCTGTGATATTTCATCTCGGCTTCTCTTTCTGATTTCATGGTGTTCATACGCTGCTCCGCATTCTTTTGGATCTCGCGCCTCATGGCCTGCGATTGGCTTTGAAGTCCGGCAATGATCTCACCATGCCTTGCCTCCGCCAATTGGGCGACCATGGGACCGGTGTCCTGATTCACGAACTGGTTGAACTGGGCATTGTTCTGAGTAGCGTTGACTTGCTGATAGTTCGTCACCTCCTGGTTGACCGTCATCGAAGGATCGAGGTGAACGTTCGCAACATGTTGATTGAATTGAGTCATGGACTGTGGCATAGGGTTCCCCCTTGCGAGGTCGGCCTGGGGGTCATACATGATGATGTCACCATGCCGATGCCGATCTGATCCAACAGGTGAAGGAGATCGAGCACCAGACCGCCCAGTCCTCCCACGGTCGCTCCGAGATCGAAGCGATTCGGGGCCCTGACTGCTCAAAGCTTGTCCCTTCCTGATGAGCTCCCCGGCCACTTGGGAATTCACGCGACTAGTTGGTTCGTATTGCGAGGCGTTCTCATCGCCCGCATGCTCATCAGGTGTGGGACGCACCTCGGTAGGAGGTAGTCCAGGATCGCCATCCATAACCTATAGAACAGGTTAAACAACCAGGAAGGGTCACCAATGAACCCTGCCCAAAGCGCGCTTTTCTTGAGCCATGCGCAGCCGTAGCAACGAAGCTGCGCTAGTCAGACACTCATGCATTTGGGGTTAACATGGTTGATAAATACATCACGTTGCAAACTACACTATCCTTCTTGCTTTTCGGACGAAGTGGTGTCCGTTTTTAGGCAGTTGACCACACGTGGTAGTTGACTTTTCAATTGTCACTTGACACATTGCCAATGGAATTTGTAATTCGTGCTAGCACGGGTCCTTGATAGGAAGATCCTTTTGTTGCCGGGCTGGCCAAAATAGAAGAGATTTGATGCAAGTCCTTGCTTCCAGTGGCATTCACATTTGGTTGGTGTGTGATTCACATGACTCACATGTGTCATTTGCCTGAGGTGAGACTCCTGAGAGGGCTGAGTCTGAGAGACATTTGCTCTGGAAAAAAAGGGCAGACGTGAAGCCCGCCTAGCAATTGACAAGTGACAGCGCGCCATTTGAAGTGGCAATGCTTGCTGGGCAATCGTCAATTGTCAAGATGCCAACTGTAAACCCAGGGTGGGAGAGCTCACGCACATGCTTAGCCTAGGTTTTTTCTTTTTGAATCAGGTTCTTTTTTCCCCTCATGAACTTACAGAAACCTACTCTATCCACTTTTTGATACTAATTGAATTTAATGAAACCTACCGGATCTAAACCTACCGGATCTATGACCCACATGACCACTCCCATTTTCAGTTTGAGTGGCATTGAGTCGTTTGATGCTTGGTTGCAAGCTAGAGAGCGGATTTGGAGTTGCCACGTCTGGCGATGTGGAACCCCCCCGTCTGCCTGCTTGGTTTCAAGAACGGTTGTGTGCGCAAAGAGCGGTTTCTTGCATTGACGTCAACGTCATGCTAAACATTGGTTTCATCAAGCCCCGCTCAGTGCCTTCAAGTGCACGGTTTTGTCTTGGCTAGGCAAATGGAGGGCCAAGAGAACAAACCGCAAGTTGTTGGGCCACTTACAGCAGGAGCGGGGCAACCGCCAGACCCGCCAGACAGCGCTCGGAAACCAAAACCCACCAGCGCGGCCCCGTCTGCCCCCACAATCGCAATGGCACAGCCACCGCAAAGCAGCGCTCGGAGACGAAATCCCACCAGCGCGGCCCCGTCTGCCCCCGCAATCCCACTGGCACGGCCACCGCCAAGCAGCGCTCGGAGACGAAATCCCACCAGCATGGCTACGTCCGCACCCGCGAACGCTCCCATCGCGGAAGGCTCCGACTACATGAAAACCCATCGCAGAGATTTGTTTGGGAACGAGGAAGGAAGTGAAGGGAACAAGGCGTGAATGGAATGAAGGGACATTGAAAGCAAATGACGAAGGCACTGAAAGGAAACTAAAATGAAGGGACATGCAGGGACATTGAAGAACGAAAGGAACTGGAGGGAAATGAAGGGAAACGAAGAGAGACGAAAGGACATGAAAGTAAGGAGGGGCATGATAGGAAATGAAGGGAATTGGGCTGCAAATGTAGGGGCATGAAAGGAAATGAAGGGAGCTGAGCGGATGAAGCGAAATGAAAGTGAAGGGAATGCAAGGAAACCGTCGGAAAGAGAGCAGGAAACTGACGTGAAATAAGGAGGTGAGGTTGAAATCCAGGGACTTAAAGGGTTTTTTCTTTATTCTGGTTTGCCCCCGTTGTTGAGGGGGACCAGAAGAACTGAAAGTTGCTTTGCCCGGGGTGGAAATTCCAAAAATCAAATCATTTAAGCATTTTTTCAATTGGTGGCCCACTTGCTTAAAAGCCTCCAATTTCAATTGGTTGCACAAAGCCCAAAGCCAGCTGAAACCTCTGAAATTTGAAAACCATCCCCAGCCCTAAAACTGCAAATTCTTTATTAAACCGTGTTTTAAAAAATGCACAGAAACAATCAGGACAAGGCTGCCCCTCTGAACCACAACAATACCATTCTTTGGGGGCCACATTAGTCTGCAAGCCCCCAGCCCCCCCCCCCCCCCAGAAAATAAGCTATCAGTTGCTTTACTCAACAGCATTCCCCTGTCAATTGGTGGCCCACTTGCTTAAAAGCATCCACTTTCAATTGGCGGCCCACTTGCTTAAAAAATCCACTTTCAATTGGCGGCCCACTTGCTTGAAAGCATCCAGTTTCAATTGGTGGCCCGGTGGCCCACTTGCTTAAAAGCATCCACTTTCAATTCGTGGCCCACTTGCTTAAAAGCATCCTTTTCAATTGGTGGCCCACTTGCCTAAAAGCCTCCAATTTCAATTGGTGGCCCACCCACTTGCTTACAAGCATCCACTTTCAAGTGGTTTTCAATTGGTGGCCCACTTGCTTAAAAGCATCACCTTTCAATTGGTGGCCCACTTGCTTAAAAGCATTCCCCTTTGAATTGGTTGCTCAATCACAAAACCCAAAGCCAGCTGAAACCTCTGAAATTTGAAAACCATCCCCAGCCCTGAAACTGCAAAGTCTTTGAAAACCATCCCTGGCAGAAAGGCATACCCTTTGAATGGTTACGGAAAGAACTGAAAGGGAAGTGACTGCAATACTAAAGTAGAATTGGGTCTTGAATCCTCCATTGTTTGGACGTCCCAAAAGTGAGTCTACTTGTTTCCAGCGCCTTCATTGTTGAGGGGGGGCCCCTTCATTAATCAAGTTCTAACATTACACTTTTCTGGCCTGCCAGCTTGAAGCTCAAGCAGAACAAACAACCTTGGCTCATGAACAGTCTCCGAATTTAAAATCCTTGATCTGACGCTGACGAACCAACATCCCTTGTAGCAAGCTGCTTGACGCCTAGGCCCTGATCCTGGGGTGGGCGAACCGAAATGCAACGCGCCATCCCGTCAAACTGAAAATTCCATTGCCTTGTGATCATCTGCTCGCGCACGCGACTTGTCACAAGCTGATGCAATCAGAGTTGCCAGCTGAAAATCCTAGCAGCCCGCTGGAGGGCTTTGGAAGTGATCTGACGGACTCACTAACCTGAATTATGCCTTACTAAAGCTCACTGGACTCACGCAGCAAAGGAAGCCGTCGCAGCAGCTTCTCGGCCTCGCACGAATCCCCGCCCGAAGGAAGGAACCTACGTGAGCGCCTTGGGTCGTGCGTTCAGGGTGGACAGCAGCTCCTTGAGCTGCGAAGCGAAGCTCGTGCCAAATCCGCGTGTCCCGTCCTGTGGGATCGCCTTGATGCCATGGTAGGCCCCGAGGACAAGGCCAATGGCTACGGATCGTGCTGCATTGTCGCCCCCAACCATCGCGTTGGCCTGGGCGTTGCCCAGTCACTCTGAGGTCTGACAAGGTGCACCTTGAGGCCGCCGATAAGGTCTTCTTCATACCTGTGCCGTGACTGAATGGCACACCGCAAGCCATGAATCGCCTGAACACGTGGCAGCATAGCCAAGCCACTTCAAAATTATGTAGATGCTACCCGGAAGCGTCCCTTCGGTGGGAGATGCTTTGCCCACCTTCCAAGCCGCTGGCACTTTGATTCGGAAATGGGTCTGGCGAGCTTCAAGTCCTGCCTTGATTGGCTCACTCTTACCCACATCCCAGAGGCGGGCCATGGAAGTCATCGCCAAATCATCGACAAACTCCTACGGCAAACCCTTGTGGCATCACGTGAAAACGGTTTCAAGTCTCCTCTTTGGACAAAGGCTTTGTGGGGTCTGTGGCCTCCTGAAACTTGGCAATTCCCTGCTTGGCCTCACGGCGCAGGCTGGCAGGCTGCAACGACAGTTGGCAAATGCCTTCTCCTTGTAGCGGGGCATCTGCTCGGCCACCTGCTCAATTGCCTGACACTTCCGAACCGAGAGCGAGAAACACTCGCATAGCGCATGGACAATTAAGGGGAGCAGCGAACGGAATGCGACAACCAGCCTGAAATCATATACAACCTCCCCCAGTTTGCTCCGGTCAATTCAAGCAAACGACGCCATCGGAGCGACTCTTATCCCGCTTGCCTGCCGAGGCGTCAAGCCCTGATGAATGACTCGGAAGGCGACGCGAGCAAAAAACTCGCCACCGCCGAGGGCTTCAGAGTTCCTGTGCGTGAACATCAGCGTGCCTTGGTGGGCCCAAAGTTACCGAACACAGCACCGATGTTGCTGACGTGGCGCGAGCAGCTTTCGCAACCCCTTCCTCCGTGTCAAACACGGCATAAGCAGCAGCATGTCTCAATGCCATTGCCTAGCGACAAGGGAAATCACATGTTGTGCTGCAACAGCTGAAACATGCAGAGGTTCGTGGCAGCAAAGACTTGTGGTAGATAGATTGGCATGTGGGGTCGGTCGCACGCTGATTGCATTCAAGGTGCATTTGAGTTGCCGCCCAGCTGGTCATAGGGTACATTCTGCCACACCTGCAGGCAACCCTGGCTCGCACATTTCTGATGTGGGCTTGGGCATAGCTCCCTCATTTGTCTAACAAGGGCCCCCTTGTGCCAAACACATCTGTGCCAGGAACCCTGTATTCCCTCCCCAGATTCGAAATGGGAACCCCCAACGCCCCCAACACAAACCTCCAAGCAAAGTCTCTCTGAGGCCATTCGCAATGTTTCGACATGCGCGAAGCGTTAAAGTGTCGCTCCTGCGCCAAGGTCTGCTTGGTCTGCGTGCAAAGCCAGGCGCCCCAGGACTTCGCCGTCACTCGCTCTTTCCAATGCGGAATCAGGCCATCGAGCCTTGGCTTCGCTCGCATGCACGAATGCAGACGGGTTTAAATCCACCCCGCTCCTGATTGGAGACGTATCCGAAGCGCTTCTGGAAGCCAAATACTCCAGGCCTATGAGGTTGTACTCGCCATAGTCTGTCTGATCTCCTCTCAGCTTTGCATTTTGCAAAAGAGGATCGGCCCATGCTTCACCCATGCGTCACTCATGGCGTCCTGCTTTCTGCCCAGGGTGGTAATTCCGCCTGCCCCATCCCACGCCGTGCGTTGTGCCGCCCATGGATTCGCCAGGGGCCATGAAGCGCTGGATGATGCCGCCATATGCCTGAGTGGCACGTAATTCAAGTCCAAGAGTACGGACTAACGGGGCCTGCTTGATAACCTTAGCATCGTACTCGTAGTGGGAACCTTAGCTGTGCGTAACCCTGAGCACTTCTGGCCTGCATCAAACAAACAACACTGAGACACTGGTCTTTCAAATGGTGGTGCGAGTTTAGCACAGCTTGACAACACAAGCTTACGCCTGGGTGCACCCAACACCCCATTGCAACACTCCGTCCCCCAGCTGCTGATCATCGCCAAGGTTGCTGATTGCAAGCTAGTGGCCCAAGCAAAAGGCGTCTGCCACCAATGCACCAAAGAAGGCACCTGCGACCGACCGCTTTTCTGTCTCTGACGCTTGCGGTAAAGTCGAGCGTGAGAAACTGACTTGATACCTCGGCGTCCCACAAAGGCCAAGTCTGCGGGCGCCTTCGATTTTGTCACGCACGGTCTGCGAAGCCACAGGCAAGGCCTTAGGATGGCAACTGGCCCATTCGCGACTGAAATTGAGCCGAGAAGCCAAGAGAAGGAAGGGAATCATGACTGCTTGAGCCAAGAGCTCTGAAGTCAAACACAAGTGAAGTGCGAAGCATGCAAAGCTGTGAAAAGGTGTGCCTGTGCTTTTTGCCTGAAAAGCTGGCGTTGATTCACGTGCTACAGCAGCGGTAGGGCCGCCAACTCAGCATGCGCAGCTGAGGCTCTCAACAGCTGAGGCTCTGAGTCGCTTGCAAAGTGTTGAGCCGAGAGCGCCTCGGAGACCCAACGCGCGGGCAGCGAACTGGGACAAAGTGCTCAAAGGCAAGCCGCATCGATGTGGAGCGCCTAGCCGGAAACATGCTGGCCAAGCCGCCTGGCCGCCTGGCCGCCTGGCCGCCTGGCCGCCTGGCTGCCTGGCCTCAAGCTGCTTGCGCACCTCCATGGGCGACGCCGGTGCCAGCCTGGCAAGCGCGGCAAATCGCACGCGCACGCATGGCGCAATGCTGCTCGCACGCACCAATTGCTATTTGGGAACAAGCGAAAGATCCAGCTCGTTCATCACGTTCACGAGGCATGCCCCTCAGACTACCCTGTTACACATACTCGCTCCGTGTATCCCAGGCGCTAGGGTAAAACTCATCAGGCCTCTCTAGGCTCACCATCCACTTCCGCCAGTGCTTGGTGAGCCAGCTGCCTGCCTCCGAGGAGGTCATGCTGTTGACATCTGGCAGGGGGACCCCCAGCACATCCGCAAAGAAGCGAATATTTCGAAGCTGCTTCAGGTCTGGATGTGTCAGCCCCTGGCACTGCTTCTCCTCCTTTCCATGCCAAGAGCTGCAATGCTGCGGGACGGGCTCCGCGCGCGGCTCGTGAGGCTCTGTCCGGGGCGGTGGCGGTGTCCAGGGTGTGGCAGGCGGCGGCGCGTCGGGCAAGTGCATTGGGGCAGCGCGAGGGCTGTCCAGCAGCAACTCCTCAAAGCTTCCAGCCCAGGCATCCCGTTTTGTCAAGAAGAAGGACAAGTTGAAGAGGCTCCGAATGGTCGCCGGCACGGACGTCAGCTCGAACTGCGATGTGTTGGTTGGCCCGCGCGGCTCCTGAAACACCGCGCCCTGGCCAACCCAAGGGGAGATGAGCATCGCTGAGCTCCGCAAGCCTAGCCTGCGGAAGTCAAAGCGTGGACCGCAATCTGGGTGCTCCCCCGGAACAATGCAAGGAGACTCATCTGCCGGCACGCCCTGTGGGGGCACCATGTGGTCATAGTAGCCCCCGGCATCGTCGTAGGCCACAAACATCAGAGTGTGGTTCCAAGCTGGTCCAGCCCTCACGGCCTCATAGACATCCTTCAGCAAGCGTTCGCCTTTGGCAATGTCATGGCAAGGATGGTCGCAGGCTTGAAGCGGCGGCAGCACCCAAGACAGCGCTGGCAGCGTGCCATTCGCAGCCTGCTCAAAGAAGACCTGTTGACTCATGAAACGGTCTTTGTGCCTTGCTACACCGATCATGGCAACATCTGGCGAGGAAATGGCTGAACCAGAATCAGGATCATGTGGATCTTCACCGTGGCACGGCTTTCCATCTAACCCACAAGTACTGTTCATGAAGAAGCTGAAGCTGACATTGTGCAAGCGCATGGAGTCGTAAATCGTGGGCTGCGGGAAGTAAGTGCCGTTTCCGCCGCATTTCGGGTAAAGCACATTGGACGTCATCCCGCAGCTTGTGGCCGACTGGGTGAACAAATGATTTGGGCTGCTAGCCGTCGGTGCCGCAGTAAATAATTTGTTGAACACACCAAAATTCCTGGCCAGCGATGCTTTGATGGGTATCTGCTCTGGGCTGAACATCGTCACCGCAGTACCGTTTGCAGAGGCACCGTTGTATGCCGAGAAATTGTCCCCTTGAGCGGAATAAGGGTAGACATGCGGATTCCCCGACTTTCCGAACTTTGGGGCGAATGTGTCGTAGCTGGGAGCTTTTGAACACACATACGGCGCTTCTCCACATGTGATTTGAATCTCTCCTTTGCTTGGATCGGCTGGGTCTTTTGGAATTGCATGGCCCTTGATACCCTCAAATCCTGGCAGATCCATGCAACCAAAGAAGTTGTCAGCTGCATGATTCTCCATGTACAGCACCACGAGATGGTCGATCTTCTGCTGCCGTGGCGGCGGGTTGCTCAGCGGCAGCATGTCCAGCTGCTCGCTGGCATGCGGCAAGAAGCGCCGCACGTCTTCCCTCAGCGCTTCCAGCGAGGCCTGCACCAGGCCAAGGCCGACGGGCCAAAGGCGCAACATTCCAACCAAATCCCAAGGGCACGGCTGACTTCGAATGTGCCAAATGCCTAAATGCCTTGAGCCGCAGCTTGCGAAACGAGTGAGCCTCGTGAGCCTCGTGAGCCTCGGGCATTTGCAGCTTTCCGGCAAAAGACCGCCTGTGTGTGAAGTCTCCCAGGCCTTGCTTGCCTCCGAAAGGCTGCGCTGGTCAAGGAAGGCAATGCTGTTCCATGCGTCCAAGTTTCCCCAGCTGTCTGTCCGTATGCTGCAGGCATTGCGGTATGAAATCGCTTCAGCCAGCACCTTGCCGCAAGAGGCTGGCACATCGACTCTCGTCAGATTTGGGATCTGGCCCAAGGCAAATGGGCCAAATGGGCACCTGCCAAGCGCGCCAAGCGCGCCAAGCGCGCCGTGCCGATGCCTCGTTCCGACTGCGTGCCTTTGGATCCCAGCAGCTGCTGGGCACACCTTAGAGTCGAGGCTGTCTGTCAAGCTCCAAACTCCAAAAGTCCGGGTGGTCGACAGCTTCACCTCGGATCCCAAGCGCGGCGCTTGAGAGCCGCGTGCCATTGAGAGCGGCGCCAGCAGTTCATAGGCCGCCTGCTGGGGATAGGCGCGCATCCAAGCCTCAGGGGCTCAAAAAAAAGAAAGGCCCTGGCAACCTGAGGTCTGGGCAAACACGAAGAGGTGCGGCAAGTGCCTCTGGTCCGCACCTCCACGCACACCACTTAACTCAGCATATGAAGAACCAGAAGCAAACCGGCCTTCACCACGCAAAGGCTTGCAGCCAGGAACTGAAAGTCCCTGAGGGCAAGGTCTACAAAAGCAGCATGCTTCATTGGCCAAGTCCCAGTCTTTGGGCTTGAACACTTCCTGACCATGACCTGAGGAACGCAAGTCTCCAGTGCAGAAGGCCGCACGGCGGTTCCACCAGCAAAACAGGCGAAAAGGTCAGGCGGCGCAACCCTTGAAGTGTACGAACTCAGGCACTGCGAGCAGCAAACCACCACATCTTCGCGCCCTGTTGCACTCAGCATCTGGCTGACAACCAATGTCTCAAACACCTCTCGCATAAAAAGAGTTCCTGGCCCAGCGGATTTATCACAGCTTCAAGTAACAAACCAACGGCCTTCCGGTTCAGCGTCTCTGGCCTTGCAACCACATCAACCATATGAAGAGGTGGCATCGGAGCACATTTTCTGGCCTCCGGCAGGTGCCTGGCAGAAAAGTAGAAGAAGCACCTCGAGCTGTGAGAGGACTTTCCCCGTTGCTCGAGCTGCGCTGCTTGCAACATTTGCGCTGGGGGTTGGGACAAAGCTCTTGCTCCAGCGCAGCACACCTCACCCCGCTACCACACGCAGCGCCACATGGCTTCAAGCTGCACCTCCTTGCAGAGGGGCCAGGCCTCAAAGTGAGAAGTGAACTGAGCGCCCGCGACGCCTCTCTCAGCTTCGCACCAGGCTTCGGAAGGCAAGATGCCTGCGATGATCCGCGCTGCACCTTCAGGCTAACAGTTAGAGCCACACATGCACACGCCAGCCCACCTTGACACTGGCCGGCCCAGGCTGCGCTCCTCTGGAAGGAGAACTTGCGGGCTTGGTGTTGCGCCGCAAATGGCCAAACTAAAGTTGGCTCCTCACTTGCCGAGGTTTCGCCTTAAGGAATGGAGCTACCCACTAGCCCAAAAGCTCAAGATGTTCAGGCCATGACTAACCTCCATCACCCAGCCAGCAACGGCCTTGCAAGGGATCTTTGTGTAAGTGCCTCAGCGCCTCTGGGGTCACCGTGGCCAGTTTCACGGACAGCTCACTGCCTGCCATGGCGCGCACGCATTGGACAGAAAGCAGCTGAAGGAAGCACCAGCGTCGCTGCCGGAGCTTGAACTCGGCGCCTCGCACCATCTCACACCCAAGCTGTCCATGTGCGCTCTCTCATGCAATCTTTGACATTCAGTCAACGTTGCGCGCAAACACGCTAAGGCACAAGAAAACTCTGCCTCGCAGTGTTGCCTTTTGCTTCTTGCGCACCACACAAATGCCCTGATTGACAGTATCACGCTGCGAGTCAGTCAGTGAGCCTGGATTACTTTGTGACAGCTTGTGGCGCAGGACCTTGCTGCGCATACCGGAGTCTTAGCAAACTTCGGCGTCTGGACAGAACCAGGGCAAAGCGTGCGAGCCCAAAGCTCAAAGGAGCCCAAAGCTAAGGCCCCTTTGGCTTGGGGACGGCCTGCAAGACAAAGCCAGCTGCGGTTCCGGCAAGGAGCATCGCCACTCCAACGAGCATCGCCGCATTTCCCCCGCGCATGCGCAGCAGCTCCAGGCATAAGACCGTTTGGCTCCAGCACACGGGGCTCTTCCTCTTGCGCGTGGACACGATCATCCCAAGGCCCGCGAGGATGAACCAGCAGCCCATTCTCAGGGACAGCTCGGAACCCCCTTTGCCCAGCAAGCCCACGATGTAGGACCAGCGTGGCAGGAGGACGGCACCTCCAATGAACTCGAGCACCCCCACAATTTGAGACAGATCATGGCGCAAGAATCCAGCAGCTTTCATGGCTCCGACGCCCATCATAAAGATACAAAGCCACCAATGCAGGTAGGCCTGTCTCTTCCCCCAGCTTGGCGGCCATGGGGGCGGCGCTGGGAACAATTCGTCGCTCGCCATTGCAGAAGCGGACTGTGAGCAATGTGAGCAAATTGGCTTCCCCCACTTGGAATGCGCAAGTCTGATTCAGGAACCGCAACAGTCAGAACCGCTCGGGCAGAACCCGCCTTGAGGATAGCAAGGGCAGCACGCAGCCTGGACACCTGCAAGGCAGACTGAGACATGCTGCAGCGTCCCAGCAAAACCTCTTGCACAATCGTCTGCACATTTGAAGATTTGTCGCTGTGTGGCCTGAACGTCCGCGCTACGAACACAAAACCGCTTGTCACCGTTTTTGCTGCCACTATCATTTTACAAGCCGCAGCAGCAGTAGCAGTGACCCGCGTGACAAGCTTTGGTTGCTTGTGCCGCGGTCCCGAAAAATGCGGAGAAGTCTTGCCGGGGGCGCCAAAAGCTCGGAGGTCTGCGGGTGTCCCCGAAGGACTGCCTGCCATTCAGCTGGGAGCGCCCACATGGCCCGGAGCACGCACGCCTCCAGCAGCAGCTCACAACAGTCTGTGCTCAAACGCCTCAGGAAGTGAGACGGAGAGAGAAAGAACAAGAAAAAAAGACGATACGAATCTAAGTGTCGAAGGGCTGCGTGGGCCCATAGGATGCGGGCGCGTCTGGCCATGCAGCATTGTCTGCTGCCGCCTGAGCAATCTGAGCAAGAGATCTTTTGAGCCGTGCAGCTCTGCACTGCCTCTGACCAGCGGCACAGCAACTCAGCCACAGCCTGACTGCTTTCAACCCGACTTTGTGCGCGTGAGTGCCAAATTCCAATTGAGGCTGCAGCCGTGACAAGGCGAAACGTGAAACGGGGGAAGTGCAACAGCAGTGCTGCTGCTGAAAGCTGCACATCTGCAGGCAGCCTGCCACCGTGAGGATGCAGAAGACACCATGAAGCTATCGTGTTTTGGGCAAGCAACAGCAAGTTTGGACATGCGCAAATCTGGGCCCTTGTGTACTCGCCATTGGGAAGCAAGTGCGCCAATCCTTGCCAGTGGCGGCGGCTTCTCCTCACCTGTGCAAAGCACCCAGGCAACCCACCAACTCATGGAAAGTGCTGCCTGGCATTCCGGCGACAAACGGCACTAACAGCGGCAATGTGCTTGCCAAAAGTGTCTCCTGACGCATGAGCTTGGAACCAGAATCCTCGCGGGTCCTCGCGTGCCCACTCTGGGCCCCTGGCATGTATACCTCTCGCCAGCGACGCATTTGCACCAATGGCCGCAAGTCGAAGGTCGAGCTGAGCTGTCCGCTGCCCGGCTTCGCAGCCTTCGCCAACTTCAAAAGCACCGCCTCGACTGCTCGCGACTGCCACTTGGCTTTTCTCACTTGCAGAAACTGTCGAGGCAGGTGCCAACAGGAAGCCGGTCAGCTGGGGCTGCGAAGAGCCCAAGTACCTCGACTTGCTCCGCTGTGCACAGACCGTCCCATCCCATCCGGCACCACAGCATCTTTGGCCAGGTGGTTGCCCAACGCAGCACGGTGCCAGGACGCGCCTGGAAATTTAAGCGGCACCGCGCAGGCCCTCGCACGCCCGATCCGCCTCCTCGATGGTGGTGGCCAGGCCTTCCCTTCGACTCAAGGCCTGAAACGCACGAACGCCCTGCCCAGCTGCCCAGCTGCCCAGCTGCATCTCGCACCTCCGGCCACACCCGGCCCAAGCAAGGGATGGGCTCTGGCTGTAGACCTGGCGCTGCGCGAAGCGCAACGCTTTGAAGGAAACCTGCCTATCAATGATGCGGTCAGCGGTATGGCAAGCCTCAAGACAAGACAACGGCATGTCGACTCCAATGAGAAGCTATGGCTGAAGCATTGCGGCCGTGGTGGGGGCAAGCTCCTGAGCATTGCGGATGAGAAATAAGTAACGTAGACTTCAGCTCTTTTTGATCGCTGGCTTGCGAATTGGCTTCGTACATTTTAGGAGCGGCGTTCACACAGCCAGTCCTCCTCATTCTTCCCTGGGCAAAGGCTTGCGCACGTCTCAGAAACACCCAAACAGCCGGCGCCTGTGCCGGATGATAGTGCTGATGTGACCTGCGAAATCCGCGCTTTGCGCTTGTGCGACAAGCGTACCAGCTGCATGCCAAATCCCTCGCCGATCTTGCCTGCCTCTGCCAAACGCCCCACATCTGCATCCAGGCTCTGAAATGAGGACTGGCGCAGGGTCAAGCTTTGAGTCGGCCAATGCAAAACGACACAATTTGCCAAGCCGATCAAGCCTACAAAAAGCAGGCAAACACGCAGGCAGAAAGGCAGAAAGGCAGAAAGGCAGAAAGGCAGGCAAGCAGGCAAGCAGGCAAGCAGGCAGGCAAACGAAACATGTCCAGCGTTTCACACCTTGCTTGTGGTAGACAATCACTTCAGAACGCTAAACAAAAATCACTTGTGAACGCTGCCACTTTCGATCACTTCCGAACACTAAAACAAAATCACTTCAAAACACTGAGCACCCGGAACGCCGAAAGGGTTGCAAAACCCGGCCAGTCAAAAAGATCACTTCCGAACGCAGGCGTCCCAGCCCAGGATCACTTCCGTACGCAGGCAGGCGTCCCAGCCCAGGTGTGCAAAATCTAGTGGTTCTGGGCAGGGTGGGGGGGGGGTGATAAGCACACCCGCTACCCGCTGAAGCTCTATACCCAAATGTGCAAATTCATCTGGTTCTGGGGGTGGGGGGTGGGGTGGGGGGGGGCATGATAAGCACACCCGCTGAAGCTCTATCCCCAAAGGTGGGGGGTGGGGTGGGGGGGGGGCATGATAAGCACACCCGTTGAAGCTCTATCCCCAAATGTGCAAATTAATTTGGTTCTGGGCCGGTGTCTCGGTGCTGCGCGTGGCACGTGGTTCCACTTCCAGCGTTCCGAAGCGATTAGTACGTTTTCCGGCGTTCCGAAGCGATTTTGTTTTAGCGTTCTGAAGCGATGGTTTTGCCAGCGTTCAGGAGCGACGCACTTACCTTGCTTGTTGTTCAAAAGCCTGTCAAGAAAACGGCCAACCCCCAATGCAAATGCATGAGGTTCACAAGCACAAAACTGTACATTTGCAAATGTTCCACGTTCACTCTGGTTTAGTTGATTGACAGTCTCCAGACTCGAACAAAGAACAATACGAAAAACATCGCACAAGTTCCCCCTTGTTTCTTAACCTAAATGCTGCAGTCCAAATTGCCTATGAATCCTGGCGCATCAACATTCACACATCAAAGCGCAGCAGAAATCTTCTATCTGAGGGTTGAGGCGCATCGGCGACAGAGCTCCGTGCATCGGGGATCGGGTCTTCGGATCGTTGGGGCTTGACGTGGCCTCCGTTCCCAGCCAAAGAGTCCGGCCAAGCATGGCAGTCTGGCAAAGCCGCACCACAAATGATCTAGCCTCGAGTTCAGCGCATAGGGCCTTTTCAACCGAATGGCCCCAAGTTCTGTGCATTCTGAGGGGCACACACACGAAAGCAATGGCACAAACTGGCGGTGGCCGAAAACGGCTTCACCTGCCAAATCGCTATGCCCCATGCATCGGATATCAGCATAAGGCAAGTCCAAAACCACACGCGCTGCTTTTGCACCATGCCCAAGCGTTCGCGTGAAACACACCGATGGCCAAAGTTTGTGCGGTGGCCAAGCTGCGCCCGACAGCCACTTGAAGTAACCTGAGACTGAGGCCAAAGCTGAAAGACTCACATCGTATTTTCTTCGCGCAACCTTGCGGACCTATTGCCAAGAAGGTTTGCTGCATGAAACACAGGGAATTAGATTCTTGAGCTTGTCCTCCTTCCTTGACCTGAAGCTGGATGTCCCTGGATGTCCGAAACAAGCCAAAATGGAAGTCCTGAGAAAGTTGCAAGCGATTCCTCCCGTCACAAGTAGCTTGATTTGCACATATCGTTCCTGCCATGTCAGCTACCTCCACGGGTTGCCAAACTTGGCTCAGATCCGACAAATTGCTCCCTGCGGACAAAAAGCGGCGCCCCGAAACGTGCGGCAGCTTTCTGCAAAATAATATGGGCAACCAAAATGGCAGCCGAGCTATTTGGTGCTGAACATTCATAGGCCAGGGGTTTTGTTTGCAAAACACGTTGATGAGGAACGCTTGGCATTCAGATTGTCATCCAGGCCGTGCAATGGTCGAGGGATCTTTCACAAGCCGAAGCAGGATTCCATGCCTGCTGCCTTGATCTCTTCTCCACTCATCACTATGGACCAAAATGAAGGCACACGTTTTTCTGGCGAACAGGCATGGTCTGTCTTGTCACGCAGCGTGCCCGGCACGTGTAGCGTCAGCATCGCAGTTCCTTTGGGCGGAAGAGCTTCACGGTTTCCACGCGCTCCGCGGGCCTGGCTGAAGCGGCTGAAGCGGCTGAAGTGCCAGTGGCGCCAGTGAGTTGGATTTGACGAGGCCTGACTTGCGGCAGCTCCTTCTCCGCCTCCGATTTGCCACTTTGCGACGCTTGACGCTTGACAGTGTCCCGGCCTCTTGCTCCTCCTCCTCCTCCTGCTCAGCTAGCTGGCGGTGCATGCAGTACCTGGCACAAAGTCATGCCTGCCTTCACCAGACATGAGAAAGCTATATCAAGCAAGCAGCAGCGGAAACAAACAAGAAGTCAGGGTTGGCACGCAGCGAGAAGTCCCAGAAACGTGACAGCGCCGACAGTACTTGCAGCCGCGACAACCTTCGCAGCGTGTTCCCTAAAAATTGCACATCAGTGCTGCTTTGAATGCGCCTTCATCGCGGCGCCAGACCCGCTCCTCAGGGGAAAGCAATCACCGCACATTCCGAACGAACATTCTGATGGGGTGTGCAGCCAAGTGGCACGAGCTCAGTAGATGTAGGCGCCAGTGTCCCAGCGTAAACATGCGCGGCCGTAGTAGGAAGAAGCCCCAGAACAGTACCTGCGAGCAGTCAATGTGACTGCAGGACTGGGCAGTTCACAAGGCCACCTGGCACAAACGTAGACCAAGGGATGTCAGTCAGCAACGCCAGAGCGTAGTTCTTGACCATGCAAGGCAGCGGTGCTATCCTTGCCATCTTGAACATTCTTGCAGCCAAGGGCAAGCACTTCCCTGAGCACCAGTCCTGACCAGGAAGACTGAGGCATGGCCGCCCTTCTCGACACCTGAATGCTCGCGCTGCCTGTCTCAGGCCAAAGCCAATGCAGAAGCTCAGACGCTCAGACTCGAACTTCTGGCTGCTTTCTGTGCAACTGGCCAGGACTGCATGCGATCTCGCAAAGACCTTGGAGTGAACAACCTGATGCAAGCGCCCCACAGTGGCTGAGCATTCTACTCGCGGATATCCTGGCAGCCTCGGCGAGCAAAGTGGCCGGCAATGGGATCGATGCATCCCGAAGCGTGAAGCTTCCGAGCTCCCTGCATCCCACCGATCTTCCCACGCCGAAGGCAGCAATCGCGCCCAGGGCTTTGCCTACGAAGGCCAGCTCGAGGCCCTGGGCACGCGAAAGGGAGTCGCGCAATCGAGTCGCGATCAAAGCTTTGGCCTTTTGGAAGCCAAAGAGGTAGCCCTCGCCTGTCAAACACCAAGCTCCGCACGTCTTGGAGCTCAGAGCCCGGCCAAGCTCGAAGAGAATGTGCCCGGGCAATGAGATCACAATGGACGCCGCATGGAGTGGAACGAGCCTCGCGCGTTGAACTCTCCCCATCCTCCAAGCTCGCTCTCAGGCCAGGACGCGGCTGCAGGAGTGGCTTTGATGATGTCCACCATGCTGGTCTTCTCGAACAAAAACCTCAGTGCTACCCGTTTTTTCCTGCAAAAAGCTTGGCGCTGTCCAAAGCTGCCTCACCTGCACGTAAAACTGACAGGTGAACGAGAACCCTGGCCTGGCTACATTCACAATACAATTTGCACTGTTTGCATCATGACTGGCTAGCTTTCCTATTAAAGCCCAACGCTCCAAGTCTCGGTCGGCACTTGCAGGACCACTGCATGTTTGGTGGGCGGGTGGGTCTGGCCGAAATGAAAACACTGGCTAAACTACGTTGGCAGACTCGCAGAAAGCGTGCTAGCAAAATGGTGTCCAATGTCTGCCTGGCCACAGCGTGCCAATTAACATCATGTTGCATGCGCTGTGCTCAGTCCGCCGGGATGTTTTCGTCTGCCGAAACACAAGATAACGCAAGGCGTGCGACCGCCAATTCAGAAGCAGCACGCTGGGCTCGCTGCGAAGTCCCGTGGGCGTTCAGAGTCTGGCTGTGCCACGACCCATGTACCTGAGCCATGTGCACAGTAAGTCTGCAAGCTGTCCGACGAAGCTTGGAGTCACACGCTAGGCTCTGACAAACCTGGCATGGCTGTGGCAAAGCACGGGTGAGTCCAACCATGGCACGCAGGGCACCTGCATGCGGGCTCTCCAGGAAGGAAGCCTCGCAGAAGTCCATTGCATCTCGCCCTGGCCTTCCGGCTCTGGGCTCCGGACTTTGGCCGAGACTCGGGTGGAGAGCCTCCGAACTCTGGGGCCAGCCCATGGCAAAGCGGAAGTCTGAGCTTGGAACATGTCCAGGCCATCTAGCCCGTGTTGAGGCCCTTGGGCAAGGGCTAGCTCATCTAGAATGAATTTATGCTTGACAAATGATTCCTTACCTAGCTTCGGCATGATTTCTGGAGGCCAACGCCTTTCTATGCTGAAGTGCCATGCAGAATCCGCTGGTCTTTTGCGCGCTCTCAGTTGCCAAGCCTCCCGTCATCCAATGGGCGGAATGTGCTGGGAGCACCTAGCTTCCAAACAGTCGGCTGACGTCGTGCTGTGGTGCTGTGGTGCTTGGCTGAGGCAACGGCATGCGTGTGGGTGTGGTCATCATGGGGCAATGACCACAACCAGTCGAAGAGATGAAGGGGCATGATCTATGCAAAGCTTGGGCCGCTGAGGAACGTGAAGCAATGCCCTTGACTGACTGACCGTGCAGCTACGCATGGCACTAAAACCAAGGCAAAAGGCACCTGAGAGTCCTCTGCAAGAGCCTCGGCCCCAAAAGCCAAGCACAAGCACTCGGTTGTCAACCTAGGCTTCAAACAATAGATGCCACAGCGCTGGCGGCCGCTTCTGGCCCTCGCGCCCGCAACGTGACGGTCACACGTCTCACCGGCTTTGCCTAGCCCTCGGCCGTTGTTGGCGAGGGACCTGGCAGAATGTGAGCCATGCAGGGCGCTGCGTGGCAAGAAATTCAGAAGGGGCCGATCCTTGCGCCACCTTTGCCAAGCTGCTCCACCCTTGGCTCTGTTGGCTCAGCAGCGCCCCTGGCTGTCGTAAGGCCCTGTCGCAGTGAGCGCTGCAGACCTCAAATCTGGCAACGCCTTTTGCAATCTTGTTTGTCGCTGGATGTCCCGGGGGTGGGGCGCAAGTCGTTGCAAATGCGTGGGCGAGGCATCTGCCGGCGCCGCGCCTGAAGAAGCATAAGACGCAAGGCATGCGCCCTTGGCACCTTGAAGCCACGGGCCTGCTGCCAGCAAAGCGAAGACGCGCGCCTCGGCAATCTCAAGGCCAACGTGCCGTTTGACTTTGCAGGCCCGCCCCAGGGCCCAAACCATGCGCAAGTTGATGGAGTCAGCAAGCTGCCGAAACCTCAGCGTGTACTTGCAAATGCTTTTGGGGATGCTTCCAAAGGTGTGCAGGTGTTTCTGGCGAAGTGTGAAGTAACACTGCTGATGATGAACCTGCAAATTGTGGCGCCACCATGCACCATCTTTTCTGGGCCGAGAATCTTGCAAATGTGTCGCCGCAAGTTGAGATGTCATAAACACGGGTCCAACATGAATCGAAGGGTTTGCTCCCTTATACCGGCCCGGTTGGTCAGGTGCATGGAGAAATGGAGGGCTAATGATCTAATGCGGATTGGAATTTCTGGCAGTAGAACTGCAGCTTCATTGGGCAAAATTCAAAATACAAGTGCGAGTGACATATGGCAGTTCAGCAAATTCAGAGCGGGGTGGTCCTGAGTTTCGCGGAAAACCTCTTGGCTAGTCAACCTTAAATCAAGGAGGGGCGGGAAGGGGTTGAAAAACGAATGCACTGAATTTAGGAATATTCCTTAAAGTTCTAAAAAATTGCTTATGTTCAAGCTGGCCCCATAAACGTTAAAATGCCCTGAAGCAGCAGCGCCCAGATGTAACTTTTGGCTGTCCCCAACCCTACTTTTTGGACGCGGTCCAGAAGCCTGCGAAAGATTGATAGAAAGCAATACCTGCAAACAGCCGAATACTCGGGTCGGAACAAAAAACAGTGTGGGTCAGCCACGTTGCGGCCACCGACCGCCAGGAGGGGCGTCCACGCTGCTCCGGGCATCGCCGTCCCGCGCGTGCAGACTTCGCCAGATGGTGAAACACTTGACTGTTCAGCTGTGCGACTTCCAAAGGACGAGCAGCACGCGTCTGGCCAGCATGTGCCCCTTCGGGGCACCATCGAGGCCCAGGTCACGGCGCAGCACATAGATTGCAAGTCGCTGGGCAAGGTCGATGCGCTACTGCACCAAAGCTCCCGGTCTGATTCCACCAAGGCAACGTTGAGCAGGAGCCACTGCTCCAGAAACAAGGTGGCCATGCTTGCGCCCACGGCCGTCCGCTTGCGGACTTGGTATGGCCGCGGGGCATCCGCGTCTGTCCGACACCCACGCAGCCACTCTCGAAACTCATTGTAGACGGACGCTGGCGGCAGGCCAGGTACTTCTTCAGGAGCACGTGCTGCGGCGCTGTGGCAAAAGTAGGCGCTACCAGATACTTCGTTCGCCCATTGAATCTTTGCATTGGCAAGCGTTGCAGGAGCATGTGCCATTTCCGCCAAAAGCCGTCTTGATGTTTTTCCACATGTCCCCCAGCGTACTTCATCAACACCCCGCCACCCAGATTCCACAAAAGGCTTTCGTGGCACGGGATGGCGTTCAAGGTGTCCTTGAAGTATACTTGCAGATTGCGAGCTTCTGTCTCGGCCGCCGGTGGCAGTGTCATAGACCTCGCCGTGGCAGCCCGAGCCGCTCCGACGGGCAAGTGCGGCGTGCCCTGCCGCGAGTCAAACGGAGCCAAGCCGCAGCCTCTGGGTGCCAGATCCGCCGCCGCCAGCCAGTCCACGCAACTGTTTTGCAAAGATGGCAGCCACATCAGCGCGCGCATGTGCGCCCGGTGCGCCGACTGCGCGCCAACGCCCGAAGTGGCGGCCGTGGCGCCGGGGCCAGTGACAGCCGCGCCAGCGGGACCAGTGACAGCCGCGCCGGCGGGACCAGTGGCAGCAGCGCCATTGAGCCTTGGAGGCCGGAGCGTCTTGGTGGCGGCGCGGGGGCGGCAGCGCCCGGCAGCACCCATGGCCAGCGGAGGCAGGGCCAGCAGGGGCAGGGCACGGCGGGGCAGCGGCAGCGCCCAGCGGGGGAGCAGAACCACGCGCGCGCGCAGGGACTGTTGCATTGCCCTCCACAACAGCTGCTATTGTCCCCGTAACGGTCTGCCACTTTCGCAAGGGATGCACCCGTGACAGCTCGAAGCCGCCGGGCGCCTCTGCCGGCAAAGCCGCCGTGACGCGGGATTTTCCAGTGCCAGGTTTTTGTAGCAGCGCTCGGGCACAGCATCCCTCGCAGTTGTTGCTTTGGAAAAAGCGGACTTCGCTCAGAACCCGGCACTCGCCCCGCGCTCACGGGACGCTCGGCCGCAGCGTGCCACTGCAATTGCCCGGCCAGAGTCAAGAAGACTTCAGCTGCTGCACGATAGTGTGCCTTGGCAGCATCGATGAACTTGAGCCTCTGCCGTCCAATTTCAAATCAGTTCCCAAGCCTTCCAAGTTGAGCCAGGAGTCGGCATGCATGAAAATTGCGATGCTCCTTCGGCAACCTCTCGCGCTCAGCAGGCAGGTTCCAGGGATGCCATGCTCGCAGAAGAAGTCCGCCGACATTGCTCGGCGTGTCGGATACCAAAGAGAGGACTATTGGATACCTAAGAGAGGATAGAGGATAACCCCCCCCTTAGTCCCCCCGGGACACGTCAAATACGCATGGTTTTTCGGTCGCCACCCCCCCCCCCCCTCCTACCGCGCGGCAATTTGATGACGTTCCACTAAACGTAGTCTTCGGGGAGCCGGTGTCGCAAAACAGGGGTCCCAGGCTCGATTCCCCCTGCCGGCTTTTTTGCTGGCTTGGGCTTCCTACATCCTTTTGCCGAAAATCTGGAAACTCCATGTTTTTGGACGTCTTTCATACATTCATCCATTGCATTCATTTCATACATTACATTCATTACATTCCTTACATACATTACATACATACATACATACATACATACATACGTACATACATACATACATACATACATACATTACATTACATACATACATACATACATACATACATTACATACATACATACATGCATACATACATACATACATACATACATACATACATACATACATACACCTACATACATACATACATACATATATATATACATACATACATACATACATACATACATACATACATTGCATACATACATGCATGCATGCATTGCATTGCATTACATTACGTTACGTTACATTACATTACATTACATTACACGTTACATTACATTACATTACATTACATTACATGCATACATTACATACATACACACATACACACATACATACATACATACATACATACATACAGACAGACAGACAGACAGACAGACAGACAGGCAGACAGACATACACATATATATATATATATGCATACATACATACCAGAGAGGGAGACTGGGCATGGAGAGGCTTGGGGGGATGGGGAGGATGGGGAGCAGAGGGAGGGAGAGAGGACGACAGAACACACAAGGGAGACAAGGGAGAGAGGCAGAAGGAGAAAAGGGAGAGGACAATGTCGGCGGACTGAGCCGGAGGCCCTAAAGTCTAAGAACCTGCTAGCATACAACACGCCCATGGTGCAGCCAAAGCCGCGCGTCTCTCGGTGTGGCGCAGGCGTGTCCAGCTCCTCTCTGTAACTTCGCAATGACTCGATGAAGCACACATCGTCTGCTCGATGCTGACACTGTCAGTACTTTCCGAAGGACGGATGGATCTCACAGGTTTCCACACTCGGCAAGCGTACTTCCTTCGTGTAGCAGCTGAACGTGCACAGCGCTTGCGAATGCACGGGTGCCACCATCTGCGCAGCAGAGGGAGACAGATGCCGCAGCATGACGTACGCGTTTCTGTCTGCAGTGTCCAATGCGTGGATTCTGCTTGTGTGGGCATGCGCGCCATCTCTCCATTGTAGCCTCACTTGCCACGCTTCGCCTTCTTGCCTGCCTCCGCCTGCGTCTCTTGCCCCTGTGCCTTCTTCCCTTTCTTTGGCTGTCCTTCGCCTGCTGCACCTTCTTGCCTCGCCCGGGCTTTGGCCCTTTGGCGCAGAGCCCTCCATGTCTTGGGCAGGCTTTGCGGGCTTCCCCTTCTTCCCAGTCGAGGCCGGGGCTGTCCACCAGGGTGTCGATGACGACCTCCTTGCGGCCGCCACGGGCAAGGTACTCCGTCGCGTCCACCAGGTAGCTGTGGAGAGAGAGGACGCATAAGAGAGAGAGAGAGAGAAAAGAGAAAGAAGAGCAAAGAAAAAGCAAAAGAAGACGAAGGGAGAAAGAGAAGACAGAAGGGAGAGAAGAGAGAAAGGAGAGACAATTGAGAGACAGGAGAGACAGAAGAGACAGGAGAGGAGAGAGAGGAGAAAGAGGAGAGAGAGGGAGAGAGAGGGAAAGAGCGCGGAAAGAGAGGGGTCAGAGAGGAGACAGAAAGAGGTAGAAGAGAGATAACGAGAGAGAGGGAGAGAGAGGGAGAAGAGAGAGAAGAGAGAAGAGAGAGAGAGAGAGAAGAGAGCGAGGGAGAGAGAGAAGAGAGCGAGGGAGAAGAGAGAGAAGAGAGAGAAGAGAGAGAAGAGAGAGAAGAGAGTAAAGAGAGAGAAGAGAGAGAAGAGAGAGAAGAGAGAGAAGAGAGACAAGAGAGAGAAGAGAGTGAAGAGAGAGAGAAGAGAGAGAAGAGAGAGAAGAGAGAGAAGAGAGAGGAGAGAGAAGAGAGAGAAGAGAGAGAAGAGAGAGAGAGAGAGAGAGAGCGAGAGAGAGAGAGAGAGGAGAGAGCGAGGGAGAGCGAGGGAGAGCGAGGGAGAGGAGAGAGAAGAGAGAGAAGAGAGAGAAGAGAGAGAAGAGAGAGGAGAGAGAGGAGAGAGAAGAGAGAGAAGAGAGAGAAGAGAGAGAAGAGAGGAGAGAGAAGAGAGAGAAGAGAGTGAAGAGAGAGAAGAGAAAGAGAAAAGAGAGAAGACAGAAGGGCGAGAAGAGAGAGAAGAGAGAGAAGAGAGAGAGAGAGAGAGAGAGAGAGCGAGAGAGAGAGAGAGAGAGGAGAGAGCGAGGGAGAGCGAGGGAGAGCGAGGGAGAGGAGAGAGAAGAGAGAGAAGAGAGAGAAGAGAGAGAAGAGAGAGAAGAGAGAGAAGAGAGAGGAGAGAGAAGAGAGAGAAGAGAGAGAAGAGAGAGAAGAGAGGAGAGAGAAGAGAGAGAAGAGAGTGAAGAGAGAGAAGAGAGAGAGAGAAAGAGAGAGAAGAGAGAGAAGAGAGAGAAGAGAGAGAGAGAGAGAGAGCGAGAGAGAGAGAGAGGAGAGAGCGAGGGAGAGCGAGGGAGAGCGAGGGAGAGGAGAGAGAAGAGAGAGAAGAGAGAGAAGAGAGAGAAGACAGAGAAGAGAGAGGAGAGAGAGGAGAGAGAAGAGAGAGAAGAGAGAGAAGAGAGAGAAGAGAGGAGAGAGAAGAGAGAGAAGAGAGTGAAGAGAGAGAAGAGAGAGAGAAAAGAGAGAAGACAGAAGGGCGAGAAGAGAGAGAAGAGAGAGAGAGAGAGACAAAGCGAGAGAGAGAGAGAGGAGAGAGCGAGGGAGAGCGAGGGAGAGCGAGGGAGAGGAGAGAGAAGAGAGAGAAGAGAGAGAAGAGAGAGAAGAGAGAGAAGAGAGAGAAGAGAGAGGAGAGAGAAGAGAGAGAGGAGAGAGAAGAGAGAGAAGAGAGGAGAGAGAAGAGAGAGAAGAGAGTGAAGAGAGAGAAGAGAGAGAGAAAAGAGAGAAGACAGAAGGGCGAGAAGAGAGAGAAGAGAGAGAAGAGAGAGAGAGAGAGAGAGAGAGAGAGCGAGAGAGAGAGAGAGAGAGGAGAGAGCGAGTGAGAGCGAGGGAGAGCGAGGGAGAAGAGAGAGAAGAGAGAGAAGAGAGAGAAGAGAGAGAAGAGAGTGAAGCTTTGCCGTCATACAGCTGGCGCGCAAAAAGACGTCCTCGTCTAAGAGCCAGATTAAGTGAGACAAAGCCCGGCCCGTAGACAGCCCCGACAAGTTTTTGCAGCCAGCCGGCCAAAAAGAAAAATGCAAAACTTGCCTAGCTCTGCGACACTTCATCCCTCACTCAAAACCCCCTTGATTAGCGAATTAAAGCCTGTTCAATTTGGGCTAACTAAGTTAGCCTCGTGGCTAAGGATGTTGCACCGAATTCCGCAGCGCCCCTCCAAGCTTGCGGCAACAGGCCCCCCCTAAATGAGCACCCACCGCCGTAAAAAATACGGAAGGCAGGCCTTGTTTGACACATCGAGCAAATTACCAATGTGTATGAGGGTCTTTGCCAATTCAGCACCACCCTTTTAAATTCGCGGCATAGGCAAAGCCTTCTTCCCCCCCCCCTCTGAATATAAGCAAATTAGCCCTGGCCCGCGGCACCTGCCTCCAAATGGACATTATTTCATGCACCTCCATTTAGTTTTGGCCCACCCCCTCCAATTTGAGGGCAAAAATCTCCTCTTTGAGTTTAAGCCATCCAGCACTGCATGTAGAAATTCGACACCTTGATTGGAGTTTTCGTGAAATTGCTTTCTTCACACCCCGTGATTTTCTCTAAGCACATGTGTTCGGGGAGTTCGCGCGAAATTCAGCGCCGTCTTGCATTTCGAGCCACTTGGCAAGATCTTTAAGCCAGCCCCCCACATTTGCACAACCAGTCCGATCAGAAGACAGGAGGCACCTTGAGAAACAGCCCTTATAGTCATCCCTTGCTACATTCACGGAGTTGTTTCAGACTGCCCTCATTCAAAACAATCAATATCCATTTCAGAATCACTCCCATTTCAACTCGAATGAAAAGCATGGCAAGGGCGTTGACCACACAGGCCCAACCTGACCTGTCAGTTCTGTTCTCAGATCATGACGGGCTGGCCGGGTCAACCTGAGATCACAGGCCGTGCTGGGCGCGCTGGGCGCGCTGGGCGCGCTCGCGCACGCTCGAAGCCTGCCTGGATAGGCCACTCAGCACGTCGAACTATGCCACTCAACGTTGCGACCTGCACAGCCCTGGACTCTACACAAACGGATTCCAGTGCTTGGCCTGCGAAGCCGAGGGCTGAGAAAAAGACCGCGCGGACCTGCAAGGCAACTGTGCAGCAAGGCAACGTGTCGCTACCATTCATCTCTGAAGTCCTGAGTTCCCTGCCTATGCCCTGCCAGCACTCCTGCCAAGCCATTGCTCCAAAGACTTCTGTTATGAAATGCAACGCACGCGCGCACACACAAACAGACTACCCTACCTAGCTACTTGCAAACAAACATACATGCCTGCGTATGTGCGAAACACACACACACACATTGCATTACAATTCGCCATTACGTTACATATCCTTACGTTGCATGGTGCACAGTACCAAATGTGTATCACGGAATGTCACCGCATTGCATTGTAGCACAGTACGTTGCGTTACAGTGAGTACACTGCATACATACATACATACATACATACATACATACATACATACATACATACATACATACATACATACATACATACATACATACATACATACATACATACATACATACATACATACATACATACATACATACATACATACATACATACATACATACATACATACATACATACATACATACATACATACATTACATACATACATTACATTACATTACATTACATTACATTACATTACATTACATTACATTACATTACATTACATTACATTACATTACATTACATTACATTACATTACATTACATTACATACATACATACATACATACATACATACATACATACATACATACACACACATACACACACACATACATACATACATACATACATACAGACATGCATGCATGCATGCATGCATGCATGCATGCATGCATTCCATCACTTCACCCCACGTGACATCGCATCGCATCTCATCATTGCATTTCATTACGCTACAGTTTCTATACAACACATACATTTATGAACACTTGGATGTGCAGTTGGAATACGTTGCGCACCTGTACATGTTTTTTATGCACACATAAATGCATATGTACGTACAAACAGGCAGGCAAACAAACAAACACAAACGCATGCGTACACACACACACACTTTGCATTACACTGGCATACGCTTCGTTGCGCTACATCACATGACATTACATTGCACAAACTACATTACTCGCACACACACACACATACAGCGAGTACAATACATTCCATTGCATTGCATTACATTACAGTATTGAATTACGTTACATTGCATTGCGTTGCGATACATTACATTGCATTACATTGGATTAAATTGCATTACATTGCATTATTGCAGTACGTTGCCTTACATAACATTACATTACATTACATTAGATTCCATTGCAGCACAGTACATTACATACATACATTACATGCATACATGCATACATTTCCTAATCATTACGATATATTCCGATACATTGCATACATGCAACTCTGTCCTGAGCGTCTGGATCGCTCGGTTCCGGACGTGTGGGTAGAACACTCTTGTTCGGGACATCTGGAACATTTTGATGGATCTCCGGCCCGCCCTTCAACCTCCGAAACCCACCGGGGATCTATGCACATCATTCTTAAGCCGCCTGGTACTGAAAAGAATAGCTGCGAACACCATGACCACCCTTTTGGTGGCCCGATCCTTGCGTGAGCAGCAAGCAGCCGAATCCTCTTCACAGCGATGTTTCCCGAAGTGCCCTGCGTGCTCCTCTCTCTCTCTCTATCAGTTGTTCTCTCTTTCTATCACTCCTTCTCTCTCCCTCCCTCCCTCCCTCCCTTTCTTTCTCCGGCAGGAGGGTCTGGATGGGTCTGGAACGTAGGGTCTGGAACGATGCTGGAGGTGATCCGGACGTCTGGAATGAGGTGTGGATCGCGTTTTGCGGACCTAACATCTTTGGCCACATTGCACTACATTGCATCACATTACAATACAATAGGTCACAATACATCAAATGCTACATACATCCTCCACACATGAAACACACAGGTTTACATAAAAGCATGCACTTCCACAATGAAAACAGTATACTTCTTTCGGCATCTGCATCACGTTCTCCTGGCGGCCATTTGAACACAATCCCCCACAAAAGGTATACATGCCGTTGCCCTGCGTTGTCGTCGTCTATCTGACCGTCAGTGTTTCACTGATTCACTGGAACGTTTCAGCCTATCATGCCATGATGCTGTCACGTTGACACACCTGCCATGGCATTGGGGTATGAAGATTTCTGAGCAAGAGCCTACAACATGAGCTCGTCTCCCCCAGGTGAACAGCTCAGAGATTGCACCGTGGCGCTCTCCTGCAGAGGCTTGCTCCAGGACAGCCGCCGCTCGCAGCCGCATCCAGCCAGGCCTGGCTCAGTTGCCAAACAGGGCCTATGCCCATCACGTGTCTCATCTCATGGTCCACCTGCCCAGAGTGCCGTGCGGACCACGGATGGCATTTGCAGCCCCACCTGTCCGAGCACATTGCCCTTCTTGCTCCCAGGGTTTTGCCAAGGCTGAGACGTGGGAGCTCACCCGCCTGCACAGGCGAACTCTGAGACTGCGCAAGCCTGGCACTTTGCGCACGCCTGCATCCAGGCTCGCAGGCAGAAGTCCCAAATCTGCGAGTCAGCTTGCACCTGGCGGAGCATCGCAATGCATAATGCATCACGCCTGCCTTGCACATTTTATCTAAAGCATGCAACTGCGCAGGCAACAAACCTCCCCACTTGACGGGTGTTCGCATGGGAATGGACCTGGCAGCATGCTTGCGCGGTCCTGCCTCTGCTTGACCTGGCCATTTTGCTTGGTGTTCATGCTCCCCCGTCACTCTCCTTTTTTGAGTGATACTTTTGGCCTTGCTGCTGCAGCTTGCCATCCAAAATGTCATACAAGGAGGCCTCCAAGGACGAGTGCAGTTCCATTGGTGCTCCAGCACCAAGTGTGAGACGCGAGACAAGATCGCTCAAAGCCTGCAAACAATGGCTTCGTTACGGCGGCCTGTTTTCTTTCCTCGGATTTCATTTCGACATTTCTGGGATTGTGGCACTTCATTTCACCCTTCGGCTTCACTTTTGGGGCCCGGGGCGCAGTAAAACGGAAAAACGGCCCGCCTGAGACACGTTCTCTGGCACAGCCTGATATCGCACCGATCCCAGCTATACCCTTGAGCTCTCCAACGCCTCACTTTTGCATTGGAGCAGTTGAAGCAGGCACGGCCTTGAAGCACAGGCGCTCTGCCCTGACAAAACCTGAAAGGCTAAGCAGAATCTAGACGCTAAGAAGTGGACAACACCAAATCCACGTGAGAGTGCAGCTGGCATAACGTTCCAACCTCAGCTCTTGCCCGGTATTCTTTGAGTTCGAGTTCTCAAGGGCCCCAGCCAAGCGGCTCGCCTCATTCTGGCTCAGAACCTTCCAAGGCGGAGGGTCCAATCAGCGAATCCAACGACGTGTGGCCTGCTCGCTCCCAAGGCGGGACAAATAGAGTTCCAGCAGCTTGAGGCCTCAGAGTTGTGTGGTGCAAGTAAACAGGCCCATGGTAAGCCCGCCATCTTCGCGAACCTCGCCACTCACATGGGACCTGGCTATCGCGCGCTTCGAGCTTCTCTCATGCGAGCTGCTTTGAAAACGCGCTTCCCGACGCCGAGCTTCCGACAAAGCGCTGCGAACCTGCCAAGGCGGAGCCAAGTAAACTGTCAGCTCCATCTGATAGGACGGCCTGCAGCGCCAAAGTCGGAGCAAAGGCGGACACTGCATCCTGCCAGGGCAAAATGTTCTCCCGCCAATTGAACACGTGGGCTGGTACAGTGAGCTGATTCGGCTGGAAAGCAAAAACATGAACATCAAAATAGGCGGCACATTTTGAGGTTCCACCCCAAAATGGCTCGCCATAGGTTATGCAACCCATGGCCACATGTCCCCGTGAGATCTGGCGCCTGTGGCATCGCCTCCAAAAGAAACGCCTGGCCCCGGCCGCCATGGGAGTCCACGACTCACCGCTTCGGCCTCGTGCCTGGAGCGCGCCTGGAAGCTTCGGAGGGCGGCCCGGACGTCGGGGCTGCCGTCTGTTGCCACAACCACCTGGGCCGTTCAGCATTCGCCGTGTGGCAAAAAAAAGGACGCCAAGAGCGTTATTGATCGATTCGTCTTGGGCTTTTTGCCTAATCTATAGGTCAGCTGCCAGTTCGAACCCAGAGTTCTGCCCATAACCCGCTGTTCACCGAATTTTCGCCGGCGCTTTTTTTGAGACCTGTTCGCAGGCCCCCAGCCAGACCTTGCGCCACGCGCGCTTCGGCTTTCCGACGCCGGGGCCCCGGCGGTTGAGTCCAGGATCCGTGCAAGGTTGACATTCAATACCTGCCACGCGGGCATTGAATGCCATCCAGATTTGTGGCTAATCCTGCCAGCTTTTCCCCTGGGTGCTCTCGGCAGAGCTCCAGCAAACCTCGCAACCTGAAAGCCCAACCGGAGAAAAGAAGAAGAACGCCGGAATTCCTACCTGCCCGTCCTCACATTTCCCGCAATGCGACTTTGAGGCTGCAGCGCATCACGGCGGACCTTGGGACTGTGGTGTTGCAGCTGGCCCAACCTCAGTCCGGGGCCATCCCAATTCCCTATTGCCAACCGCCCCGGCCCGAGAACTCGGAGCTGAGCCCGTGGCAACTCGACCATTCCAAGCCTTGCCAATGCCTTGCAACCTTACGCCTGGCACCAGAGCGCCCCTGCCTCCGGTGGGTGACTTCCTCCCCCTTCTCGTCAAGCGCGTGCTGCGCAGGCATCTGGACCTGGCTGAACTTGCATGTGCTTAAGCCAAAGAAAATGGAGCGCCAGGCCTTTTTCACCTTGACATCCGTCTTCATTTCATTTGTAGGTTTCTGCTTTTGCTTGCCAACCTCCGCCGCTCGCTGGTTCTCGCTCACTAGCTCAGGGTACAGCCTTGTTCTTCACTTTGGCAAAGTCTTTCGGCTTCCCCTTTGTGCCGCTTTTGACGCCCTTGTTTTTGCTTAACACCTGACGGTCTCCGCATTCCACCCTCGCTCCCTCGGCGTGCTCCATGCCTTGGACTTCTTCGCCATCACGCCTGCCTGACGCTCCGAAAGGCCAGCGGGGCAGTCTCAGCAACGAGCAAAGCGTTTCCGGCGCGGCTTCTTTTTTCTCTTGCAAACAGTCTCGGCATGCAAACTTTGAATTGGGCAAGGCAGTTTAGATGATGTTCCTTGCTCGGCTGCGCCGCACTCAACTGCCACGGGAAAAATGTGTCCTTTCAGCTAAAGCCATTTGCCGTAGCAGCCGTGGTTCAGCCGTGGGTCAGCGTGGATCAGCTAGTCTTATAGCGGGCATGGGGTAGCTCATGCGGTGCGCTAGCACTCTACAAGCTCTCATCTCCTGGTTGCAGGAGTCCTGCCCATCTCAAAATTTGCCCATCAGCCTCAAGGATGATTCCAGAGAGGCTGCATTGTGGCAAGCTGCGCACACATGGGACAGCAAGAGCCTGCCAAGCCCTCCAATCGCTTCACTCACCTGGTGACATGGCAGTTTGAACCAGACCATCTTAATCCTGTTGATCAAACTCACCAGCCTACAGAGAAATCACGCCAGCGGTCAAACTCCTGAGGTCAAATGGTGTCAATCGGCCTCTCTCGATGCATGGCTGAGGTTGGTGCAACCAACAGAGCCATGCAGCTGAGCATCTTTGCGGCGCTGGCTGCGCACTGAATCATATGGTTCAGTGGTAACTTGGGCAAAGCGCTCGAAGCGTTCAGGGATCTCCTTAGATCTGAAGTTGGGCATCAAGCTCCACGATTCAATGCGAGCATCTTGACCAGTAGTCATCTAAGGCGCAAAATCAGCAGCTGCCAACCTTTTCAGGAGCGGCAAGCCAAGACGTTCGGTCTCTTTGCGGCGCGTGATGAGAAGCAGGAGCTCCTCGCAGTGCCACCGGGTAAGTCTGAGAGCGACAGACCTCGAAGCTTGAACCTGAGTGGCCCGAGTCACCATCCACAAAACGGTCCACGTCCTGCACCCTAACTTCCTAAGGTTAGCTGGTCCTCGATGACCTTCGGATCGATGTATGCCCGAGGCCTGCACACCACGCAGAAAAGAATAAACAAAACACAGCGAGGGCAAGCAAAAGATCAGCGGAGATCTGAGCTGCCAGGTAAAGAGGCGCGAGCGTGCGTCGTGTGGGTCGCGTGCGTTCGCCTGTTGGCGTTCTTGAGACCGAGGGCTTCGTCCAAGAGCGCGGCCGCCATGTCCTGGGCGGAGCACCGGAGCAGCTCTCGGCTCGGGAGTTACTCGTTGCCGAGCGGCCAGAAAACCCAGCTGCAGGCAGCATTGCACCAAGTGCCTGAGATTTCGTCGCTTCAAATAGGAATCAAATTAGCGAGAAAAACTCTTACTCTCTCCGGGATGCTCGTATGTCCGGGCACAGGGCGTGCAGCCAGCCGCGACCATGCGCTCATAAGTGGAGAGGGCCAGCTCAGGCCTGCCTCGGACACGCAGGCAGTGCTCTCCGGCACCTCACAAAAAGCACTGGTGTCCACTGCTTCCAAGTGCAGCCGCATGCACCATTGCAGAAAGCTGCCGCTATAAGATTCCCATACCTCAGAAACCACAGGCTGAACAGAGGGAAGCTTTCTCTCTGAATTGGACCTGTGCGCTTGGAGCCCAATCCATTCGCCTGACTGCTGCCGACTGGCACATAGGAGTTCGGCTGAAGGTGATACTTCTGCACCATGTCTTCGAAGACGCGCTGGGCTCGGTGAACCTCGCCCCTGGAAGCGTACAGCTTGATACCTTGCACGGCTCCAGATCAGGACCCGAGCGCATGACGGCCACTCGCGCGTGGCTCGAAACGGCGAGGCACAAGCAGCCAGAGTCGTGTTCGATGGCTGAATGGCGAGCTCCTGACGCTTCTTTTTTTCGTGAACGCGCAGAGCGCAGCCTGCCAGGTGCTAGCTTCTCCTTCATCAGGGCCAGGATGCGATCCGCGCCCTGGAAGAAGTTGCGGCTCACTGCCCCCTCTAGCCTCGAGTCGAGACTGCCTGAAACCAAACCAGTGAGCCATCGCCAAGTGGCAGGGCATCCAGCAGCATGGCGTCCGGCTGAATTCTGTCCCCGAGCATCAGCTCAAGGACTCCCAGCGCGTCTTCCACCTGTGACACCCGAGTGACCGCGGAACGCGGAGCGCGGGACTGGGGCCTTGCCAACATTGCAGTACCCGCGGATCATGGAAGAGTACGTTGCCTTGGCGCATCAAGCATAGAAGTACACATGACATGCAAACACAGCACGTCAAATGACGCCACGCCATACACACACACACATAACAAAGCACACCAAGAAATGCTTGAGCTGCGAAGTCTGGCTGGAGCATGTCGGCTTTCAATTGGCTGAAGTACTGCGCTCCTGAGCAGGAAGCCGGCATGGCCGTGACAGATTCCCTCCCCAGACATGGCAGCAATCCAAAGTGCATGGTCAAAAGCGTCGAAATGGTGGCCACACGCGCCAGTTGCCAAGCGCTTGCACATCCCTATCACCAGCACCGCGCCTGCGTCCATGTTGCCGCTCTGAGCGCAAGCCAAAATCAAGGACCTCGGGGGCCATACGACGGCCTTTGAACAGCCGAGGCCTTCAGCCGAGGAGCTTCCTGGTGCGCAGGTCCACTTTGCGCAGGTTACGGAGGCACTTCTCCGCGCTGGCGAGGTCGTGCTTTCTGGCCAACCTCGCGATGCACATTAAGGACGCTCAGGTTCTACACCAATTTGCGGAACTCGTGCGTCCAAGGGGCCACCGGACCAAGGCCAGGACTTGGCCATGCGCTTTTGGACCTACTGCGCAGATGTGCTGACGCGTTTGGCCTCCGCGCGCGCCTTGTGGCACCCACTCACCACGAGCCAGTCGACTCGCAGACTCGAAGTCGCCGTCCCGCACGCAGGCCTGACCGCTGACCGCCCCTGACCGCCCGGTTGCCCTTGTAGGTCTTGACCGCACGGACGGGGGAGATAAGAAGGGAAACGGAAAGGAACGGAACGCGGGCTGAGTCCCGCGAAGGTGTTGGAAACAGTTCCAGCGGTCCCAGTGCGCGATTCACCCGCGCTAGGCAGGAACGGTTCATAGGCGACCTGGTGCACGTGCGAGTGTGCTCTATGGGTCCAAGAGGTTCGAGACTGGCTCTATGGATCAATGGATATGTTGCGAAGTGCTTCTCAAGTTCAATTGTCAAATGTCTGCACAGCTGCATGGAATCGATGTTGCGTGTGTGTTTGCCATTTGCCTTGGCAACTGCAATGTGTAAGGAAGATGCAGAAAGGCGCGGTGGCACTTGGGCCTTCCCTTGGACTCCTGACGCAAGCAAACCAAATTCCTGTCACTCATGTCAAGCCCTAGGAGTTCGCAAGGCAAACTAAAGAGGATGAGCAATCCGGGTGGAAACTGATCCGCAGCCACTCAGCTCAGCCACTTGGAGTGTGCAGCAGTCAGGATTAGTTTGATGATGTACTTGCGGAGGGCTTGTACTTACTTTAGTGGGCATCCGGTTCGAATTCAATGCCAAACTAATCCACAACTAGCTTGTCAGCTAGATAGACAGGCCACGGCCGGCAGAAAATAACATGTATCGGTCAGGGTACATGACGCTTTGATATCGGATACTTCTCAAGTGACAGAACGGTATGGCGATCAAACAGCTCATTTGTTTATTACTCCAGTGGAAGTGGAAAAACGCTTTCACAAAGGGGTCCTTCTTTTACTTGGTAGTCAGACTCAGTGGTCAAAATAAAACACACGCGCGCAGCTGTCTTGACAGCCTAGGTCCCAAAAAGAGAGCTATCAAAGTGCCTTTTTGCAATGTTTTACTGCTTCTTGGAACTTGGAAAAGGACACTCTCACAAAGGGGCCCCTTTTCGGGGCAATTGAGCAGGCCATTGACACACCTAACCTGGACACGCGCAGCCACTCTGACAACCAGCCACTCAGCCACTCAGCCACTCAGCCACTCCAAGTGGCTGAGTGGCTGAGTGGCTGCGATCGGGAAATCCACCAATACGCGTCCAATCAAACATTAGACAAAACATACCTAGGCGAACCCGCCGAAGCATGCTTTTCTCTAACAGCCAACCCCACCAGCTTTCGCATAGAGCCCCTCCCGACCAACCAGCTCACATAGCCAAAAAGCAAGCTCTCCGAAGACTCCGTTTGCCCGGCGTGGCCCGCGCCCGGCGCGACGCCCTGCCTCAAAGGCTTCGGCGTACAAGCCTTCCGGGAGTGCCTCAGGCCGAGCCGCGTGGAGTGCCCCATGCCCCCGGCTGAGCCTCTCCCCGCCTGCGAAGGCTCGGTGAAGTTCTCGGCCAACTCCAAGGCGCGCTGGTCGCGCTTGGCCTATCGCTCGCTCGAACGCGAAACACACGGGGGGCTCCCAGACTCCCAGCGGCCGCGCATGCCAAGGCACGAGTCCCTTCGAGGGCTCACCTGGCACGCGGCAAGTCACGTGAGCGAAAGAGCGTGCCGCATGCGGGTTGACCCGCGTGGCCTTTTGCGCTGATCTCCTGTGATTCCTCGCATGGGGCACAGTGCGTCAAAGAAAGCTCAGCGCACATCAAGCTCCTCAACCAAATCCTTGGAGAAACAAAAACCAAACCGGTCCTGCACCATGGGCATTTCGCTCGCGTTGCGCGCCCCCTTCCGCAGGAGCAGGCCCAAACAAGGACCAATCCTTGAATGGGTGTTCTCTGACAGCTCACGCGGACGCACAGAGAATACAGAATACCCCATTGCTGGTGCAAGGCTCAAGTGCCAGCCAACGGTGAAGGCGGCCATGAGCAAGATCATCTGGCAAGTGGCCCAAAAGCAAAGCACAGCTTTTGAAGCCATCCAACCGATCACAGAAAAGCCAGCCAACTGAAGCAACGCATAGATTGGAAATGAAAAATGTGAACGACGTATCAGTCCCTTTCTGTGTGATCCCTTTCTGCCTCCTGAGCGCTTGCAAAGATGTCATGTAAGGTTCCCGTTCTGCAGTCGGTGGCTTGCGCCAGCTGCAGACTCACGATAGCCTTGGCGAGCATCGAGCTGATCAAATCCTGGGCCCTGGGTGACTCAGGCAGCAGCCAAAGCTGCAAATGTGCGGCTCATTTCTTTTGCTTCACCTCAGAATCTCCGAGGGCTCGCAGCGATGCATGCAAAGTTGAAGCTATCAAGCTAAGCTGCTGATTGCGGAGAATAAACCAAAGGCGCCGTGCGGGGCCTGAAGGTAGTTTCTTATGGAACCTTGGCGCGTGGAGGTGAAGAATCAGCTTCTCAACTTCGATAGGAGATCAAGTCAATCAGTTGCAGTCCGACTGATTCCCCCACAAGCAATCTTGCCAAGGCACGGTCCGAAAACCAAGCTACGTTGCGTCACAGATACTTTGAAGTAGTTAAGCGGAGACTTGATTAGAAAGCTGCGGGATCAGCGTAATGCGCAATGAACATGAGGCTCAAGTCTTGGTCCGAACTGGCGCTAACCGCCTAACACGTGACTGGCCGCCTGTGCTGCAGAGTTCTCCTTGAGCAAAAGCCTCAGCACCCACTCTCCCAGCGCCGGCAAAGCATCACATCATTTGCCATCTCCATCCCTCTCTGGCTTCTCCGCCTACCTTTTTTTTTACGACTTAACTGCGAAGCAGCAACCCGGCCTGAGGCAAGAATGTCACTGCATGGCATTCCGCCAGCTTCCCTCTCTCTCTGATGTCAGCTCCCTCGAATCCGCTGGCTTACGGTGTGTCACTTGGCACTGCTCTATGTCTCATGTGTCAGCTCCGAGTCTGGCCTATGACCCAAGGCGTGGGCGATACATGGCTTGTTGGCATTCCCGCTGCCTTGTCTTCCAACGGACCGGATTGGACGATTCTGGCGCCAAACACCAATGCGCTCGCCGCATTTTTCCCAAGCGGTTCCATGACTAGCTTGAATTGGTTGCAAATGGCCGCAAGGTCTGACAGGTCTGGGATGGTCCTGACCATGCGTCTCGCAAGCAACTTCATGCACGAATTGTCTGGATCTCAGATGTTCTGAACTGGCCGAGGCCGCACAGTCACCGAATAGCCTGCACACACTTACGCACGTTGCGCGCAGTTGCATGGCAATCTCGGCCTATCACTCGGCGCGAGCTCGTCACGTAGCGCGGGTAATGAGGATAGCGATGGTGAAGAAGGGCCTCAGCTTCAGAATGGGCTCGGACCGCCTGGAGCGGATTTGGCATGTGGCCATGGGCTTTTTAAAATCCAAATCGTACCAGTGAACATCAAACAATCCAACCACTGAAATAGGCAACCTAAAATGGGTGGTGAATTCACCGATCCAAAATGGGATCCAATCTGTGACCCACAGCCATGTTTCGAGGCAGGGGCGCGAGCGGCGCGAGCGGCGCGAGCCGAAGAACCTCAGATTGGCAGCGGCACATGCCCGTCTGAAACATCCAAGGCAAGCGCTATCCTGAGCGGCACTGAAAAGCCCCTGCAATTCAGATGCGATCTCATGCCTTCAGACTCGTGCTCTGCCTCCTCTCTCCCGAAAATGGCCTTCAGTTGCAAGGCCTCCCCCAAGCTGTGCAACCTCGGCCTCGGCATCGACTCCCGTTGCCTTTGCCAACTGGCGCCAAAGCAAGGCATGCCAAGGACACCCCTTTTTGGCTCAGCTCCGGGATGCCATGCCCCCACGACTCAACATACAGACGCGGAGCGCTTCACGCTTGGCGAAGTTTGGCCTGGCCACGTTCAGCCGGCCGCTTGCATGCTGGTAGATGCGGGTGGACTTGGGTCAGATGTCAGACGCGAGAGTATCTGGTCAACCTTTGCATCCGCACTGGAAAAGCGATCCTCCAGCTCAGACAAGTGGGACTCGGCCAGAACGTGCAGTGCGTTAACCTTCTCTTGCAGCCGCGCACGTTTATCACCCGCAGGCACTTTTCCTTGGCTAAAAAATCACGAGCCCACGTCCCGGACATTCAACCCAAAAAGTGAAAACTCAAACACTCTGCAAGCAAGCTTCTGAGGGACACGTCTGACCTGTGGCAGATCCAAAGAAAATGGTCTTCTTCAGGCTCAGCCATCAACAAATCACCGCGAACAAAGGCAGCTATGAGCAAAGCCTCGCCAAGGGCAAGCAGCAGGGCAAGAGCCCAATGGCTCACTGTGAAATGTAAATGTATGCTGCAGGCCGCAAGGCAAACTCCGAAAGCCGCAACGAGGACAAGGTGCCGGCAGCGAGCAGAATGTGTACAACGCGGCAAAGCTGAGAGAAAATACATGAGGCTGTGCGTGTTTCGTGACTGGAGGAAGCGGTGCGGGATCTCGTGACTCGACTTGCTGTACTCGGTGCTGTAGACACCCACCAAAAGACTCAGCACAATGACGTTGAAGAAGGCGGAACTGAAGACAGTCACACTTGCCATGATCCGATCAGCGTCGTCCTCCAGCCCCAAATTTTCCAAGCCAAGGCCAGAGCCAAAGAGCAAGCCCCGGTATGCGGATGTGACCACCCAGCCCGAGACCTTGCTGCTGTGAACCACCAGAAATGCGAAACAAAAGGAGGCGAAGATCATGAGCGTTAAGAGTATGCTTTGCCGGGCGCCGCCACCAAACAAGGAGATGGATATAGCGTGGATCGGAACACCGCCCTCATGCAAGCGACATTGGTAGATGATGAGCCAACAGGTGAGCAAAGCTGTTACAGCTAAGAGCAGCAAGTCCTCCTGCTCTGCGGTCGTGCTCAAAGATAGCTGCAGAGATGCAATCGTGATCCGTGGCGCGAGCCAACTTGCAAGCAGCGAAGAGCGCATGCTCCACATGTGTCTCAAATGAGGCTGGTGGGACAAACGTCGAACGCACCATCTTGCTAAAAGAATGGCCATACCCAGAAGCTCTCTCAAGGCACCTGCACACATGACGATCCAGCAGGTCACCGCAGCGCTTTCACTTCCAGTGCCAAGCCCCCAGTACAATGTGGCACTTAGGTCGGTGATGAACAAGCAAAGCTTCAACATCCACACGTGCTCGAATGCATCCTCCCACAAGCAATAGACTATGCCTTGGACGCTGAGTTGTGAGAAGAGCTTGAGGTCCGCCTTCTTGATCTGTGACAGGGCCATGATAATGTCCACATCCAGCACGTTTGGAAGAAGGAGCGCCTTCACGGCCACCTCGGACTCGTTTCCCCTGGCGGTAAAGTCGGCATGCCACTTGATCCCGGGCTGCTGGTCGAAGGGCTTCTGGCTATCAAACTTCCAGTAGGGCTGCTTCAGCCCATCGCGCAGCGCCACGTCCGGCCGATACGCGCAGCGCATGGGCGCGGAGGACAAGACGCCCGAGAGCCGCATGCTGGTGGGCAGGTTGTGCTTGGCGGCATCCTGCACCTGCGGCTCCACCAGCAGCAGCTCCAGCATTTGGCAGCCCGCCGTGGGCGCCTTGAACAAGATCACCGCCATCAGCGCCCGAGAATCCCCCGAGTCGGCCATCCGCTGGGAGTCCAAGCGGAACCGCAGCAGCAGGTCGCGCTGGGCCTTGCCAGCCAACTCCTTCACCACCTGATTCGCAAAAACAACACGTGGCCAAAATATAGAGAAGTCTTCTCAAAAACGATAGAGGCGGTCGCGCTTTTGGGCGGCCTTTGAGTTTGGAAGCCCGAAAAGTGCCCAGGTTCCGGCTTGGTTTCTTTGCGTCTTCGCCTGCTCGGCCGCGTCGCTGTTCAGCTTTGCCAGGAAGAAGACGTCGCTGAAGGGGGAGGAGTCGGAGTTGAGGCAGGGGGCCAAGAGATGCATCAGGTTCTTGGGGAAGCGGCTGCGATCCAGGGCCGCGAGCTCCAACGGCGTCCTGCCCCGGATCGTCTCATCCGGATAGGTCTCCGGGACGCAGCCGTCCAAGGAGGCACACTGCCGGAGCAAGGCCTGCAGCAAGTTGGAGACCTGTCCTCGCTTCTCCAACCCGTTGACCCCACGCATTGCCACCAAATGCAAGGCCGTGAGGCCATCCTTGTTTGGAGTATGCGCATCTGCCTTGTGGGCCAGTAGCCAGAGAGACACTTCCACATTGCCCGCATTCGCTGCATCGTGTAAGGGCGTGTAGAAGTCCTCATTCCACGCCTCGACTTCGCTGTGATGCACGATGCAGGGCATGTTCACGTACTCGATGCGGGACCCGCCCAATTTGATCACGTGCTTCAGGAGCAGCTCCATGACGGGCAGAGCGCCCAAACCCGCTGCGATGTGGATGGCATCGAGCCAAGTCTCATCCTGGCTGCTGGGCTTCAGTCGGTACTTGGCTTTGGCCGCAAACTCCTCCGGCGTCAAATGGGGCAACAGCCTTGCCACACAGGAACTCTCTCGAAGCTGGGCCGAAACCCAGACTGCGAAGTGCAGGAGCTGCGCGCGCAAGGGCCGACCCTTGTAGATGATAATGGCGGTCAGCTCCTCACTCAGTCCATGCGTGCCGCGACTGCCCTGGACAAGGACTTTCAGAAGTCTGTCCCGGGCCTTTTCCAACTCCTCCAAGTCCAAGCGCTCGTCCATCTCATTGCCAGAATGAAAGAATTCCTCTAGAAAGCGGACGGGATCCGCCTTCAACTTGTCCAAGTTCCGGGAGACACCACGCGGCAACAACTCAGTGCTTCTTTCCCGCGCTGGCTGGTCTTCCAAGCGTGTGTACTTGGCAGGGCCCGGAGCTGTCTGCCATATGCTTTTTCGGCATTCCATGGCCAGTCACGGGATTCTTGTCCAAGTCTCTGGCGTCTGATTGTTCGGATGACTCATTTTGTTTTGGATGGCTCTATTTGTTGGGGTTTTGGCTGTGTGCTCCTTGCTTTTCTTGTTGCCCGTAAGTGTCAATGTTGGGCCGGTTTCAGGGAAACCCAGATAACAAACTGTCCTTTTCTTGAAATATCCATGGGTCGAAAACGTGTTCCTCCCGAAACATCCATCAACATCGAGTCTATTGCCGCGCCTCTTTGTTTGCAAGTGTTTTGTCTTCACCTTCTGGTAGACACTCGCATCAGTGTTCGTGGCAATCCGTGCAGTGTCTCAATTGCAAAGGGCGTCGGCGGTGGGCAAAGTTCAACATGGCAAGCCTTGCGTGACGTCAGGAGCTTGTTCCAGCTTTGGCTGGAGAAACTCCCAAGCTGGCTGCGTCGGCACTGCTGGGACCCAGCTTATGACCTCAGGCTGCACTCGAACTTGCTTCGTCTCCGGTCCAAGTTTGCCGCGTCAGAGGGCCTCACGCGAGGGGCCCAGCTCAGAGGAGCGGGGCTGGGCTGCACGAGATTGGCCCTGGTCCGCAACTTGCTTCTTGCGTTGATGTATGTCGAGACTGAGACAACTGAGATACCCAAAGCGCCCCGGCCTTGCAGGTGCAAATGACTGCGCCTCGGAATGGCAAGCGCGCCAACTGCACTTGCGCAAGCGCGCCATGCCTGGGCCAAGGCTGGCCAGCTGACGGACCTTGGTGAGGCGCTTTGCGGCGGCGCGAAGTCCGGGCATGTCCGGGCCTCTCTCCAGGCACGCTCCGGGAAGTGGCCTGCACCACCGCAAGTGCTCTCAGACCGAGGCCTCGCGTGGCGCAACCGCGACATGTTCCATGGGCTCAAAAAAACAGGCCTGACGGCTGGCATGTGTGACACGACAATGGCCGAGCTGTGGCTGGAAGGCTCCTGAATGGCAGAAACAGTGACAACCAGCCTCTCAACGCCTAGCATGGCCTGGGTACCGGAAGGCATGCAAGGCGTGCAACGCTGGTCCTTGGATGACACTTGGTGAGACGACAGCCCTCTCCCTCCCTCCCTCCCTCCCTCCCTCCTCCCTCCCTCCCTCCCTCTTCCTCCCTCTTCCTCCCTCCCTCTCCTCCTCCCTCCCTCCCTCCCTCCCTCCTCCCTCCCTCCCTCCCTCCTCCTCCCTCCCTCCCTCCCTCCCTCCCTCCCTCCCTCCTCCTCCCTCCCTCCGTCCCCCCGCCCTCCCTTCTTCCAGCACGCGCGCACGCAAACGTCTGGGCCGCGCTGGCGCCGCTCAAGCGTGCTGTCAAAGCCATTGCAGAAAATTCTCTTCGCCGTCGAGGTCTTCCAGGAATTGGGCAAAGAGGCGATGGCCGTTGCGGGTCTGGCGGCTACACCTCCGAGCGCTGCGCGTGGAAAAACGCACCGGAAAACTTAGGAGAGTCAGCCACACTTCTAGGTCCCCAGGGCGATATGCTTCCAGTAGTGCGCGAACAGCCTGGTGCCCGCTGGACTGTTGTGCGTTCCACATGTCCGCAAAACTCACGGAGCTGGATTTGGAAGCCTGCTGCGTGGCAGCTGTCAGATTCTCCACTGCCTCGCACCGGTTCGTAATGCCCACATCCCAGTTCGGGCTTCCGACTCATTCCAACTGAGGTTCTCCAAACTTGGTGACGTAGAATCTGGGCGGACAAAACTGAGGCAACGGAAAACTGGAACCTGAACCCGGCACCAGCCCGGTGACCCATTGAACCTGGTATTCGTTTTGGCCTTACCAGGAGCCGCTGGACTGGACCCATCCACCCCGGTTTTGCGGGTCCTATCTTCACACTTTTGGGGGTTTCTCGAAATGGTCCCTTTTAAGGGAAGCCAACTGTTTTAGTTAGGGGGGCATTATGTTAAGAAACACCCATGCCAATTTGGGAAAGCCGTGTCCCGGCCGGTCCACCCTCCACGCCTCTCCAAGTTCACGTCTGCCAGAGCGCAGTTGTAGAGGCCTTCGCCCGTTGGCCAAACCTGGCCAAAGGCTCCGTGACGGGAGCAATGAGGAATCATAGGGAAAATGCAAAATGAACGACAAATGGCCAAACAGGCCAAGCAAACCAAACCAACCAACTAACCTGTGGCCAGCGGAGAGACAACAAGTCCACCCAGTGCGCCCGTATTCCTCGAGCGTATGCTTCTGCTGGGAAATGAAACCGTGCACGGCCACACGCCACTTCCGATCGGCCGGATTGTCGCGGCATGGCTGGCGCGTGTCTTGCTGCAAGCACGCGCGCGCGCGCAGCGTCTTGCGTCTGCGCCAGCTCTTGGTGCCGCAACTTCCTTTTTTCGCACGGTCATGCTGCCCGCTGCGCTGAGTTTCCGGGCACGATGCGCCGGGTTGTGAGCCGCTCAAGAAATTTGATGTCCTCCAACCGCACGTGGCGCTGGGGACTCCAGGCGTGTCGAGTTGGACGGCCATCTGGTTGATAGTTTCCGCTTGTACTGCGTGCCCTTCTCGCGTGGGGTGGTACGTCTGGTGATAAGGATAGATAGTTAGAATTTTCTGTGTGGCTGCGCGAACTGCAAAGCCGGAGCCTTGCCGCTCCAGCACGCGAGCACGCGTGCCGTTGGCGAAACCGCTTTCCTTTTGCCTGTTGGTTGTCAGCACCACACGCATCCCTGCACACAGCGCCAGTCGTCGCGGCGGCTCTGCCGTGTCCTTTTTCAGGGGCGCATCTTGCCACTTCGTTCACCCGTGCAGCTGCTGCGATTGTCCAGGTCACAATCTCCATGTTTGGACGCAGACATCTTCATCCGTTGGCCTTCTTTCTGTTTCTGAAGCTGCCTTCCGCGCAGGAGGTTTGCTAAATTCCGTCTGCGTCAAGGAATGAAACCGCACTCGTTGCAGGGCGGCTTGGAGACCAGTGTCACTTGCAGACCTTTGGAGGGTGTGAAGCTGTCTCTGTCGTACACGGCGGTGCCAACTTGCCAGCCTCAGCCTGTAGATGGCCTTGCCAGCGGCGGGTTCCAGCTGGCGTTCTGTCGCCCACGAAGACAATCAGAGTGCGCCAGCCCGTGGCATGCCAATATTTGAACAGGCGGCGGCCCACAGCGGCATCCAGCTCTCCATACTCCTCCACGAACAGCACGTCCAGTGCGCAGGTGCTGGGCTGGAGCACCTCCTTCGGCGCGCCAAAGCGCAGGCCATGGCAGGCAAGCGGTTGCGCAGCAAGGCGCTCCGTGCAGCGTTTGACTCCAGAGGTTCTGCGCTTCCCGCGCTAATCGCTCCTGATCTGCATTGAGCTGGCTTCGCTGCTCCTCGTCTTCCGTCTGGGGCACGTCTTGCAGCGCCTGTGTGGTTCGTTGTACGTCAAGTGCGTCCTGTACGCTGCGGCCATGGCCATGATGTTTGTGATGGAAATTGGTTTTGCGGCCGTTATGCTCGAAGTGGCGACACACTTTGGCATCAGAAGCCCAAATCTCTGGGCACATAGACAGCGCCAGAGCAAACCAGCGAATCTGAGGTGGTGCGTGCTCCGGTATCAAACTCTGCAGCTCCGCCTCTGTCCAGTGCGGCAAACGCAGCGGCGCCCAGTGGATGCAAGGCGTCCGCCAGCCAGCGCTCGTTGAAGCTCTCAGCATACTTGCTGACGTGCCCGGTTACGTGCTGCAAGAGCGCGCCAGTCTCTATGGAGAAGTCTTTGCGCATGGTATCAGCTTTGCGGACGTGTCGCGACACCAAGAAATAGTCGACTAACTTTTGCTAAAAAACCTTGTCGTCGGATCCATTCCTCCACCCGCTGGCCAGCTGCCGTGAAGGCGGCGCCCTCTTGCTGGGCAACGCAGATGATGCACCCTTGCTTCTACGCACCTTCGCGCTCCTGTGCGTGAGACCCTTGTCATGCATTTCCCTTTCCCTGCCAAGACAAGCCTTTGACCACTGGCAGGATTTACTAGTGTCAGGAGCCGTCGCTGGACGCAGAAACACACTCTGGCCTTGAAGAGCTGGATGTGCGAGCCAGGCTTCGTGGCCGACTTATGCACGACCGAGCATATGACTACTGGCAGGATCAACCAGTCTTGGGAACTGTCGCTGGACGCATAAACACAATCTGGCCTTGAAGAGCTGGGTGTGGGAGCCAGGCTCCTGGCCGAGGCTGGCTTCACGGACAAGCATGGACCTACGCATGAACACGCCGTCTGTTTGCCAGGCGACCGGCTTGTCAGTGCTTGCGCCCGGCGACGGTTCCCAACACTGGTTGATCCTGCCAGTAGTCATATGCTTGTCTCGGACGGCCGTGCATGGGTCGGCCACGAAGCTGGCTAGCCCCACCAGCCAGCCCTTGCTGTGTTCATGCCTGACTGACAAGGTCCA